>CM040122.1:389785993-390201662 GCA_022559845.1 Amorphophallus konjac
TCAATTTAATCTCCTTTTTGCCCAGCCGCCTTCTATTTGCCAGCTCCTGCACAGAATTGCAGATATGAGATGCACATCCAGTATCCAATACCCATGATGTGGATTCCATATATGACAACTTAAGGTCTATGATAAAAATACCTTCATTTAGAATTACCTTGCAATTCCTTTTCTAATGTCCAGTTTCCCCGCATCGAAAATATTTGTCCTCTTTTTCATTCTTCTTGCCCTTCCCTTTGTCAACCTTGGCGAGTTGTTTACCCATGGCCTTCTTCTTTCCCTTCCCTTTGTTACTGGAGGTGGATATTTGCTTTTCTTGTTGGCCCGGCCAACAATCATTACAGACGAAGATGGTTTATCTTTCTACATGGTTCCTTCAGCACTCTTTAACATGTTGAGAACTCTGGGAGAGTTGCTTCAATCCTGTTCATGTTAAAGTTCATGATGAAGGAAGAAAAGGAATCGGACAATGACTGGAGTATAAGATCAATGCATAGTTCAAGATCCAACTTGAACCCCAATGCATTGAGTCTTTCAATCCACTCCATCATTTTCAGTACATGGGCCTGTACTGAAGAACCCTCTGACATCCGTGTCCTGAAAAGCCTTTTGGAGATATCATATCTCTCAATCCTACCCTGCTCCCCGAAGAGCTGGCGTAGATTGAGAGGTATACTTCTACAATCAGTCTTTTCAAATTACCTCTGCAGCTCGGGAGCCATAGATGTCAACATGTAACATTGGACAAGGGAGGAGTCTTCAGACCATTTGGCATAAGCCAGTAACTCACCCTCGTCAGTATCAGGAGCTGGCTCAGAATGAACCGTGTCCAACACGTACGATATCTTTTCGGCGGTAAGGATTATGCGTAGATTACGCAGCCAATCCAAGTAGTTCGGTACAATTAATCTATTTACATCCAAGATGCCGCGGAGGGGGTTGGACGACGACATTGTAATCTGGATAAGAAATAAAAGATAACTTAGCATGTGTTCAAAATCTAACTTAGATGTGGTTTTCTATCTTAGTTAGTTCCACTATTTTTCGATCGGACTATATAACCCTCAGTATATAGAACGGGAGATCAGCGAGATCAACATAGTGGGTCAGAATCCTAACGAGACTGATGTACGACCTTGTGGAAAGTACAACAAGCCATACACCATCTCAAGGGCAGTCAACAGGTACTTGCATCTAATGCAATATCTGATATTCGGCCCCCGAGGAACCATCCCCTTGTGGAAAGTACAACAAAGGATATTCTCGGTTAGATCTAGCCATCATTACTACATAGCAATGAGTTCATGACCCGACCCTTGTGGAAAGCACAACAAGGCCGAGTTCAATTCCTCACCCTATTGAGGCCGAGTCTTGGAGTTTAATCCCGCCCCCAAACTCATGGACTTTGTGGAAAGCACAACAAATCTATGAAATGAAGACGTTCATTCACTCCATAATGATGGAGGGCCACGACGACTCTTAGAGCCACGCTTACCAGATCTAAAATTTAATCGCGAGGGAATTTAATTTTATCTTGATCTCACCCTAGGTGGTAATATAAATATATCAAATATATTTACCGTACCTAGTAGTTTGCACAAAATAAATGCATCAAATGTAAAATTAAAATGCAAGTGATCATAGACTTTAACCCTAATGTAACTAAGGCATCCGGCCCGCTTCCGAAGCAGTTGGATCGTCCTCGTCGAGTGTGCTCCGCGCTTTCAAACTCCGACGCCGTAGTAATTATAACTTTTACACAGCACGCATGCCGGAAAAATGTAAATTACATATCAATAAAATTCCAGAAGCCCTTAGGGCGAGTACAACAATGGAGGAAGATATAAGTATATTGGAATTTTAACAGAGAGAAAAAGGAGGTTCGCAGACCCCAATTAATTACATTAATCCAAGTCCATGATCACTTGCCAACCCATTCAAATAAAATCAATCAAGGGTTATTTTCTGAAAATAATCCTTACTTTTGAATTTAAAAATGGGATGTGCAAACAAAAACAGGCTAGTTTTGTTTAATTTTAAAAATCGAAGCAGGATTAACTAAAATTAAACACACAAACAAGCCATTACAAGGTAAATAAAGTAAATCACGTAAAGAACCATCATTTTCCACAGGGGCATATAATTGAGATAATTATTTAAATTCAAATTCAAATTTAATTATCTAATAATCAAATTTAAATTCAAAATTTAAACATGTCAATAATTTAAATTTAAATTCAAACTAAGTATCCAATAATTTTGTTTGAAAGTAAATTTAAAATAATGTAATTATCCTCAATTAGTAATATTCTAAAATTTAAAATTTGAATTTAACAATTATCTAATAATTAAAATTCAAATATTTGAATTTTTTACATTTAACTTCAATAAAATTTAAAATTTAAATTTACTAATTATCTAATAATAAAAAATTAAAAAATTAAATTTTATTGAAGTAACTTCAATTATTACCATTTTATCTTAAGGTAAATAGTAATTATCTCACCTTAGTAAATGTAAAAAGGGTTAAATAACACTTAACATTTGACATTTACTATTGAAATAACACAATTAATCTATGAGATAAAATATAATTTAATTTACTATGTATATATATATATATATCTTATATATATATCAATATCAAGCACAAATAAATTTAAAAAAAGCAAATTTTTTTTAATAATAAAAAAAATTGGGCGCGGGCCCGCCCCGCCCGCGCGGGCGTTGACCCACCTGTGGGTGGGCGCCCGCAACGCGGGGCGTCCGCGTTGCCCCGCGTTGCGGGCGCCGCGGGTGGCGCCCGCCACCTGGGTCCGCGCCCGCGGGCGCCGCGTGCGCCGCCCAGGGCGCAATGCGGCCAAACTGGGTCAATAAAATTTTTTTTTTTAAAAAAATATTTGCTCCAGTGATGCCCAGCATCCTGGAAGAATGGAGATGCCCAACATCCCCTTCTAGCAATAACAATTGAAGATTTTAATTACCCCTAAAACATGGTTCTATACGACGATAAAACACCGATTAGAGCGCCAACCTGGCTCTGATACAACTGTAAGTTTTCGCACAGCACCATCGGGCAACACAGCGGATTACAAAAATTTATTTTGCCTGATCTCGGTGCAATAGAATCCTAGATCTGTGCTCTAATCATTGTTTCGATGCCCCAACCCCTAACTACGGGTTGCATATTTATACGTTGCACGGAACGACGTTGTCCGCAAAGCCCGATGCAGAATACCGAGCCGCACAGATGTACGACCTCTAGAGCAGATCCACACGGACCCTTGCGTAGCGACGGTACCCCCGGCACGACCTTCCCCGACTCTATCACCTTCTGGAGAGAGAGAGAGCAAAAGGGAGGAAGAGGGGAGGGGCTAATCCTCCTCTCTTAAGCTTAGTGCTTGATTAGCCAAAGAGAGGTTCGAATAAGCTCACATAGGTGCTATATATATAGAGTTTGGTCCTTTTTGAAAAGGAGTCCAAAAGACCGAAACTGTATATATATCCTATCTTATATTATACATATGTATTAAGCCCCATTTACACTCCTTTCCAAAAGGAACAAAAAAGGAAATAATACATACATTTGTATAATAATAATTCGTCACCCAAGAATCAATTATGTGTGATCCTCTAGGCCCATAGTCACTCTAGTTTAAGGCCCATTAACTTCTAATTCCCAATTAGAAGTAAATTAAACGTATTCTTCGCTTCTACTAGAGCCGAATAATAGTTTAATTTATTCCGAACCTTCGATCACGTTGGGTCAAGTAAATCTGCGTGATCCTAGAGGACGCCGGGTTTAAACCAACCTGTCTGGTACCTGTCAGTCCACAGTTACCACATCGATGTAATCCATCGCTCCTTCTATGAGTCTGGTACGATCGAGGGTATGGTTTCTGTCAAACCCCATGATCGTGCCATTTGACTATGACCTCCTTAAAGTGTATGACGTCCGTTTTAAACGAACTCACACGACCCTGGCCAGGGATTTAACGGAGCGTCAATGTCATGACCCATTAACTGTCTGATATATACCCGACAGTGAGCGATCCCCTCTTGACTATTGATGATCTTCACACGTATCCTGGAGTGGTTAATGACTCGGCAACTCATGACTTATGGTTAAAGTCACTTAGCTAAGTAATTAAATCATTTCAGTCCTCGTATAAGATCCGATCAATGTCTCAGGTCAAAGGACCAACAATGCTACTGAGACAGTTGGATCTTCAGTTGACAATAGGTATAATCAACCATCTGAAGATCCAATAGCGGATCAGTTCAGTGTACATCCTCCAAAGACATACACCTACACATATGTGTTGGTGCCCCGCACCAATAACCATGAGACTGGTCACTGACACATCATGTGTACTGGTTTAATAGGTAATCAAAGTCCCCAAGTGATTACCCTCCAACCAGGAACAGTTTAAGGTATGTGTTCATATAAAGTCAGTCTCATAATCGAGATCCCATCTCGAGTTGACTTTACAACCACATATCTTAGGGACAACGTAAAGTGACACAATCGCATATTTACGCTCAAATACCACTTTATTAATAGTAAACAAGATCGTACATATATCGAGTCTACCCGACCCTAAATTGACATGTAGCACACCAACACTAACACCTACAAGATTCAGATTTCCAGATTTAAAACTGTCAAAAAATTACATATATCAGATTTTGCTTTATAAGGTGTTCGAGAATAGTTTTTTTTTACTCTTTCTTCTTAAAAAATTATATTATGTCTAATTTTAACTTAAATTTTAAAATCGATGAAAACGAATAACCACTTGTTTGGCAAACACGTCGTATCTTTTAATCTTTATAAAAACATGTTTGATAGATCGACTTGCGTCAATCCATGCATGAGGACTGTGCCTCCCACTTCCTTCTCCCTTCTTCCCTCCTCTGCCCAACAACTCCACCCAGCCAAGCAAGCGCTCAAGTCGTCGCCTCCTTCGGGCCTCTCCCTCCAGCAGCACGTCTGCTGTCACCGCCATCCCTTCTGGTGCCAGCATCAACAACATCACTGTTAAGTTTTAACAGAGAGCATATCCAAGGGACACAGCTCTCGCGAGACGGGTTGATAGGAAGGAACCAGATAGGGGGAGATCACCATGGAGGCTGGCCGGTGTTGCGTGCGATTCCAAGTGAGCTCGTCTTCGCCATTTGTGGACACCGAAAATTGCACAACCAGGTATCCCACTCGACCCAGCACTGACAACGGCACCGAGTGAAGAAGCCCCGGTAAGACTGGTCATCCGGACTCCCCAAATATGCACGCTGCGGTGAAGCCGTCTCCGAAATCACGACGGCGAAGAGAAGCCAACCCCGGGGGCCCCACGATCCATGGGCCTCGAAGAAAATCAAACGGGCCATGACTCGTGCTCGCAACGGGCTTAAAACTGCCCACTTAATACCCCCCTTGGGGGGGTCTTCAGCGGCACACCCCCCTTGGGGGGGTCTTCAGCGGCACACCCCCCCTTGGGGGGTCTTCAGCGGCACGCCCCCATCGGGCTCCAGCGGCACACCCCCCTTGGGGGGGTCTTCAGCGGCACACCCCCCCTTGGGGGGTCTTCAGCGGCACACCCCCTGGGGGCTTCAGCGGCACACCCCAGGGGGGGCTTCAACGACACACACCCCCTGGAGGGGTCTTCAGCGGTACACCCCGAGGGGGGTCTCCAGCGGCACGCCCTCAGGAGGCTTCAGCGGCACGCCCCTCGCAGGCCCTCAGCGGCACACCCCAATGGGCCTCAGCGGTACTCCCTCGAGCTGTTCAGCGGTACACCCCCTTGGGGGGCTTCAGCGGCACGCGATCATAGGCCCTCAGCGGCACACCCTCCGCCCTACCCAGCGGCACAGCCCTTTAGGCCCTCAGCGGCACGCCCCCAGGGGCTTCTAACAGTACACTTCTGTGGGCCTCCCACGGCACGCTTTAGCAGCGTTCAACGACACACCCTTTGGCCCTCAACGGCACACCTTCAGCCGCCCTCAGCGGCACACTCCATTTGGCCCTCAGCGGCACACTTTCCATCTCCTGCGCCGGCATGCCCTCTCGTGCCGTCCTTGCCCGGCACACCTGCCCTTCCTTCTTGCCTGATGCATTCCCCCCTCAGCGAGTCCTAGAGTAGGCTTCCATTCGCTGTTCCCTCCGAGTTTTCCGAGTTTTATTAAAGGTGTTGCCGCTCTCGGGCGCCCACCTCCAGTTGTCGGGTTCCGCCACTCCTTGTTGGCGCGCTCCCTGTATCTCCCTTACGCTCGGGTCAAGGGGAGATGCTGCCGAATTTTTGTTAGAAACGACAACATGTTGAAAAGATAAAGAGAAACAACTAACAAATGGAGCGATCACACGTTAAGAAGGACTAAAAGAAAGCAACAAACAAACGAAAAGAACAACGGTAAAATGCTTCAACCAATGCAAAGAACAATGCAATCAATTCAAAGAGAGCCAAATCGAACGATAACTAAACAACTTGAACATTCATCCTCGTGGGATAAAGAATAGAAACTGATCAAGAGAAGAAAAGAAGAAACATCTGTACACTTAATAAAATCAGAGAGGAAGAAAAGAAAAGCCTTAAAAGAACTAGAGGGAGAGTGGGCCTTCACCGGTGCACCTAGTCCTGCCCTTCGCCGGCACGCCCCTAAGGGCCTTCCCCGGCACACTCGGCCATACCCTTCGCCGGCACACCTCCTCAGCCCTTCAGCGGCACAGTCCCCAGGCCCTTCAGCGGCACACTCCTCGGCCCTTCAGCGGCACAACCCCCAGGCTCTTCAGCGGCATACTCCCAGCCCTTCAGCGGTACGTCTTTCTCTTAGCCCTCTAATGGCCCATTCTCTCTCCAGAAAATATGAGTAATAATAATAATAATAAATAATAATAATAAATTTAAAAATGAATAAATAAATAAGAATAATAAAGGAATAAGTAATAGTAATAATAAGCTTAAAAAAATAACGATAATAATAATTAGACAAATGAATGATAACAAAGATGAATGAATAATAATAACAAACTCACCAAGAATGATAAATAAATAAATGATAACCCAGGATAAATAATAATAACAAACTTAACAAAAAATGACAAGTAAATGAATGATAATAAAACGAACAAAAATAATAACAAACCTAATAATAACAATAGTAAATGAATAAATCACAAGGAAAAAAAATGAATAAATAGTAATAAAGAATTCACTCAAAGATATGTATAAATTAACGAATAATAATGATAAAATTTCAAATGATAACAAAACAATGAGATCCACTTTGCAGCCCCGTCTCTTTCGTGACCCTGTGCCGAAGGAACAACAATGTCGCCCTTCCAGGTTGGGCCTGAGTCTCGGGAATCATCCCGAACTGGCCGTGACCCGACCTCACCTCGGGCTGACATTCCGATTAAATCGGATTCATTTCTCCGGCCGGATCCCTTCCGAGCCGCTACTAAAATTGCCGCACGCTCGGCAGACATTTGAACGGGTTCACCTCGGTTTTCGCCACATTTCTATTATGGACATGTGTCTGAATATGAAAAGACCAGTGAGCAACCAATATGACCGACGGCTCCCTCCCCAACATGGTCGTGAGCCGGCGTTGCTCCGGGTCGATAGCCCGTTAAATCAGATTCATTCTAATGGGATTCGTTCTCGTCCTTTCATTGAAACTGCCGTAAACTCGGCATACATTCGTACGGGGTCGTTTCCATCAACGTCGCACTTTCAATATGGGCCCTTGCCCGAACATGAAAAGGTCCGCAAGCGACCGACAGAATCGGAATAGAACGAGACGGCTCCCGCCACCCCTCGACTCCTTCCATGGGAATATCAATAAGGCCTCCGGGGTTAGACCTCGGGCCTGACCCGATCATGGTCATCGTCTGGCTCATATCCTCGGTCTACAGCCCGCTCCTTTCAAACACGTTTTCGGTTCTGGGGTCTAGTCCCGGGACTCTCCCCCGTTGCCCTCCAGCACCGGAAATATTAATGATGCCCGCGCAAGCCTCGTTCGGACCACGGGAGGCGCCCCCGGCATGGTCCTGACTCAATCTCGCACTGGGCTAATAAATCCACTAGCTTCCTGCTACACTAGCCGAGATTCAACCGAATATTTTCAGTGTCTCGGAATAATAAACTTGTCGTATCCCGGCATGCATATGTTCCAGGTCCTCCCGTGACGATTATAATATTCTCAAGCCGGACTCCCATCCGAATATTAAATGGTCTCCCGAATGACCGACATGTTTCGAATGCCCGCTTCTCCGGACACAGGGCTTTTCAGTCGATCCAAGGGATATTCCATCGTCGCCCCCTTGGCACCGGAAATATTAATGATGCTCATACAAGTCTTGTTTCGACCGTGGGGGGCCCCACCGCAGTATGGTCGCAGCTTGCTCTTGCACCGGGCCAACAGATTTACCGGTTTCCGACCGCTCTAACCGAGGTTTATCCAAACGTTTTCCGTTCTTCTGAACAGTAAATTGCCATATCCTGGCATACATATGCTCCGGTCTTCCAGCGACGATCGTGCTTTCCCCGAGATGGACACTCGTCCGAACATCAAATGGTCAGCACATGACCGACATGACCTCGAATGATTTTCTTCTCGCCCTCGCGTGAGGATCTCAATACATCGTAATAGACTTTTCATGCAATTAATCTCTTGGCCATGAGGTCCTGAATCTCGGCGATTAATCAAGGGTGTTCCCTCGTATGGGGGATGTAAATGACGTCGTGACCTTTATGGCACGGCGGGTTTTGGTCCCGACACGAACCACACAATCGTCTGACGAAGTCAGGTCGAGCGCACCATGGGCTCTTCGGGGTCCGAATAAATCGTCACTTCTGTGACTGGCACGCCCACGCACTCAATAGATGCACCACCTGAACAAGCGAACGAAAAGTGCGTCCACAAGTCAGGCACGCCCGGTGGGACGGAAACCACCCTTCATCTCTTCGCCGAGATTTAGGGCCTCACGGCCCCCTAATTAACCATGTTTGCATGTTTTGATGAATGGCAGGTGCTGTCTTCACTAGCCCTATGGGGAGAAAAGCCGGACTCGGTGCAGCTGCCTTCGTGGCCTCGAGGACGCTGCTTCGAAGCGTATGCAACTGCTAGGAACCGTGGGGGCTGTTTTATAAAAAAAAAGGTGAGAAGAGAAGAAGAAAAGAAGAAAAGAAAAAAAGAAAAAAAAGGGAAGAAGAAAAGTAGAAAGGAAAGAAGCAAAAAAAAGGAAGAAGAGAAAGAGTCGGCAAGAGAGGACTGTACGGCCACGTCCGTTGAAACCCGTGCTGAACAAAGATTACCACTGTGGGGTTGATGCGGTGGAGCGAACCACTCATCTCCTCCCTAAGGGGGTGAGCGCTCTCCTGCACCCCCACCCTGGTCAATCATACAAAGAAGAAGAGAAGAGAAGAAGAAAAAAGAAGAGAGAGAGAAGAAAAGAAAAAAAAAGAAAAAAAAAGAGAAGAAAAGAGAAAGAAGAAAAGAAGAAAAGTCGGCCAGCATCGCCGACCAGAAGAGCAAGAAGAAACCCGGCATCCCGCCCGACTCTAGGAGGCTCCGAGTCTGCAGTGCAATGACCCCGCCCGTTCCTCCTTCCTACTGCCTCTATCCGGCACAAGACGGCCCCTCGAGTGGCTGTTAGAAGATCTAACAACCCATAATTGTAGCTTGGTGAATGGCTGCTCGCTGTGGGGAATGCTTTATAGCAATGAGGCCAAGCACGGCCGCCACTCTCTAAGAGAGCATGCACATACCCCACCATGGGGGATAAAAAGATGAGATATACCCCGCCATAGGAGCATAAAAGGCAATATATATATATATATATATACCCTGATCTAGGGGCATATGAAGAGATTCTATCCCACTTTGGGGGCACGACAGACAACAAAGCTACACCCCGACTGTGGGGCACAAGAAGCAAACCGCACCCCGCTCCAGGGGGCACATGAAGAGAATACACCCCGCCATGGGGGCACATGAAGAGAATCCACCCCAACTTGGGGGCACATAAGGCAAAGAAATACACCCCGGCTTAGGGGAATTTGGATGAAGAAACATACACCCCGCCACAGGGGCGCACAAGCCACCAAGAACGCACCCCACTGTGGGTGCACAGGAAGCAAACGCCCCCCATCGTGTCGGGGCAGAAGAAGAAGAATTCCCCCCGCCTCAGGGGCACAAAAAGCAAAGATACACCCCGTGCCCGGGGCTTATGAAGAGGAAGACACCTCCCCTTGGGGGCACAAGAAGCAAAAAAAAACATACCCCGCTTCGGGGCATAAAAAGCAGAAGCCACACCCCGTCCGGGGGCATAGAAGCCATGAAAGACAAACCCCGCCCGAGGGCGCGTGAAGAGAATGCACCCCGGCTCCGGGGCATTTGACGAAGAATCCACCCCGATCCGGGGGCGTAAAGAGCAAAGAATACACCCCGGCTCAGGGGCATATGAAGAAGAGGCATACCCCGCCTGGGGGCATAAAAGCCATAAAGAATACGCTCCGGCTTAGGGGTATTTGAAGAAGTTACATCCCGCCTTGGGAGCATAATAAGAAAAGAGTATCCACCCTGGCTTAAGTGCATTTGAAGGAGTATACCCCAAGCTCGTGGTCCATGAAGCAACATGCACCGCCCCCGGGGGACATCTGAACCAGAACGAACAACATCCCCCAGCTTAGGAGGGGCATCTGAAGGAAGGAATACACCCTGATATGGGGGCACGTAAACGAAGAAGAAGAACTCACCCCGCCTCGGGTGCATAAAAAAAAAGAGAGCAAGAACTACACCCCGCCTCAGGGGCGGAAATACACCCCACTTTGGGGGCACTAGAAGCAGAATATACCCCGTGCCGGGGGCATGTGAAGAGAAGGATACCCCGCTCTGGGGCATCAGAAGCAGTAATATGCCCCACCTTGGGAGCATCAAGAGCAACAATACACCCCACCTTGGGAGCACAAGAAGCAAACATCCCCCCGGTGTGCTCGGGCAGAAGAAAAGAATTCACCCCGATCTGGGTACATTTGAAGAAAGAAGCACATCCCGCCACGGGGGCACATGAAGAGAACCCCTCCCGCCTCGGGAGTATAAAAAAGAGAAGAATACACCCTGGTCTGGGGACTTTTGAAGAAACAACACACCCCCTCCATGGGAGACAAAGCTACACCCCGACCCGGGGACACATGCAGAACATCCACCCCGCTCAGGGGGCACAAAGAGATACACTCCGCCCTTGGCGCATAAGAAGCGGAGGCATTCACCCCAACCCGGGGGCACAGAAGCAAAGAGACATACATCCCGACCTGGGAGCATATGAAGAAAGAGTACACCCTGGCTTAGGGGCGTCAAAAGAAGAAACATACACCCCGCCATGGGGGGGGGGTATAAGAAACAAAAGACACGCCCCGGCTCAGGGGCACATAAAGAAGGAACATACCCCGTCTGGGGGCATAGAAGCCGTGAAGAGTATACCCCGGCTTGGGGGCATTTGAAGAGAGCTACACCCTTCCTCGGGGGCATAAAAAAAAATAAAAAATAAACAAAAAAATGCACCCCGCCATGGGGGCATTTGAAGAGAGCTACACCCCGCCTCGTGGCTTTAAAAAAAAACACACCCTGTTCCAGGGACATAGGAGCCAAAATTACACCCCGCCTGGGGGCACAGAAGTAAAAAGGCAAAACACACCCCTCAGGGGGGATGCACACCAAATGAAGCTACACCCCAATATGGGGGCACATTAAGAGAAATACACTCCAGCGCGAAAGCATCAATGAGAAGAGAAGAGCAGAATAAAGAAAGAAAAGACATGAGGCAGCCGTGGTCCTCGAGCCCGCCTCATCACATAAAAAAAAGAGACATGAGGTAAACATGATCCTTGCACCTGCCTCCCCACAAAAGAAAAGAAGAAAAAGAAAAAAAGATATGAGGCAGACGTGGTCCCCGAGCCCGTCTCATCACACAAAAGAAGAGAAGAAAAGGAAAAGAAGACACATGAGGCAGACGTGGTCCTCGAGCCCGCCTCATTACATAAAAGAAGAAGAGAAGAAGAAAAAAAAAGACATGAGGCAAACATGGTCCCTGCACTCGCCTCTCTACACAAAAGAAGAAGAGAAGAATAGAAGAGAAAAAAAAAAGATACGAGGCAAACATGGTCCCTGCACCCCCCTCTCTACACAAAAGAAGAAGAGAAGAAAAGAAAGAAATGATCACGAGGTAAACATGGTCCTTGCACCTGCCTCTCCATAAAAAAGGAAGAGAAGAGGAGAAAGAGCAATCATGAGGCAAACATGGTCTCTGCACCTGCCTCTCTACAAAAGAAGAATAGAAGAGAAAAAAAGAGATATGAGGTGAACATGGTCCCTGCACCTGCCTCTCCATAAAAGAAGAATAGAAGAAGAGTCACGAGGCAGACGCGGTCTTCGCACCCGCCTCTCTACACAAAAGAAGAAGAGAAGAAAAGAAAGAAATGATCACGAGGCAAACATGGTCCTTGCACCTGCCTCTCCATAAAAGAAGAAGAGAATAAGAGAAAGAGCAATCATGAGGCAAATATGGTCTCTGCACCTCCCTCTCTACAAAAGAAGAATAGAAGAAAAAAAAGGACATGAGGCGAACATGGTCTCTGCACCTGCCTCTCTACAAAAGAAGAGAAGAAAAGAAAGAAATGATCACGAGGCAAACATGGTCCTTGCACCTGCCTCTCCATAAAAAAAGAAGAGAAGAAGAGAAAGAGCAATCATGAGGTAAACATGGTCTCTGCACCTGCCTCTCTACAAAAGAAGACTAGAAGAAAAAAAAAGACATGAGGTGAACATGGTCTCTACACCTGCCTCTCTACAAAAGAAGAGAAGAAAAGAAAGAAAAGACATATGAAGCAGACATGGTCCTTGCACCCGCCTCTCCACAAAAGAAGAAGAAAAAAAGACACATGAGGTAGACGTGGTCACTGAACTCGCCTCTTTACACAGAAGAAAAGAAGAAGAAAAAAGAGCAATTATGAGGCGAACACGGTCTTTGTACCCGCCTCTCCACACAAAAGAAGAGAAGAAGAGAAAGAACAGCAGCGAGGCAAACATGGTCTTTGTACCCGCCTCTTCAAAAAAATCCTTATAAGGTAAATTTCTACCTCCGACCTCCAACCATCAAACAAATAGAAATCAATCAGCATTCCGTCGACGGGGCGTTAAACCGACTAGACCTTCCGCCGACGGGGCGTTAAACCGACAAGACCTTCCACCGACGGGGCGTCAAACCGACAAAATCGTCCGCCGACGGGGCGTTAAACCGACAAAACCTTCCACCGACGGGGCGTTAAACCGACTAGACCTTCCGTCGACGGGGCGTTAAACCGACAACACCTTCCGCCGTCGGGGCGTTAAACCGACAAAACCTTCCGCCGACGGGACGTTAAATCGACTAGACCTTCCGCCGACGGGGCGTTAAACCGACAAAACCTTCCGCCCACGGGGCGTTAAACCGACAAAACCTTCCGCCGACGGGGCGTTAAACCGACTAGACCTTCCGCCGACGGGGCGTTAAACCGACTAGACCTTCCGCCGACGGGGCGTGTAATATCCCGGAACTTTCGAATCCTTTCTTCGTGGGTCCCGGATTTGGTTTTCGGAGTGTCCGGCTCTGTTGTGTCCGAAATTTCGTTTCGGACATCTTTCGTGTTCGGATCGGCGCGATCCGGAGTTGTTTCGGAGGCCCGGAGGCGTTCCGCGACTTTTCCGTGTGTGTTTTCTGATTTCTACTTCGGAAGCTCGCTGCGGGTGAACCGGGCCGTTCACCAGGGCACGAGTGGTACCGTTGCGATCGGTGCGTTCCGAGGATCACGGGGGTGTAATTTTCTATTTTTTGGAATTTTCTGGAATTTCTGGATTTTCTATAAAACCCCCCTATTTTCTCTCTCTCCCCCACCCTCTTCTTCTTCTTCTTCTTCTTCCTCCTTCCTCCTCCACCGTAACCCTCTCCCTCTCTTCCTCCCGGTTGACCGCGGCGGACCCCTCTCCGGCTGTAGATGGCGGCGGGGTGACGGAGCGGTGACGTGGGCGGCGGCGAGGCGATCGTGGGGGCGTGCGGCGAGCGTGGGAAGCTTGAAGGACGAGGGTTTTCTAAGGCGTTCTTCACGATTCACGAACGATCCGGCGGAGCATTCGGTCCATTGAGGTAGGGTGACGTTCCTTAGCCTCTTGTCGTTCATTTCCGTGGTTTGTAGGCCGCGGGGAGGCCGAGAGGGGCTTGATTGAGCGGGTTTGGGGTTTTCCATGATTTGGGGAGAGCTCGCCCGATCTATGGTTTTAGCCCGCGATTTCACGTTTGGATGGCTTAGATGCATGCTAGGGGTCCCCAGGGGTCTTCCCCTTTGTTTTCCCCCTCTCCGGTGGCGGCACGGGGGCGTGGTCGAAGTTTTTGGGGTTTTCCCGCCGTAGCATGATCGAGGGTGTGTAACGGTCACTTCAGTGACCGTCACATGCTTGTGACGCCCCTAGAGGGGTGCGTTACATTCCTGAGCAGTGTTTTGGGGGTTGGGGGCTGTAACGGCCTCACGATAGATCGCCATTTGCCTATGACGCGCTTGGATAGGGCCGTCAGGGACTTTCGACCGTTAGTTTGTGACCGTTGGGGGTCAGGCCATGTAACGCACCGGGCTAGGTGCGTTACATGCGTGCAACGCGCTGGGGCAGGCGCGTTACTTCCTGTTTTCACCCCAAGTGTGAGGGCCATGTAACACGCTGGGCCAAGCGCATTACATGCATGTGACGCGTCGGGCTGGGCCGTTACATCCCTTTTGGCTTTGGGAGCGTGGGGGGGGGGTGTGTAACGCATGGGGCCAAGCGCGTTACATTCTTGTGACGCGCCTGGACCAGGCCGTTACATCCCTTTCCCCTCTGACCGTGTGATGGTCTGTTTTGAACCGTTAGGCGCATGTAACGGTCTCGCTTAGACCGTTACTTGCTTGTGACGGCCCTAGGGTGGACCGTCACATGCCTGGTTGCCCCACGAGGGTGGCAACCCCGTTTTTACTCCGACTGTGGCCACCGTGCGACGGGGCTGGTGCGTTGGGTGATTCCCACACGTTGTCGGATTCGGACGTTATTTTCCGTTGACTCGAGAGTCTACTCCTTTGTGACCCTCCACTAGTCGTAGCCTATCAGTACGCGTGTGTTGATCGCACCAGGGAGTGGTGTACGGGCTTACCCTGAGGACGGTGTTAGACTGGTTACCGTCGGGCCCCTCGTCACATCAGAGTCCAGTGCCAGGGGAAAACCAGTCAGAGGGCCAGACCTAGGACGCGTGGTCTGTGTGTGCACACGTGGTTGGGGACAGTGGACGCACGTCGACGGGCGTGACCCCAGCTAGTCACTTGTTTGTGGTTACTTGTACGGTGTTCGCGCCTCTGGTAGGAGCTACCACGCCAGGCGGTTCACCTGCGGCGCGGCGTAAGACGTCAGGGGACGCTACCGGCTGTGCTTCTAGTGGGTGGTACTCTTGTCGAGTACGGAGTGACAGTCTGTCAGTCGTGCGTTTTCGACCTTCGGGTTTTGTCGGGTTGACCGTTGAGCTTCGGTCTTCTTACCGTGGCACGTGTGTCGGTTTGCGTGCCATGGGACCTTTGTTCTGTAGAGTACGGGGCTTCCGTTTCCGAGATACTCTCCTACCGCTGGTGTAGTGATTTCTCATTTTACGAGGTAGGGTTCGAGTGATCCCTACTGAGTCTTGTTC
This sequence comes from Amorphophallus konjac, assembly GCA_022559845.1. Classification (NCBI taxonomy): domain Eukaryota; kingdom Viridiplantae; phylum Streptophyta; class Magnoliopsida; order Alismatales; family Araceae; genus Amorphophallus; species Amorphophallus konjac. Next base: position 389,801,730 of record CM040122.1, read on the forward strand.
CGAGACTCATTCCCTACGTGTTTTCACCGTGTTTCAGGTGAGGCGCCGCCCCGGGGGAGCGCGTCTGGGGTGCAGCATGGTGCGGGTGCCCAGAGGTAGTGCAAAAGGTCAGAGCCGGGGTATGCCCCGTGTAGCTGTACTTTTCTTTCTTATCACTGCACTAGTCGTGGACTATTGTTATTGTTGTTAATTTCTATTGTGGACCATGTAAAATGTTAATTTATTTACTACTTAATGTTGTAACTGTTTAATTTCTGCAATTATTTGTGATACTTATGTAGTCTCCACACCATCCTTTTAACCCTTCCGAGTCTTCGGGCTCGTGGATGGCGGTGCGAGTCTCGGGTTATCGGGCCTTCCCGATAATCGGATTCTCGGGTCGTTACAGCTGGTATCAGAGCGCGGTTGTGGAATTACATGAGAATCATAGGTAATTGTAGTGGTCCACTAGTCCACAGCAATGATGTACATGTGACGTTGGCATTGGGCACCGCGGGTTTATTTTGACCTTGCCGTTTTCGTGTTTTCTGTCTTGTGCTTTAGGAGCGAGTATGGCGCCGAGGCGGAGCTCTCACTCTCAGCAGGAGCAGTCGGCTGGAGGCCAGGAGATCCAACAGGGGGTCCAAAGGGACCAGGAGGAGCATAGTAGAGCGCCACCGGGGGCTACCGAGGCCGCAGATACTGCGAGAGTTCTGGGGGCCGAGGATTTCTTCCGTGGCATGTGCCAGCTTATGTCTCAGCAGTTCGACGGAGAGGCTGGTGAGGGCTCGTCAGTCAGGGGTGGGCCAGGCCAAGCAGTGAAGGACTTCATGCAGTTCCATCCACCTTACTTTAGCGGCCAGGCAGACCCTGATGCGGCTCGTGATTGGCTCGATGAGATGGAGCGGGTGTTCAGTTCTGCGAAGAGTGCTGCCGAGGACAGAGTGGTGTTGGCCTACAACCAGTTGCAGGGTACGGCTCGGAGGTAGTGGTCTTCCGAGTGGAAGACGTCTTTTCAGCTTCGTCCACTTGAGCAGATCGAGTGGGATGATTTCGTCAGTGCTTTCGAGCGTGCGTACTGTCCAGATTATGTTGCTACGCAGCGAATGCGGGAGTTTCTGGAGCTGGTGCAGGGTGACATGTCCGTGTTGCAGTACAGGGCCCGATTTGTCGAGCTGGATCGGTATGCACCTCACATCATGGATCATGAGAGGGTGAAGACCGCGCAGTTTGTGCAGGGCTTGAGGCTGGAGCTGAGGCACCATTTGATTGCGAACGGGGCCACTGATCTAGAGACATCGTCTCGTGTTGCGGCTTCGTTAGAGATGGATATGCAGAGGATCCGAGGACCGATCAGCCAGGGGCAGTCCTTGTCAGGTCGCAGCCAGCAGTCGGCTACCCAGCAGCAAGGTTCTTTCCAGCATGCGCCGGGTGGTTTAGGAGTACCGGCATCGGCAGCTTCGGTGACGGGACCTGCGTCCTTTGGCACGAAGGTCAAGAAGTTCTTCGCGAAGAATTTCCGAAAGAAGAACTCCAAGGATCAGGGGCAAGCTTCATCGGGCAGTGTACAGCAGCCGATTCCTTTGCAGCGTCAGGGATCAGGGGGTGGATCGCGAGGACCTTGTCCACGGTGTGGTGGGACCCACCCAGGCAGGCAGTGCACGGCGCCGATCATCTGTTTTCGGTGTGACCAGCCAGGGCATATGGCGCGCGACTGTCCTCAGAGGCCGCCGCAGGAGCAGTTTCCTCAGCAGCACCAGGTTCCCCAGCAGCAGAGGCAGCAGCAGCAGCAGTGGGGACAGTATCCGCCGCTACCCAGGTCAGCCAGTGTGGGAGGCAGGCAGAGGGCTCGGGGCTAGATCACGCACATGACCAGGGCAGAGGCAGTGGCGTCGCAGCTCGTGGAAGGTACCGTTCAGATTTTGGGTTGTGCGGCTCGGGTTTTAATTGATTCTGGCGCGTCTCATTCGTTTATTTTGGAGGATTTCACGTCGAGCGTCGAGGAGCCGGTGACCCAGTTGTCTTGTGATTTGGCAGTGGAGTTGCCTTCGAGTGATTTTATGATCACTCCGTATTACTTCGATCAGGTTCCGATTTAGATCGATGGGCGGACTATGCCAGGCAGGTTGTATGCGTTGCAGCTTCGGGATTATGATGTGATTCTAGGCATGGATTGGCTCGAGACCCATGGAGCGGTGGTGGATTGTGGAATGAAGAGGGTCTACTTCCAGCATCCGAGCAAGAGGACCTTCTATTTCCAAGGTATCCGTTCCGCTTGTTCTCGATTCCTTATCTCTGCTATTCGAGCCCGTCGATTGCTTGATTCAGGTTGTCAGGGTTTTCTCGCGTCCGTGGTTGTGTCTGACCGGATGGAGCCGGATGTCGAGGACATTGCGGTGGTGTGCGAGTTTCCTGACATTTTTCCCGAGGAGTTGCCTGGATTACCTCCCCAGCGGGAGATCGATTTCGTGATCGAGGTTGTGCCGGGTACGGGACCTTTGGCGAAGGCTCCCTACCGTATGGCCCCCGCTGAACTGAGGGAGTTGAGGGCGCAGTTGCAGGAGCTGCTAGCCAAGGGGTACATTCGTCCGAGTTTTTCCCCTTGGGGTGCGCCCGCGTTGTTTGTGAAGAAGAAGGACGGTAGTCTGCGGCTGTGCATTGACTATCGGCAGCTGAATGAAGTGACCGTTAAGAACAAGTATCCGTTGCCGCGGATCGATGACTTGTTCGACCAGCTTCAGTCTGCGCGAGTGTTCTCGCGGATTGATTTGCGGTCCGATTACTATCAGTTGAGAATTCGCGAGTCCGATGTGGAGAAGACTGCGTTCAGTACGAGGTACGGGCATTATGAATTTTTGGTGATGCCGTTCGGGCTCACCAATGCCCCTGCAGCCTTCATGGACTTGATGCAGATGGTGTTTCATCCGTATTTGGACCAGTTCGTGGTCATCTTCGTGGATGACATCCTTGTTTATTCGCGGTCTGCCGAGGAGCACGCGTACCATTTAGGTGTGGTGCTGCAGACGTTGCGAGATCACCAGTTGTATGCGAAGCTCAGCAAGTGCGAGTTTTGGCTCAGCGAGGTGCACTTTCTGGGGCACGTGATTTCTGGTGATGGCATTTCCGTGGACCCCGCCAAGGTCGAGGCAGTGATGCAGTGGCCGAGGCTAGGGTCGGTGACGGAGATCCGGAGTTTCTTAGGGCTTGCGGGTTATTATCGTCAGTTTATCCAGGATTTTTCACGCATTGCGGCCCCGATGACTAGGCTCACGCGGAAGGATGTGTCTTTCGTTTGGTCCGAGGAGTGTGAGCAGAGCTTCAGGGAACTGAAGAGATTGCTCACCTCGGCTCCGGTGTTAGTTTTGCCTTCTAGATCGGGAGGTTTCGTGGTGTGTACAGATGCTTCCGGCGTTGGGTTGGGTGTTGTGTTGATGCAGCATGGTAGAGTGGTGGCTTATGCATCTCGGCAGCTAAAGCCCCACGAGGAGAACTACCCTACCCATGACCTTGAGTTGGCGGCGGTGATCTTCGCGCTGAAGATCTAGATGCATTATCTGTACGGCGAGAAGTTCGAGGTGTTTACTGACCATCAGAGTTTGAGGTATGTGTTATCGCAGAGAGATCTGAACCTCAGGCAAAGGCGTTGGATGGAGTTCATGAAGGATTATGACTTCACCCTGTCTTATCAGCTGGGCAGGATGAATGTCGTTGCTGATGCCTTGAGTCGGAAGGTTGCGGTCAGTACCTTGATGTTGAGGAAGTGGAGGCTCTGCGAACATGTGCCCGAGGTATCTTTTAGGCTCAAGATTCCCCAAGAGCCAGTGTAATATCCCGGACCTTTCGGATCCTTCTTCGTGGGTCCCAGATCTAGTTTTCGGAGCGTTCGGCTCTATTGTGTCCGAAATTTTGTTTCGGACATCTTTCGTGTTCGGATCGGCGCGATCCGGAGTCGTTTCGGAGGCCCGGAGGCGTTCCGCGACTTTTCCGTGCGTGATTTCCGATTTCCGGCGCGGGTTTCGGCTTTTCTCTTCGGACGCTCGCTGCGGGTGAACCGGGCTGTTCACACGGGCATGAGTGGTACCGTCGCGATCGGTACGTTCCGAGGATCGTGGGGGTGTAATTTCCTAATTTTTGGTATTTTCCGCATTTTCTGGGTTTTTCTATAAAACCCTTTTTCTTTTCTCTCTCCCCCACCATCTTCTTCTTCCTCTCTTCTTCTTCCTCCTTCCTCCTCCACCGTGTCTCCCTCCCTCTCCCTCTCTTCCTCCCGGTTGGCCACGGCGAGCTCCCCTCCGGCTGCAGACGGCGGCGGGGCGACGGCGCGGTGACGTGGGCGGCGGCGAGGCGGTCGTGGGGGCGTGCGGCGAGCGTGGGAAGCTTAAGGAAGAACGAGGGTTTTCAAGCGTTCTTCGCGATTCGTGGACGATCCGGCGGAGCATTCGCTCCATTGAGGTAGGGTGACGTTCCCTAGCTCTTCGCCGTTCTTTTCCGTGGTTTGTAGGCCGCGGGGAGGCCGAGAGAGGCATGTTTGGGCATTTTTGGGGTTTTTCCATGTTTTGGGGGTGAGCCGCCCGATCTATGGTTTTAGCCCATGATTCTATGTTTTGGTGGCTTAGATGCATGCTAGGGGTCCCCAGGAGTCTTCCCCCTTGTTTTCCCCCTCTCCGGTGGAGGTACGGGGGCGTGGTTGGTGTTTTTGGGGTTTTCCCGCCGTAGCGTGCTCTAGGGCAAGCGACGGTCACTCCAGTGACCGTCACATGCTTGTAACGCCCCTAGAGGGGTGCGTTACTTCCCTGGGTGTTGGCCTTTGGGGTCGAGGGCTGTAACGGTCCTGCGACTGGCCGCCGTTTGCTAGTGACGCCCCTGGGCTGGGCCGTCACATGCTTTTCAACCGTTGGTTTTGACCGTTGGGGGTCAGGCCATGTGACGCGCCATTCTAGGTGCGTTATATGCGTGTAACGCCCTGGGGCAGGAGCGTTACTTCCTGTGTTTACCCCAGGCGTGAGGGCCATGTAACGCGCTGGTCCAGGTGCGTTACATGTGAGTAACGCGCCCGGACAGGGCCGTTACATCCCTTTTTGAATCTGTGCCGTGGAGGGGCGTGTAACGCGCTAGGCTAAGCGCGTTACCTCCGTGTAACGCGCTGGACCTGGGCCGTTACTTCCCTTTCCCCCGTGTTGAGTGACGGTCCGCCTTAGACCGCCATTTTAAGTGACGGCCCTAGAGTGGACCGCCATTTGGCAGTGACGGTCTGAGGGTAGACCGCCACTTCCTGAGTTGCCCCATGAGGGTGGCAACCTTACTTTTCTCCGACCGTGGTCTCCGTGTGACGGGACTAGTGCGTGGGGTGATTCCCACACGTTGTCGGGCTTGGGCGTTGTTTTCCGTGACTTGAGAGTCTACTCCTTTAGCGACCCTCCACTAGTCGTAGCCCACCAGTACGCGGTGCTGGTCTCACCTGGGAGTGGTGTACGGGCACCCACCTTTCGAGACGGTTTGTGGACCGGTTACCGTAGGCCCCTCGTCGTAGCCAGAGTCCGGCTGCGGGGGAAAACCGGTCAGAGGGCCAGACCTAGGACGCGTGGTCTGTGTGTGCACACGTGGTTGGGGGCGGTTGGACCCACGTCGACGGGCGTGACCCCAGCTAGTCACTTGATGTGAGTTACTTTTCGGTGTTTGCGCCTCGGGTAGGACCTACCACGTCAGGCGGTTCACCTGCGGTGCGGTGTAAGACGTCAGGGGACGCTACCGGCTGTGCTTCTAGTGGGTGGTACTCCTGTCGAGTACGGAGTGTCAGACTGTCAGTCGTGTGTTTCCGACCTTCGGGTTTGTCGATGACCGTTGAGCTTCGGTCTTCTCTTCGTAGCACGTGTGTCGGTTTGCGTGCCGTAGAGTCTTGCTTTGTAGAGTACAGGGCTTTTCTTTCCGAGGTACTCTCCTACCGCTAGAGTAGTGGTTTCTCGCTTTGCGAGGTAGGGTTCGAGTGATTCCTACTGAGTCTTGTTCCGAGACTCATTCCCTGCGTGTTTTCACCGTGTTTCAGGTGAGACGCCACCTTCGGGGAGCGCGTCAGGAGCGCAGCGTGGTGCGGGTGCCCAGAGATAGTGCCAGAGGTCTGAGCCGGGGGATGCCCCGTGTAGCTGTACTTTTCTTTCTTGTCACTGTACTAGTCGTGGACTGTTGTTGTGGTTTTATTTTGTGGACCATGTAAATTGTTATCTTATTTCCTGCTTATTATCATAACTGTTTAATTTCTGCAATTACTTGTGATAACTATGTAGTTTCCACACCATCCTTTTAACCCTTCCGAGTCTTCGGACTCGTGGGTGGCGGTGCGAGTCTCGGGTTATCGGGCCTTCCCGGTAATCGGATTCTCGGGTCGTTACAGCTGGTATCAGAGCGCGGTTGTGGAATTACATGGGAATCATAGGTAATTGTAGTGGTCCACTAGTGATGCGGGACGAGACACGGACACGGCAAGCTCGCGATCGTCCCTTGATGAGGGAAGCGTCGGACGTGCACGGTTGAGAAACCGGCAAGAGCTAGGGTGGTCGGCTCGCACTTTCGTGCCCGGATCGGGTCACGCGACGGTCTCGCTCACTCTCTCGCAGCAACGGTGATATGAATTTATAACGAGCTAGGTCCTAAAACATGCTCTCTAGCAGTGGCATAAACAAGCATATATGAAATAAGCGAAATGCCAAGTGTAGGAGCGAAGACGATACCTCCACGCGCTCGGCGTGGGGACGACGGACCCGGCCGAAACTCGTACTCCCGGAACAATATTACACAATATTACAGAAATGCAAGCCGCTGCCCACTCCACGCAGGGAGGTAAAGGGCTACACAATGGGGTCCGGGAGGACCGAATTCGGGTTGACGGGCGGCTTCTCGCGTTGATTCGGCAACGCCCGAACTAATGACGGTGGGGCCCACGTGCTGTCCTGAGGGGCCGTGTGGGACCCGGGTCACCGCTGTGGTGGGGGACACTGATGGAAGCGATCCCCGGGCTGGCGGCACGCTGGAACGATGATCGGAGGCCGGGCGGCTCCGGCCGGCGCCCGTCGGGAAAACTTCCCACGGATCTGCAGTTTCTGGTTTTCAGCGCGCTGTCCGGCGAGAACGGACGCTGCGGTCAGATCCGATGTCGGATTGACACGAAATTAGCGCCGTTGGAAAGCTGACTCGAAGTACTTCAATGTAGGCCTAGAGATCTGGCCTGGATCTTCGCTGATCTGGACTTGTGGAATTTACAACCTCCTGTTGTACAGTAACTGAACACTCAGATCTGTAGAGCTGATCTCTGATAACTGCCGTTGACCGCTAGGAGGACCTTGGATTCAGACTTCGACTTCTTCATGAAAGTTGTAGGATTTTGAGTTGGGAAGATGGCAAAGTTGGTTTGGACACGTTTGGATATGTCTATGAATTTCTATGATTTGTTTACTGGAAGAAGGTCGAATCTGAGATCTGGCTGGAGGTACTGTAGCTCCGGTAGAACATGAATTTTGAAAAATAGGTAAAAGACTCAAAAAACATTAATAAAAATGGTGGTGGTAGGGAAAAATGGACAGAAACCCCAGTTAAATTGGGAGGGCAAAAGAAATTCAAAATGGGGGTAGAAGGGGACGAACTCAAAGGTTCTGTCACTGTAGACAGAGACAGATCTGATTTGAGTTTGGGGAATGAACGAAGTGGAAACAATATGAAACGGGGGAATTGGGAGCTGAATTTTTTTGTGGGGAAGTTTCTATAAGGTAGGAACCAACCCTCAAAATTTGAAGTCAATCTGAACTCGTGGCTGACTTGAGGAATTTCTGAGCTTCACCTCTATCCAGCAAGACAGAACACCAAAATTGATCCCGTGGCGGCTCGAAGGCGGCACGAACGGCGGTGGCGGCGGCACCGGTGATGATCAGAGGTTGAGAGGGGATGAAGGGAGGTAGAACCACTCTAGATCTGGGGTTGAAGGTGGAAGAACAGCAGGGGGAGGAGAGAGGGGTGCACCAAGCTCCAAGAGACTCAACAATTTTCTGATTTTTTTCATTGAATTTCTTATGAAAATACAACATTATATATGACTCCAATCAAATCTAATATGGACCCTTGGATCAAGGGTTGGGGATTGAATGGCTGAGATGAGGTGTGAATAACACACCAAATACAATTGTTTAATCCACCTTGACCATCTCCATTCAACCTTAGACTAATTACATTCAAACTCCACCTAACTAGCCTAATAAGGCCAAAAGAGGGGGCGCCCCCTTCATGGGCCTCTCTTGGGCCTAGGCTGGTCCAAGGGCAGCCAACCCAACCCATTAACTCAAGTCTAGACTTGGGCCTTCCAAGTCTTGGTGGCCCATGAGAGGGAGTGGCCCAATTGGGCCTTAAATGACTAATAAGGTCCATAAGGGTGGCACTTGGTCCAATATGAACTAGGCTTTCTAATGGACTCTACTAATAGCAATCTAACCTTGGACTTAACATAACAAATGGCCCATTGGCTTGATATAAGCCTTACAAGGAGCCCAAAAGAAAGAAAATACACAATTACAATCTCATACAAGCCATAACTCACAAATACACTTCACCCGTGTATGGAAATCGCCTTTGATGCCCCATCAATTCTCCCCGGGTGGGAGGAACTCGACCCCGTCGAGTAGGGGTATGGCTGCTCCGGTACTCCGGCGGATCTGTCACCGTGCCAAGTAACGTGGGTATGCTCCACTCCAAATGATCGGCACCTGCTCATTCCATATATACTCGATATGCGCACTGCTATGGCTAAAGGTGGTCACTCCGAAGGGGCACTCTCAAAAGGAAGGAAACAGCTCGAAGACTCACTAGGAATCACCGCTGAGTCCCTATAGGTGACTGATCCGGATATAGAAGTAAAACCGATCCCATACTCATCAAGTGAGTCGACTCGCTTCACACTCATAAGAGAACGACACGAGCTTGCATAAGACACATGCAGACTCACCATGCACTGACACATGAATGAAAATCACACAAACAATCGACTCAAAATCACCACACAAACAAACCACACAAAGAAAACACACCGACTCATACACGACTCTAGACTAAGGTGGTAGCAGCAAACCCACTAGGTGGCGACATCCTGGGCGGCCGAAGGGTCGCCCAGCTCTTCCCCCATGGCATAGTATTCATCGGCCAGTGCCTCATCGGCCTCGTAATCGACATGCTCAAGCTCGGGAGGTGCGGATCCTCCAACACCTAAGGCTAGGGTGGTGCGAGCGGGACACTCACTAGCAATGTGGCCGTACCCGTGACAGTGGAAACATTGTATTCGCGATCGACTACTCTCCCCGATAAGAGGGGCCTTACCCTTATCATCCCGCCGGGTAGGGGGTGTAGGCAACAATGGGGGAGATGTAGGTGCCTTGGACAAGAGTGGAGGGGGTGCCGGTGCCAGAGGACGGGCTATAGGAGCTGGGGAACGGGCAAAGGGTGCCGGTGGTTGGGATGGAAATAGATCCCGGGGTGGAGGAGGGCGAGGCCGTGGAGCGAAGTGCTCCTGACGGGTGGGCTCCTGAGGTCGAGCCATGGGAGGCCGCTGATGCGGGCCTATGGAGTGACGGGGCTCGGCACTACGGAGAGGGGTGGGGCCCAACCGATGGCTAGACTCGAACTCTCCCTCAAATTGCTCCATCTCGAGGGCAACCTGATATGCCTCTTCCAACGTCTTGGCATTGCGGCGGAAAAGCTCATACTGGTAGTGTGGCCGCAAACCACGTCGAAAGCGGGACACGGGCATGGTACTCTCCTCCGTGACACCACATCGGAGAAAGTACTCATCAAACTCCGCGATGTATTCGGAGACGGACCGGTCTCCCTGGCTAAGACTTTGCCATCTATCGATGAGTCGCTGGCGGTATGTGGGAGGAAGGTACTTTTGCCGAAGTTTATTCTTCATCTCGGCCCATGTGTCGATCGGGGGTTCTAGCCGCTGAAGTAGCAGGCTCTCCACATTCTTCCAATAGGTTTGTGCCTGCCCCATGAGTTTCATGGTGGCAAATCGGACCCTTCGACGCTCCGACATATCATACCATTCAAAATAACGGTCCATGCCAAACTCCCAATCTAGGTAGACTTTCGGATCCAAAGACCCGTAAAAAGCGGGAGGATCCGCTCGCACGGTCTTAAGGACCCGATCATCATCCTCATCTCGTTGTGGCTGAAAACCACGACGGCGTTGACCATACCCCTCGTAGGCATTGTCGGACCCATAGTCCTCGAGACCAAGGTCACGGTGTGGTAGTTGGGGAACCCGAGGAGGGGCGGGTGGAGGAACCAGTGGTGGCTGGTTTTGGGCCGCGGGAGCGGCCTGGACTTGGGCCATGGGAGCGGGTTGGACTTGGGCCCCTGCGGGAGGAGGTGCGGGTGGACCTTGGGCTGCCCCATGAGGGTCCCCGTGTGACATCCTATCTAACCGCCCAACGAGGTCTTGGACCGACCTATCGGAGTTCTCCATGCGTCCCTCCATGGCCCTAAGGCGACCATCCATATTCTCGGAGAAGGTCCGAAAGTTAGCATCGGATTGGTCCAACCTAGCCATAATGGCCATCATCGCCTCTTGTAGGGAGTGGAAGTCTCCCGAGGTATCCCGTGGGTTGGCCATAGGTGGGGGTGGGGGTGAGTACTGAGTACCCCGACGAGTGGGCATGCAAACACACCGACTAGAGGACACCGACTAAAGCAAAACACTCTAAACTAGACTTAACCAAAACTCGGTACGCGGCGGAGATAATTGACCCGAAGGTCACTCGCACAAGTGTGCGGCCTTCCCGATAGGCGTAACCTAACGGTCGGACAACACCTTTTTATATACCGAGTAAAGGGATGTATGCGACCCAAAAATGACTCTTTTTGTTGTTTTAAAAATATGATGATCCTAAACACGACTTAGACCGACTAATGACTAGACGTAAATGACACTCTTTTTTTTTTTTTTGCTTTTTGACACCCTAGACTCAACCTGGGCTCTGATACCAAATTGATGCGGGACGAGACACGGACACGGCAAGCTCGCGATCGTCCCTTGATGAGGGAAGCGTCGGACGTGCACGGTTGAGAAACCGGCAAGAGCTAGGGTGGTCGGCTCGCACTTTCGTGCCCGGATCGGGTCACGGGACGGTCTCGCTCACTCTCTCGCAGCAACGGTGATATGAATTTATAACGAGCTAGGTCCTAAAACATGCTCTCTAGCAGTGGCATAAACAAGCATATATGAAATAAGCGAAATGCCAAGTGTAGGAGCGAAGACGATACCTCCACGCGCTCGGCGTGGGGACGACGGACCCGGCCGAAACTCGTACTCCCGGAACAATATTACACAATATTACAGAAATGCAAGCCGCTGCCCACTCCACGCAGGGAGGTAAAGGGCTACACAATGGGGTCCGAGAGGACCGAATTCGGGTTGATGGGCGGCTTCTCGCGTTGATTCGGCAACGCCCGAACTAATGACGGTGGGGCCCACGTGCTGTCCTGAGGGGCCGTGTGGGACCCGGGTCACCGCTGTGGTGGGGGACACTGATGGAAGCGATCCCCGGGCTGGCGGCACGCTGGAACGATGATCGGAGGCCGGGCGGCTCCGGCCGGCGCCCGTCGGGAAAACTTCCCACGGATCTGTAGTTTCTGGTTTTCAGCGCGCTGTCCGGCGAGAATGGACGCTGCGGTCAGATCCGATGTCGGATTGACACGAAATTAGCGCCGTTGGAAAGCTGACTCGAAGTACTTCAATGTAGGCCTAGAGATCTGGCCTGGATCTTCGCTGATCTGGACTTGTGGAATTTACAACCTCCTGTTGTACAGTAACTGAACACTCAGATCTGTAGAGCTGATCTCTGATAACTGCCGTTGACCTCTAGGAGGACCTTGGATTCAGACTTCGACTTCTTCATGAAAGGTGTAGGATTTTTAGTTGGGAAGATGGAAAAGTTGGTTTGGACACGTTTGGATATGTCTATGAATTTCTATGATTTTTTTACTGGAAGAAGGTCGAATCTGAGATCTGGCTGGAGGTACTGTAGCTCTGGTAGAACATGAATTTTGAAAAATAGGTAAAAGACTTAAAAAAAATTAATAAAAATGGTGGTGGTAGGGAAAAATGGACAGAAACCCCAGTTAAATTGGGAGGGCAAAATAAATTCAAAATGGGGGTAGAAGGGGACGAACTCAAAGGTTCTGTCACTGTAGACAGAGACAGATCTGATTTGAGTTTGGGGAATGAACGAAGTGGAAACAATATGAAACGGGGGAATTTGGAGCTGAATTTTTTTGTGGGGAAGGTTCTATAAGGTAGGAACCAACCCTCAAAATTTGAAGTCGATCTGAACTCGTGGCTGACTTGAGGAATTTCCGAGCTTCACCTCTGTCCAGCAAGACAGAACACCGAAATTGATCCCGTGGCGGCTCGAAGGCGGCACGAACGGCGGCGGCGGCGGCACCGGTGATGATCAGAGGTTGAGAGGGGATGAAGGGAGGTAGAACCACTCTAGATCTGGGGTTGAAGGTGGAAGAACAGCAGGGGGAGGAGAGAGGGGTGCACCAAGCTCCAAGAGACTCAACAATTTTCTGATTTTTTTCATTGAATTTCTTATGAAAATACAACATTATATATGACTCCAATCAAATCTAATATGGACCCTTGGATCAAGGGTTGGGGATTGAATGGCTGAGATGAGGTGTGAATAACACACCAAATACAATTGTTTAATCCACCTTGACCATCTCCATTCAACCTTAGACTAATTACATTCAAACTCCACCTAACTAGCCTAATAAGGCCAAAAGAGGGGGCGCCCCCTTCATGGGCCTCTCTTGGGCCTAGGCTGGTCCAAGGGCAGCCAACCCAACCCATTAACTCAAGTCTAGACTTGGGCCTTCCAAGTCTTGGTGGCCCATGAGAGGGAGTGGCCCAATTAGGCCTTAAATGACTAATAAGGTCCATAAGGGTGGCACTTGGTCCAATATGAACTAGGCTTTCTAATGGACTCTACTAATAGCAATCTAACCTTGGACTTAACATAACAAATGGCCCATTGGCTTGATATAAGTCTTACAAGGAGCCCAAAAGAAAGAAAATACACAATTACAATCTCATACAAGCCATAACTCACAAATACACTTCACCCGTGTATGGAAATCGCCTTTGATGCCCCATCAACTAGTCCATGGCGATGATGTACAGGTGACGCTGGCCTTGGGCACCGCGTGTTTTATTCTGACATTGCCGTTTTCGTGTTTTCTGTCTTGTGCTTCAGGAGCGAGGATGGTGCCGAGGAGGAGTTCTCGCTCTCAGCAGGGGCAGTCGGCTGGAGGTCAGGAGATCCAGCAGGGGGTCCAGAGGGACCAGGAGGAGCATAGCAGAGTTCCGGGAGCTACCGAGGCCGCGGATGCTGCGAGAGCTCCGGGGGCCGAGGATTTCTTCCGTGGCATGTACCATCTCATGTCTCAGCAGTTTGGCGGAGAGGCTGCTGAGGGCTCGTCAGTCAGGGGTGGGCCGGGCCGAGCAGTGAGGGACTTCATGCAGTTCCATCCACCTTACTTTAGCGGCCAGGCAGACCCTGATGCGGCTCGTGATTGGCTCGATGAGATGGAGCGGGTGTTCAGTTCTGCGAAAAGTACTGCCGAGGACAGAGTGGTGTTGGCCTACAACCAGTTGCAGGGTACGGCTCGGAGGTGGTGGTCTTCCGAGTGGAAGACGTCCTTTCAGCTTTGTCCACTTGAGCAGGTCGAGTGGGGTGACTTTGTCAGTGCTTTCGAGCGTACGTACTGTCGAGACGTCGTTGCTACGCAGCGGATGCGGGAGTTTCTGGAGCTGGTGGAGGGTGACATGTCCGTGTTGCAGTACAGGGCCCGATTTGTCGAGCTGGGTCGGTACGCACCTCATGTCATGGAGCATGAGAGGGTGAGGACCACGCAGTTTGTACAGGGCTTGAGGCTGGAGCTGAGGCACCATTTGATCGCGAATGGGGCCACTGATCTAGAGACAGCGTCTCGTGTTGCGATTTCCTTGGAGATGGATATGCAGAGGACTCGAGGACCGATCAGCCAGGGGCAGTCCGTGTCAGGTCGCAGCCAGCAGTCGGCTACCCAGCAGCAGGGTTTCTTCCAGCATGCGTCGGGTGGTTCAGGAGTACCGGCATCAGCAGCTTCAGTGACAGGATCTGCGTCTTTTAGCTCGAAGGTCAAGAAGTTCTTGAAGAAGGGTTTCCGTAAGAAGCCCAAGGATCAGGGACAAGCTTCATCGGGCAGTGTGCAGCAACCGATTCCTTTGCAGCGTCAGGGATCAGGGGGTGGATCACGAGGACCTTATCCACGGTGTGGTGGGACCCACCCAGGCAGGCAGTGCACGGCGCCGATTATCTGTTTTCGGTGTGACCAGCCAGGGCACATGGCGCGTGACTGTCCACAGAGACCGCCGCAGCAGCAGTTTCCCCAGCAGCAGAGGCAGCAGCAGCAGCAGGGATAGTATCCGCCGCTACCCAGGTCAGCCAGTGTGGGAGGCAGGCAGAGGGCTCGAGGCCAGATCACGCACTTGACCAGGGCAGAGGCAGTGGCGTCGCAGCTCGTGGAAGGTACCGTTCAGATTTTGGGTTGTGCGGCTCGGGTTTTGTTTGATTCTGGCGCGTCTCATTCGTTTATTTCGGAGGATTTCGCGTCGAGCGTCGAGGAGCCGGTGACCCAGTTGTCCTGTGATTTGGCAGTGGAGTTGCCTTCGGGTGACTTTATGGTCACTCCGTATTGCTTCGACCAGGTTCCGGTGTGGATCAATGGCCGGAGTATGCAAGGCAGATTGTATGCGTTGCAGCTTCGGGATTACGATGTGATTCTAGGCATGGATTGGCTCGAGACTCATGGAGCGGTGGTGGATTGTGGGATGAAGAGGGTCTACTTCCAGCATCCGAGCAAGAGGACCTTCTATTTCCAAGGTATCCCTTCCGCCTCTTCTCGATTGCTTATCTCTGCTATTCGAGCCCGTCGGTTGCTTGATTCAGGTTGTCAGGGTTTTCTCGCGTCAGTGGTTGTGTCTGACCGGATGGAGCCGGATGTCGAGGACATCGCGGTGGTGTGCGAGTTTCCCGATGTTTTTCCTGAGGAGTTACCTGGATTACCTCCCCAGCGGGAGATCGATTTTGTGATCGAGGTTGTACCTGGTGCGGGACCTTTGGCGAAGGCTCCCTACCGTATGGCCCCCGCTGAACTGAGGGAGTTGAGGGCGCAGTTGCAGGAGCTGCTAGCCAAGGGGTACATTCGTCCGAGTTTTTCCCCTTGGGGTGCGCCCGCGTTGTTTGTGAAGAAGAAGGACGGTAGTCTGCGGCTGTGCATTGACTATCGGCAGCTGAATGAAGTGACCGTTAAGAACAAGTATCCGTTGCCGCGGATCGATGACTTGTTCGACCAGCTTCAGTCTGCGCGAGTGTTCTCGCGGATTGATTTGCGGTCTGGTTACTATCAGCTGAGGATTCGCGAGTCCGATGTGGAGAAGACTGCATTCAGTTCGAGGTACGGGCATTATGAGTTTCTGGTGATGCCGTTTGGGCTCAACAATGCCCCAGCTGCCTTTATGGACTTGATGCAGAGGGTGTTTCATCCGTATTTGGACCAGTTTGTGGTCATTTTCATGGATGACATCCTTGTTTATTCGCGGTCTGCTGAGGAGCACGCGTACCATTTGAGTGTGGTACTGCAGACGTTGCGAGATCACCAGTTGTATGCGAAGCTCAGCAAGTGCGAGTTTTGGCTCAGCGAGGTGCACTTTCTGGGGCACGTGATTTCTGGTGATGGCATTTCCGTGGATCCCGCCAAGGTCGAGGCTGTGATGCAATGGCCGAGGCCGAGGTCGGTGACGGAGATCCAGAGTTTCTTGGGGCTTGCGGGTTATTATCGTCGGTTTACCCAGGATTTTTCCCGCATTGCGACCCCGATGACTAGGCTCACGCGGAAGGATATACCTTTCGTTTGGTCCGAGGAGTGTGAGCAGAGCTTCAGGGAGCTGAAGAGATTGCTCACCTCGGCTCCGGTGTTGGTTTTGCCTTCTGGATCGGGAGGTTTCGTGGTGTGTACCGATGCTTCCGGCGTTGGACTGGGTGCTGTTCTGATGCAGCATGGTAGAGTGGTGGCTTATGCATCTCGGCATCTAAAGCCTCACGAGGAGAACTACCCTACCCATGACCTTGAGTTGGCGGCTGTGATCTTCGCGCTGAAGATCTGGAGGCATTATCTGTACGGTGAGAAGTTCGAGGTGTTCACTGACCATCAGAGCTTGAGGTACGTGTTCTCGCAGAAGGACCTGAACCTCAGGCAAAGGCGTTGGATGGAGTTCATGAAGGACTATGACTTCACCCTGTCTTATCAGCCAGGCAGGATGAATGTCGTCGCCGATGCCTTGAGTCGAAAGGTTGCGGTCAGTGCCTTGATGTTGAGGAGGTGGAGGCTCTGGGAACAAGTGCCCGAGGTATCTTTCAGGCTCAAGATTCTCCAGGAGCCAGGGTTGGCTGTGCTTGCGAGTCTGACTGTCACTCCTGCTATCCGTCGTCAGGTGACAGAGGCTCAACATGCGGACCCTGAGTTGCCCCGGATTTTGGCTATGGCTGACGTAGAGCTCGGCGAGGATGGTGCTGCGAGGTTTCGTGGCAGGTTGTACGTCCCAGCTGAGGAGCAGGTTCGTCGTGCGGTGTTACGCGAGGCTCATGGGAGCAGGTACACTGTACACCCGGGTGCGACGAAGATGTATCGGAACTTGCGGAGGCAGTTCTGGTGGCCTGGCATGAAGAGAGATGTCGCAGAATTTGTGGCCAGGTGCCTGATCTGTCAGCAGGTGAAGGCGGAGCATCAGCGACCAGGCGGTACTCTCCAGCCCTTGGATGTTCCTGCTTGGAAGTGGGACCATGTGACCACGGATTTTGTGGTGGGGTTGCCAAGAACCCCGAGTGGGCAGGACAGTATTTGGTTGCTGGTGGATCGGCTGACGAAGGTGACTCGGTTGCTACCGGTCAAGGTCAGTTGGAGCGTGCCTAAGTTGGCTCATCTTTATGTGGAGCGGATCGTTCCGTTGCATGGGGTTCCCATTTCGATCGTGTCGGATCGGGATCCGCGCTTCACTTCTGGATTCTGGAGGAGTTTCCAGCGAGCTCTTGGCACGGAGTTGGCATTTAGCTCGGCATATCATCCTCAGTCAGATGGTCAGTCTGAGAGGACCATTCAGACTTTGGAGGACATGCTGAGATCCTGCTGCCTGGAGTGGCAGGGGAGTTGGATACATCACCTACCGTTGGTGGAGTTTGCCTATAACAACAGCTATCATTCGAGCATCGGCATGGCTCCTTATGAGGCATTGTACGGGCGTCCTTGTCGGACTCCACTCGATTGGTTTGAGGTGGGTGAGCGTGTTTTGACGGGACCGGAATTGGTGCAGCAATGTGTGGATGTTGTGCACCTGGTTCGTCAGAACATGTTGGCGGCCCAGAGTCGGCAGAAGAGCTATGCTGACCGTAGGAGGCAGCCCCTCGAGTTCGCCGTGGGCGATCATGTGTTCTTGAGAGTTTCTCCGATGAAGGGGGTGATGCGTTTTGGACGGCGTGGGAAGCTGAGTCCCCGCTATATTGGTCCTTTCGCGATTGTGGAGCGCATCGGTGAGGTTGCTTACCGGTTGCAGTTGCCTCCTGAGTTGGCGTCGGTGCATGACGTGTTCCACGTCTCGATGTTGCGGAAGTATATGCCCGATGACTCTCATGTGCTTGAGTTTTCCGTTTGGCCTGAGGTGACTCCAGATCTTTCTCTCCCAGAGTTTCCGATCCGCGTGGAGGATAGGCGAGAGCAGCGCCTGCGGAACAAGGTCATTCCCTTGGTAAAGGTCGTGTGGCAGCGACACTCTGGTGGTGAGGCTTCTTGGGAACGTGAGGACGAGATGCGTCAGCAGTTCCCGTATCTGTTTGAGTGAGTCTTCCTCTTCTTTCCCCTCTGGTTGTTCTCAATTTCGAGGATGAAATTCCTTAAGGGGGGAGGGCTGTAATATCCCGGACCTTTCGGATCCTTCTTCGTGGGTCCCAGATCTGGTTTTCGGAGCGTTCGGCTCTATTGTGTCTGAAATTTTGTTTCGGACATCTTTCGTGTTCGGATCGGCGCGATCCGGAGTCGTTTCGGAGGCCCGGAGGCGTTCCGCGGCTTTTTCCGTGCGTGATTTCCGATTTCCGGCGCGGGTTTCGGCTTTTCTCTTCGGACGCTCGCTGCGGGTGAACCGGGCTGTTCACACGGGCACGAGTGGTACCGTTGCGATCGGTACGTTCCGAGGATCGTGGGGGTGTAATTTCCTAATTTTTGGTATTTTTCGCATTTTCCGGGTTTTTCTGTAAAACCCTTTTTCTTTTCTCTCTCCCCCACCATCTTCTTCTTCCTCTCTTCTTCTTCCTCCTTCCTCCTCCACCGTGTCTCCCTCCCTCTCCCTCTCTTCCTCCCGGTGGCCACGGCGAGCTCCCCTCCGGCTGCAGACGGCGGCGGGGCGACGGCGCGGTGACGTGGGCGGCGGCGAGGCGGTCGTGGGGGCGTGCGGCGAGCGTGGGAAGCTTAAGGAAGAACGAGGGTTTTCAAGCGTTCTTCGCGATTCGTGGACGATCCGGCGGAGCATTCGCTCCATTGAGGTAGGGTGACGTTCCCTAGCTCTTCGCTGTTCTTTTCCGTGGTTTGTAGGCCGCGGGGAGGCCGAGAGAGGCATGTTTGGGCATTTTTGGGGTTTTTCCATGTTTTGGGGGTGAGCCGCCCGATCTATGGTTTTAGCCCATGATTCTATGTTTTGGTGGCTTAGATGCATGCTAGGGGTCCCCAGGGGTCTTCCCCCTTGTTTTCCCTCTCTCCGGTGGAGGTACGGGGGCGTGGTTGGTGTTTTTGGGGTTTTCCCGCCGTAGCGTGCTCTAGGGCAAGCGACGGTCACTCCAGTGACCGTCACATGCTTGTAACGCCCCTAGAGGGGTGCGTTACTTCCCTGGGTGTTGGCCTTTGGGGTCGAGGGCTGTAACGGTCCTGCGACTGGCCGCCGTTTGCTAGTGACGCCCCTGGGCTGGGCCGTCACATGCTTTTCAACCGTTGGTTTTGACCGTTGGGGGTCAGGCCATGTGACGCGCCATTCTAGGTGCGTTATATGCGTGTAACGCCCTGGGGCAGGAGCGTTACTTCCTGTGTTTACCCCAGGCGTGAGGGCCATGTAACGCGCTGGTCCAGGTGCGTTACATGTGAGTAACGCGCCCGGACAGGGCCGTTACATCCCTTTTTGAATCTGTGCCGTGGAGGGGCGTGTAACGCGCTAGGCTAAGCGCGTTACATCCGTGTAACGCGCTGGACCTGGGCCGTTACTTCCCTTTCCCCCGTGTTGAGTGACGGTCCGCCTTACACCGCCATTTTAAGTGACGGCCCTAGAGTGGACCGCCATTTGGCAGTGACGGTCTGAGGGTAGACCGCCACTTCCTGGGTTGCCCCATGAGGGTGGCAACCTTACTTTTCTCCGACCGTGGTCTCCGTGTGACGGGACTAGTGCGTGGGGTGATTCCCACACGTTGTCGGGCTTGGGCGTTGTTTTCCGTGACTTGAGAGTCTACTCCTTTAGCGACCCTCCACTAGTCATAGCCCACCAGTACGCGGTGCTGGTCTCACCTGGGAGTGGTGTACGGGCACCCACCTTTCGAGACGGTTTGTGGACCGGTTACCGTAGGCCCCTCGTCGTAGCCAGAGTCCGGCTGCGGGGGAAAACCGGTCAGAGGGCCAGACCTAGGACGCGTGGTCTGTGTATGCACACATGGTTGGGGGCGGTTGGACCCACGTCGACGGGCGTGACCCCAGCTAGTCACTTGTTGTGAGTTACTTTTCGGTGTTTGCGCCTCGGGTAGGACCTACCACGTCAGGCGGTTCACCTGCGGTGCGGTGTAAGACGTCAGGGGACGCTACCGGCTGTGCTTCTAGTGGGTGGTACTCCTGTCGAGTACGGAGTGTCAGACTGTCAGTCGTGTGTTTCCGACCTTCGGGTTTGTCGGTGACCGTTGAGCTTCGATCTTCTCTTCGTAGCACGTGTGTCGGTTTGCGTGCCGTAGAGTCTTGCTTTGTAGAGTACAGGGCTTTTCTTTCCGGGGTACTCTCCTACCGCTAGAGTAGTGGTTTCTCGCTTTGCGAGGTAGGGTTCGAGTGATCCCTACTGAGTCTTGTTCCGAGACTCATTCCCTGCGTGTTTTCACCGTGTTTCAGGTGAGACGCCACCTTCGGGGAGCGCGTCAGGAGCGCAGCGTGGTGCGGGTGCCCAGAGATAGTGCCAGAGGTCTGAGCCGGGGGATGCCCCGTGTAGCTGTACTTTTCTTTCTTGTCACTGTACTAGTCGTGGACTGTTGTTGTGGTTTTATTTTGTGGACCATTTAAATTGTTATCTTATTTCCTGCTTATTATCATAACTGTTTAATTTCTGCAATTACTTGTGATAACTATGTAGTTTCCACACCATCCTTTTAACCCTTCCGAGTCTTCGGACTCGTGGGTGGCGGTGCGAGTCTCGGGTTATCGGGCCTTCCCGGTAATCGGATTCTCGGGTCGTTACAGCTGCCTTACTTATATTTATGTCATGCCTGCTAATGAATGCTTGCATGCTTGAATAAAAGGAAATATAATAAAAAATAATAAATAATAAAATGTGTGCATGCAATAAACTCAATTTCGGCCATCGAAGCCTACGTTCCTAGCTACGACTCATAGAGCCCAATCTTGGCCCCCATGGCCTACCTCTTGCCCTCGCGGCTCGTTAATCTCCCAACTTCGGCTCCCGGAGCCCGCTTCCAGCCATGGCTATTCTGGCCTCCCTCATCGGCCCCTAAGCCGACAGCTTTCCAATTATTGGCTCCCATGCCAACAGCTTTTCAGTCATCGGCCCCTGAGCCGACAGCTTTCAATCATCGACCTTCGGGTCGAAAGCTTTCCAATTATTGGCTCTCATGTAGGGCTGTCAATGGGCCGGGCTTAGGTCGGCCCTGCCCGAGCCCGACTTATCAAGAGTAAGGCCCGAGCCCGACCTATGTCGGGCCGGGCCGGGTCGGGCCCGACATTATGTAAAAAATTCAAAGCCCGACTAAGGCCCGGCCCGGCCCGGCCCGACTACTTAAATAAAATAATAAAAATAATAAAAAATAATAGATTTAATACTATAAAACTTATAATCTCACTAAATAAATTAAAATTTTGATATTAATTACATAATTTGTGTGAAAAGAGAATTTTAAAATTTCTAATTAAGTAAAATAACATAAGTTTGACTAAATAGTTTTTAAAATTTGAAGTGAGAATAAAAAAATGGATCGGGCCGGGCCGGCCCGCGGGCCAAACTCAAAGCCCGAGCCCGGCCCGCGAGTCTAGTCGGGCCGGGCTTTTAGGCTCGACTAAAAACCCGCGGGCCGAAAAAGACCTTGCGGCCCGGCCCGAAATCGGGCCAAGCCCGCGGGCCTGTCGGGCCGGCCAGGCCCATTGACAGCCCTACTCTCATGCCAACAGCTTTTCAATCATCGGCCCCTGAGCCGACAGCTTTCAATCATCGGCCTTCGGGTCGACAGCTTGCCAATTATTGGCTCCCATGCTGTGCTTTTCAATCATCGGCCCGTGAGCCGACAGCTTTTTAATCATCGACCTTCGGGTCAACAGCTTTTCAATTATTGGCTCCCATGCCAACAGCTTTTCAATTATTGGCTCCCATGCCGACAGCTTTCAATCATCGGCCTTCGGGTCGACAGCTTTCCAATTATTGGCTCCCATGCCAACAGCTTTTCAATCATCGGCCCCTGAGCCGACAACTTTTTAATCATCGGCCTTCGGGTCAACAGCTTTTCAATTATTGGCTCCCATGCCAACAGCTTTTCAATTATTGACTCCCATGCCAACAGCTTTCAATCATCGGCCTTCGGGTCGACAGCTTTCCAATTATTGGCTCCCATGCCAACAGCTTTTCAATCATCGGCCCCTGAGCCGACAGCTTTTTAATCATCGGCCTTCGGGTCAACAGCTTTTCAATTATTGGCTCCCATGTCAACAGCTTTTCAATTATTGGCTCCCATGCCAACAGCTTTCAATCATCGGCCTTCGGGTCGACAGCTTTCCAATTATTGGCTCCCATGCCAACAGCTTTTCAATCATCGGCCCCTGAGCCGACAACTTTTCAATCATCGGCCTTCGGGTCGACAGCTTTTCAATTATTGGCTCCCATGCCAACAACTTTTCAATAATTGGCTCCCATGACAACAGCTTTTCAATCATCGACCTTCGGGTCGACAGCTTTCCAATTATTGGCTCCCATGCCAACTGTAATATCCCGGACCTTTCGGATCCTTTCTTCGTGGGTCCCGGATTTGGTTTTCGGAGTGTCCGGCTCTGTTGTGTCTGAAATTTCATTTCGGACATCTTTCGTGTTCGGGTCGGCGCGATCCGGAGTCGTTTCAGAGGCCCGGAGGCGTTCCGCGGCTTTTCCGCGTGTGTTTTTCGATTTCCGGTGTGTGTTTCGGCTTTTTCTTCGGAAGCTCGCTGCGGGCGAACCGGGCGGTTCACCCGGGCACGAGTGGTACCGTTGCGATCGGTGCGATCCGAGGATTCCAGAAATGTATTTTTCTATTTTTCGGTATTTTCTGAAAATTCAGATTTTCTATATAGCCCTAATTCTTATCTTTTTCTTTTCCTCTTTCTCTTTCTTCTTCTTCTTTCTCCTTCCTTCCCCAACCGTGACCGCACCCCTCTCTCTCCCTCTCTCCCATTCGGGCGCGGCAGACCCGTCTCCGGCTGTTGACGGCGGCAGGGCGACGGCGCGGACGCGTGGGCGACGGCGAGGCGATCTCGTGGGTGTGCGGCGAGCGTGGGACCATCTCGGAGAAGATGGACGGTATGGCGGTTCGTGTCGCGCTATGGGGTCCTAGTGCGATTAGCCTTGTCGTGCTAGGAGGACCTAGCGCGATGGTCCTTGTCGCGCTAGGGTTCCCTAGCGCGATCTTCCCTGTCGCGCTAGGGAGTCCTAGCGCGATCTTCCAAGTCGCGCTAGGGGACCCTAGCGCGTTCTTCCTTATCGCGCTAGGGACAAGCGCGATCTTTTCCGTTGTCGGGTGTTCCCCTTGGGCCGTGTGTGTGTCCTGGGCACCCCGTGGAGTTCCGTGACCGTGTCTTCGGGCGTCCGGAGATTTCGGTTGCCTTGGTCATGTGTTTGGCCATGGGCAGTATGTCCGTTTTCTTCCGACTGCAGTCACCGTGCGATGGTGATGGTACGTGGGACGGCCCCCGTACTTCGTCAGGTTCGGACGTTGTTTTTCGTTGGTTTGAGAGTCTACTCCTTCAGTGACCCTCCACTAGTCGTAGCCCACCAGTACGAGGTGCTGGTCTCACCTGGGAGTGGTGTACGGGCACCCACCTTTCGAGATGGTTTGTGGACCGGTTACCGTAGGCCTCTCGTCTTAGCCAGAGTCCGGCTGCGGGGGAAAACTGGTCAGAGGGCCAGACCTAGGACGCGTGGTCTGTGTGTGCACACGTGGTTGGGGGCGGTTGGACCCACGTCGACGGGCGTGACCCCAGCTAGTCACTTGTTGTGGTTACTTGTACGGTGTTTGCGCCTCGGGTAGGACCTACCAAGTTAGGCGGTTCACCTGCGGCGCGGTGTAAGATGTCAGGGGACGCTACCGGCTGTGCTTCTAGTGGGTGGTACTCCTGTCGAGTACGGAGTGACAGATTGTCAGTCGTGTGTTTCCGACCTTCAGATTTTGGCGGTTCGACTGTTGAGTTTCGGTCTTCTCGTACCGTGGCACGTGTGTCGGTTTGCGTGCCGTAGGGTCTAGTTCTGTAGAGTACAGGGCTTTCTTTTCCGAGGTACTTTATTACCACTAGAGTAGTGGTTTCTCGTTTTACGAGATAGGGTTCGGGTGATCCCTACTGAGTCTTGTTCCGAGACTCATTCCCTGCGTGTTTTCACCGTGTTTCAGGTGAGGCGCCACCTTCGGGGAGCGCGTCAGGAGCACAGCGTGATGCGGGTGCCCAGAGGTAGTACCAGAGGTCAGAGCCGGGGTATGCCCCGTGTAGCTGTACTTTCCTTTCTTGTCACTGTACTAGTCGTGGACTACTGTTGCTACTTTTGTTATTTCTATTGTGGACCATGTAAAATGTTAATTTATTTCCTACTTAACATTATACCTATTTAATTTCTGCAATTATTTGTGATACTTGTGTAGTCTCCACACCATCCTTTTAACCCTTCCGAGTCTTCGGGCTCGTGGGTGGCGGTCCGAGTCTCCGTCGCATACAACTGGTAACCTCGCAACGTCTGCAGCACCACACCCAAATGGTACGCGTGCTTCCTCAGCAGACTGCGAATAAACAAGGATGTCGTCCACGAAGATGACCACGAACTGGTCCAAATACGGATGAAACACCCTCTGCATCAAGTCCATGAAGGCTGCAGAGGCATTGGTGAGCCCAAACGGCATCACCAAGAACTCATAATGCCCGTACCTCGTACTGAATGCAGTCTTCTGCACATCGGACTCGCGAATTCTCAGCTGATAATAACCGGATCGTAAATCAATCCGCGAGAATACTCGCGCAGACTGAAGCTGGTCGAACAAGTCATCAATCCGCGGCAACGGATACTTGTTCTTAATGGTCACGTCATTCAGCTGCCGATAGTCAATGCACAGCCGCAGACTACCGTCCTTCTTCTTCACAAACAACATGGGCGCACCCCAAGGGGAAAAGCTCGGACGAATATACCCCTTGGCCAACAGTTCCTGCAACTGCGCCCTCAACTCCCTCAGCTCAGCGGGGTGCACTTTCTGGGGCATGTGATTTCTGGTGATGGCATTTCCGTGGATCCCGCCAAGGTCGAGGCTGTGATGCAATGGCCGAGGCCGAGGTCGGTGACGGAGATCTGGAGTTTCTTGGGGCTTGCGGGTTATTATCGTCGGTTTATCCAGGATTTTTCCCGCATTGTGACCCCGATGACTAGGCTCACGCGGAAGGATATACCTTTCGTTTGGTCCGAGGAGTGTGAGCAGAGCTTCAGGGAACTGAAGAGATTGCTCACCTCGGCTCCGGTGTTGGTTTTGCCTTCTAGATTGGGAGGTTTCGTGGTGTGTACAGATGCTTCCGGCGTTGGATTGGGTGCTGTTTTGATGCAGCATGGTAGAGTGGTGGCTTATGCATCTCGGCAGCTAAAGCCCCACGAGGAGAACTACCCCACCTATGACCTTGAGTTGGCGGCGGTGATCTTCGCGCTGAAGATCTGGAGGCATTATCTGTACGGTGAGAAGTTCGAGGTGTTCACTGACCATCAGAGTTTGAGGTATGTGTTCTCGCAAAAGGATCTTAACCTTAGGCAAAGGCGTTGGATGGAGTTCATGAAGGACTACGACTTCACCCTGTCTTATCAGCCGGGCAGG
Source organism: Amorphophallus konjac (assembly GCA_022559845.1). Classification (NCBI taxonomy): domain Eukaryota; kingdom Viridiplantae; phylum Streptophyta; class Magnoliopsida; order Alismatales; family Araceae; genus Amorphophallus; species Amorphophallus konjac. The sequence goes on from CM040122.1 coordinate 389,827,166, forward strand.
ATGAATGTCGTTGCCGATGCCTTGAGTCGGAAGGTTGCGGTTAGTGCCATGATGTTGAGGAGGTGGAGGCTTTGGAAACAAGTGCCCGAAGTTTCTTTCAGGCTCAAGGTTCCCCAGGAGCCAGGGTTGGCGGTGCTTGCGAGTCTGACTGTCACTCCTGCTATCCGTCGTCAGGTGTCAGAGGCTCAGCATGCGGACCCTGAGTTGCCCCAGATTCTGGCTATGGCTGATGTGGAGCTTGGCGAGGACGGTGCTGCAAGGTTTCGTGGCAGGCTGTACGTCCCAGCCGAGGAGCAGGTTCGTCGTGCGGTGCTGCGCGAGGCTCATGGGAGCAGGTACACCGTGCACCCGGGTGCGACGAAGATGTATCGGAACTTGCGGAGGCAGTTCTGGTGGCCTGGCATGAAGAGAGATGTTGCCGAACTTGTGGCCAGGTGCCTGATCTGTCAACAGGTGAAGGCAGAGCATCAGCGACCAGGAGGTACTCTTCAGCCCTTGGATGTTCCTGCTTGGAAGTGGGACCATGTGACCACGAATTTTATGGTGGGGTTGCCGAGGACCCCGAGTGGACAGGACAATATTTGGTTGCTGGTAGATCGGCTGACGAAGGTGACTCGGTTGCTACCGGTCAAGGTCAGCTGGAGCGTGCCTAAGTTGGCTCGTCTTTATGTGGAGCGGATCGTGCCGTTGCATGGGATTCCCATTTCGATCGTGTCGGATCGGGATCCGCGCTTCACTTCGGGGTTCTGGAGGAGTTTCCAGCGAGCTCTTGGCACGGAGTTGGCGTTTAGCTCAGCGTATCATCCTCAGTCAGATGGTCAGTCTGAGAGGACCATTCAGACTTTGGAGGACATGCTGAGATCCTGCTGCCTGGAGTGGCAGGGGAGTTGGATTCATCACCTACCGTTGGTGGAGTTTGCCTATAACAACATCTATCATTCGAGCATCGGCATGGCTCCTTATGAGGCTCTGTATGGGCGTCCATGTAGGACTTCGCTTGATTGGTTTGAGGTGGGTGAGCGTGTTTTGACGGGACCGGAGTTGGTGCAGCAATGTGTGGATGTTGTGCACCTGGTTCGTCAGAACATGTTGGCGGCCCAGAGTCGGCAGAAGAGCTATGCTGACCGTAGGAGGCAGCCCCTCGAGTTCGTCGTGGGCGATCGTGTATTCTTGAGAATTTCTCCGATGAAGGGGGTGATGCGTTTTGGACGGTGTGGGAAGCTGAGTCCCCGCTATATTGGTCCTTTTGCGATTGTGGAGCGCATCGGTGAGGTTGCTTACCGGTTGCGGTTACCTCCTGAGTTGGCATCGGTGCATGACGTGTTCCATGTCTCGATGTTGCGAAAGTATATGCCCGATGACTCTCATGTGCTCGAGTTTTCCGTTTGGCCTGAGGTGACTCCAGATCTTTCTCTCCCAGAGTTTCCGATCCGCGTGGAGGATAGGCGAGAGCAGCGCCTGCGGAACAAGGTCATTCCCTTGGTAAAGTTCGTGTGGCAGCGACACTCTGGTGGTGAGGCTTCTTGGGAACGTGAGGACGAGATGCGTCAGCAGTTCCCGTATCTGTTTGAGTGAGTCTTCCTCTTCTTTCCCCTTTGGTTGTTCTCAATTTCGAGGACGAAATTCCTTAAGGGGGGAGGGCTGTAATATCCCGGACCTTTCGGATCCTTTCTTCGTGGGTTCCGGATTTGGTTTTCGGAGTGTCCGGCTCTGTTGTGTCCGAAATTTCGTTTCGGACATCTTTCGTGTTCGGGTCGGCGCGATCCGGAGTCGTTTCGGAGGCCCGGAGGCGTTCCGCGGCTTTTCCGCGTGTGTATTCTGATTTCCGGTGTGTGTTTCGGCTTTTTCTTCGGAAGCTCGCTGCGGGCGAACCGGGCGGTTCACCCGGGCACGAGTGGTACTGTTGCGATCGGTGAGATCCGAGGATTCCAGAAATGTATTTTTTCTATTTTTCGGTATTTTTCCAAAAATTCAAATTTTCTATATAGCCCTAATTCTTTTTCTTTTTCTTTTCCTCTTTCTCTTTCTTCTTCTTCTTTCTCCTTCCTTCCCCAACCGTGACCGCACCCCTCTCTCTCCCTCTCTCCCATTCGGGCGCGACGGACCCCTCTCCGGCTGTTGACGGCGGCAGGGCGACGGCGCGGACGCGTGGGCGACGGCGAGGCGATCTCGTGGGTGTGCGGCGAGCGTGGGAAGCGTGGGGAGTTTGTGATGCTTCAAGCGTTCTTCGTGGTTTGTGGGCGATTCGGCGGAGCATTCGCTCCATTGAGGTAGGGTGACGTGCCTTAGCCTCTTGCCGTTCAATTCCTGTGATTTGTAGGCCGCTGGGAGGCCGAGAGGGGATCGTTTGAGCATTTTGGGGTTTTTCCATGATTTGGGGAGAGCTCGCCCGATCCATGGATTTGATGCTTGGTTTCGTGTTTTTGTGGCCCAGAATCATGCTAGGGGTCCCCAGGGGTCTTCCCCTTTGATTTCCCCCTCTCCTGTGGAGGCATGGGGGCATGGTTGGAATTTTTGGGCGTTTCTACCGTTTTCGGCTGCGGACTGAGAACGCGCTATACTCCAGTAGCGCGTTCTTGAGTGTCGCGTTACCCCGACGGGGCGCGTTCATCGGAGAAGATGAACAGTAGGGCGGTTCGTGTCGCGCTATGGGGTCCTAGCGCGATTAGCCTTGTCGCGCTAGGAGGACCTAGCGCGATGGTCCTTGTCGCGCTAGGGTTCCCTAGCGCGATCTTCCAAGTCGCGCTAGGGGACCCTAGCGCGTTCTTCCTTGTCGCGCTAGGTGTCCCTAGCGTGATCTTTTCCGTTGTCGGGTGTTCCCCTTGGGCCGTGTGTGTGTCCTGGGCACCCCGTGGAGTTCCGTGACCGTGTCTTCGGGCGTCCGGAGATTTCGGTTGCCTTGGTCATGTGTTTGGCCATGGGCAGTGTGTCCGTTTTCTTCCGACTGCGGTCACCGTGCGATGGTGATGGTACGTGGGACGGCCCCCGTACTTCGTCAGGTTCGGACGTTGTTTTCCGTTGGTTTGAGAGTCTACTCCTTCAGTGACCCTCCACTAGTCGTAGCCCACCAGTACGAGGTGCTGGTCTCACCTGGGAGTGGTGTACGGGCACCCACCTTTCGAGACGGTTTGTGGACCGGTTACCGTAGGCCTCTCGTCTTAGCCAGAGTCCGGCTGCGGGGGAAAACCGGTTAGAGGGCCAGACCTAGGACGCGTGGTCTGTGTGTGCACACGTGGTTGGGGGCGGTTGGACCCACGTCGACGGGCGTGACCCCAGCTAGTCACTTGTTGTGGTTACTTGTACGGTGTTTGCGCCTCGGGTAGGACCTACCACGTCAGGCGGTTCACCTGCGGCGCGGTGTAAGACGTCAGGGGACGCTACCGGCTGTGCTTCTAGTGGGTGGTACTCCTGTCGAGTACGGAGTGACAGACTGTCAGTCGTGTGTTTCCGACCTTCGGATTTTGACGGTTCGACCGTCGAGTTTCAGTCTTCTCGTACCGTGGCACGTGTGTCAGTTTACGTGCCGTAGGGTCTAGTTCTGTAGAGTACAGGGCTTTCCTTTCCGAGGTACTTTCCTACCGCTAGAGTAGTGGTTTCTCGTTTTACGAGGTAGGGTTCGGGTGATCCCTACTGAGTCTTGTTCCGAGACTCATTCCCTACGTGTTTTCACCGTGTTTCAGGTGAGGCGCCACCTTCAGGGAGCGCGTCAGGAGCACAGCGTGGTGCGGGTGCCCAGAGGTAGTGCCAGAGGTCAGAGCCGGGGTATGCCCCGTGTAGCTGTACTTTCCTTTCTTGTCACTGTACTAGTCGTGGACTACTGTTGCTGCTTTTGTTATTTCTATTGTGGACCATGTAAAATGTTAATTTATTTCCTGCTTAACATTATAACTGTTTAATTTCTGTAATTATTTGTGATACTTGTGTAGTCTCCACACCATCCTTTTAACCCTTCCGAGTCTTCGGGCTCGTGGGTGGCGGTGCGAGTCTCGGGTAATCGGGCCTTCCCGGTAATCAGATTCTCGGGTCGTTACACCAACAGCTTTTCAATTATCGGCCCCTGAGCCGACAGCATTCAATCATCGGCCTTCGGGTCGACAGCTTTCCAATTATTGGCTCCCATGCCAACAGCTTTTCAATCATCGGCCCCTGAGCCGACAGCTTTCAATCATCGGCCTTCGGGTCGACAGCTTGCCAATTATTGGCCCCCCCATGTCAATAGCTTTCAATTATCGGCCGCTCCGCCGACATCTCTTATATCATTGGCATCCACGCCAGCAACCACCCGGAGTTCTTCAAAAAAAAAGAGGAAGAGAAGAAAGAAAAAAAGGGGAAGAAGTGAAGAAGAGGGAAAGAGAGAAAAAAAACAAACAACAAAAAAAGAGAGAAGAAAAAAAAGAGATAACAAAAAAGAGAAAAAAAGAAAAAAAAAAGAAGAAGAGGAAAGAGAGAAGAAAAGAAAGACGAAGAGACAAAGAGGCCAACATATCATGTCAGCTCCCGGCACCCTGTCGGCACTGGCGAAGAGACCAAGAGACCAACAAACCAGGTCAGCTCCCGGCACCCTGTCGGCACTGACGAAGAGATAAAGAGACAACAAACCAGGTCAGCTCCCGACACCCTGTCGGCGATGACGAAGAGATAAAGAGATCAAAAAACCAAGTCGGCTCCCGGCACCCTGTCGGCACTGGCGAAGAGACCAAGAGACAACAAGCCAGGTCAGCTCCCGACACCCTGTCGGCGCTGACGAAGAGACAAAGAGATAAACAAACCAAGTCAGCTCCCGGCACCCTGTCGGCACTGACGAAGAGACCAAGAGATCAACAAACCAAGTCAACTCTCGACACCCTGTCGACACTGACGAAAAGACAAAGAGACAACAAGCCAGGTCAGCTCCCGACAACCTGTCGGCATTGGCGAAGAGACAGACAAGCCACGTCGGCTCCCGACGCCCGATCGGCATCGACGAATAGAAGAGGAGGCCAGTACACCCGCGGGCACCGCCCGGCTCATCCTTCGCCCGCGCTACCCATGGGTGGGGGGCATTTGTGGACACCGAAAATTGCACAACCAGGTATCCCACTCGACCCAGCACTGACAACGGCACCGAGTGAAGAAGCCCCGGTAAGACTGGTCATCCGGACTCCCCAAATATGCACCCTGCCGTGAAGCCGTCCCCGGAATCACGACGGTGAAGAGAAGCCAACCCCCGGGGGACCCACGATCCATGGGCCTCGAAGAAAATCAAACGGGCCACGACTCGTGCTCGCAACGGGCTTAAAATTGCCCACTTAATACCCCCCTTGGGGGGGTCTTTAGCGGCACACCCCCCTTGGGGGGTCTTCAGCGGCACGCCCCCATCGGGCTCCAGTGGCACACCCCCCTTGGGGGGGTCTTCAGCGGCACACCCCCCCTTGGGGGGTCTTCAGCGGCACACCCCCTGGGGGCTTCAGCGGCACACCCCAGGGGGGGCTTCAACGACACACACCCCCTGGAGGGGTCTTCAGCGGTACACCCCCACGGGGGTCTCCAGCGGCACGCCCTCAGGAGGCTTCAGCGGCACGCCCCTCGCAGGCCCTCAGCGGCACACCCCAATGGGCCTCAGCGGTACGCCCTCGAGCTGTTCAGCGGCACACCCCCTTGGGGGGCTTCAGCGGCACGCGATCATAGGCCCTCAGCGGCACACCCTCAGCCCTACCCAGCGGCACAGCCCTTTAGGCCCTCAGCGGCACACCCTCAGCCCTACCCAGCGGCACAGCCCTTTAGGCCCTCAGCGGCACGCCCCCAAGGGCTTCTAATGGTACACTTCTGTGGGCCTCCCACGGCACGCTTTAGCAGCGTTCAACGACACACCCTTTGGCCCTCAGCGGCACACCTTCAGCCGCCCTCAGCGGCACACTCCATTTGGCCCTCAGCGGCACACTTTCCATCTCCTGCACCGGCATGCCCTCTCGTGCCGTCCTTGCCCGGCACACCTGCCCTTCCTTCTTGCCCGATGCATTCCCCCCTCAGCCAGTCCTAGAGTTGGCTTCCATTCGCCGTTCCCTCCGAGTTTTCTGAGTTTTATTAAAGGTGTTGCCGCTCTCGGGCGCCCACCTCCAGTTGTCGGGTTCCGCCACTCCTTGTGGGCGCGCTCCCTGTATCTCCCTTACGCTCGGGTCAAGGGGAGATGCTGCCGAATTTTCGTTAGAAACGATAACATGTTAAAAAGATAAAGAGAAACAACTAACAAATGGAGCGATCACACGTTAAGAAGGACTAAAAGAAAGCAACAAACAAACGAAAAGAACAACGGTAAAATGCTTCAACCAATGCAAAGAACAATGCAATCAATTCAAAGAGAGCCAAATCGAATGATAACTAAACAACTTGAACATTCGTCCTCGTGGGATAAAGAATAGAAACTGATCAAGAGAAGAAGAGAAGAAACCTCTGTACACTTAATAAAATCAGAGAGGAAGAAAAGAAAAGCCTTAAAAGAACTAGAGGGAGAGTGGGCCTTCACCGGTACACCTAGTCCAGCCCTTCGCCGGCACGCCCCTAAGGGCCTTCCCCGGTACGCCCTGCCAGGCCTTCGCCGGCACGCTCCAACCGTCGCTTCCCCGGCACGCTCCAGCCGGCCCTTCCCCGGCACACTCGACCATACCCTTCGCCGGCACACCTCCTCAGCCCTTCAGCGGCACAGTCCCCAGGCCCTTCAGCGGCACACTCCTCGGCCCTTCAGCGGCACAACCCCGAGGCTCTTCAGCGGCACACTCCCAGCCCTTCAGCGGTACGCCTTTCTCTTAGCCCTCTAATGGCCCATTCTCTCTCTAGAAAATATGAGTAATAATAATAATAATAATAAATAATAAAAAAATTCAAAAATGAATAAATAAATAAGAATAATAAAGGAATAAGTAATAGTAATAATAAGCTTAAAAAATAACGATAATAATAATTAGACAAATGAATGATAACAAAGATGAATGAATAATAATAACAAACTCACCAAGAATGATAAATAAATAAATGATAACCCAGGATAAATAATAATAACAAACTTAACAAAAAATGACAAGTAAATGAATGATAATAAAACGAACAAAAATAATAACAAACCTAATAATAACATTAGTAAATGAATAAATCACAAGGAAAAAATGAATAAATAGTAATAAAGAATTCACTCAAAGATATGTATAAATTAACGAATAATAATGATAAAATTTCAAATGATAATAAAACAATGAGATACACTTTGCAGCCCCGTCTCTTTCGTGACCCGGTGCCGAAGGAACAACAATGTCGCCCTTCCAGGTTGGGCCTGAGTCTCGGGAATCATCCGGAACTGGCCGTGACCCGACCTTGCCTCGGGCTGACATTCCGATTAAACCGGATTCATTTCTCCGGCCGGATCCCTTCCGAGCCGCTACTAAAATTGCCGCACGCTCGGCAGACATTTGAGCGGGTTCACCTCGGTTTTCGCCGCATTTCTATTATGGACCTGTGTCTGAATATGAAAAGACCTGTGAGCAACCAATATGACCGACGGCTCCCTCCCCGACATGGTCGTGAGCCGGCGTTGCTCCGGGTCGATAGCCCGTTAAATCAGATTCATTCTAATGGGATTCGTTCCCGTCCTTTCATTGAAATTGCCGTAAACTCGGCATACATTCGTACGGGGTCGTTTCCATCAACGTCGCACTTTCAATATGGGCCCTTGCCCGAACATGAAAAGGTCCGCAAGCGACCGACAGAATCGGAATAGAACGAGACGGCTCCTGCCACCCCTGGACTCCTTCCATGGGAATATCAATAAGGCCTCCGGGGGCCACACTTAGACCTCGGGCCTGACCCGATCATGGTCATCGTCTGGCTCATATCCTCGGTCTACAGCCCGCTCCTTTCAAACATGTTTTCGGTTCTGGGGTCTAGTCCCGGGACTCTCCCCCGTTGCCCTCCGGCACCGGAAATATTAATGATGCCCGCGCAAGCCTCGTTCGGACCACGGGAGGCGCCCCCGGCATGGTCCTGACTCGATCTCGCACTGGGCTAATAAATCCACTAGCTTCCTGCTACACTAGCCGAGATTCAACCGAATATTTTCAATGTCTCGGAATAATAAACTTGTCATATCCCGGCATGCATATGTTCTAGGTCCTCCCGTGACGATTATAATATTCTCAAGTCGGACTCCCGTTCGAATATTAAATGGTCTCCTGAATGACCGACATGTTTCGAATGCCCGCTTCTCCGGACACAGGGCTTTTCAGTCGATCCAAGGGATATTCCCTCGTCGCCCCCTTGGCACCGGAAATATTAATGACGCTCATGCAAGTCTTGTTTCGACCGCGGGGGGGGGGGGGGGCGCACCGCAGTATGGTCGCAGCTTGCTCTTGCACCGGGCCAACAGATTTACCGGTTTCCGACCGCTCTAACCGAGGTTTAGCCAAATGTTTTCCGTTCTTCTGAACAGTAAATTGCCATATCCTGGCATACATATGCTCCGGTCTTCCCGCGACGATCGCACTTTCCCCGAGACGGACACTCGTCCGAACATCAAATGGTCAGCACATGACCGACATGACCTCGAATGGTTTTCTTCTCGCCCTCGCGTGAGGATCTCAATACCTCGTAATAGACTTTTCATGTAATTAATCTCTTGGCCATGAGGCCCTGAATCTCGGCGATTAGTCAAGGGTGTTCCCTCGTATGGGGGATGTAAATGACATCGTGACCTTTATGGCACGGCGGGTTTTGGTCCCGACACGAACCACACAATCGTCTGGCGAAGTCAGGTCGAGCGGACCATGGGCTCTTCGGGGCCCGAATAAATCGTCACTTCTGTGACTGGCACGCCCACACACTCAATACATGCACCACCTGAACAAGCGAACGAAAAGTGCGTCCACACCATTGCGGGCCATATAGAGGATCTCTACGGCCATAGTCCCTGCTGCTAGCGCCACGTGCGTCATCACATGTGACAAAGTCAACATCCCATCTTTATTTGCTCCCTTCCGGTGCACTCTGCCATGGAAGACGACATAAGAGGAGAGGAAGAAGGTAGAGCCCCACACTTGGTCGAAGAAGCAGAGAGTCTAGGCGTGGCGGAGAGTGGAGGGATCTCGGGGGGAGCAGTGGTCATCGACGGTTGGGAAAGGGTGCTTGGGATGGGGAGGAAGTTGCGGGAGGAGATGGAGCTGCAGGGGAGCGGTGATCAACCGGGGGGGTGTTGCTGGACTGACAAGAGAGGTGAGAGGCGAGGCGGTCGCCCAGGGGGAGCGTGGGCGGCGATGTGGGGGCGTGGGTTGCGACATCTGGCTTCTCCCTCAAAAGAAAAATGTGTCGGCCCTTGTTTATTTCAAGGGAGATTTCAATGGGATATGATTAGGGATGTCAATAGGCTGGGCCCGGGTCGGGCTCAGGTCGGCCCTGTTTGGGTCCGACTTATCAAGATTATGGCCCGACCCGAGCCCGACTTATGTCGGGTATTATTTATAAAATACAAAGCCCGACTAAGGCCGGGCTTGGCCCGACAACTTAAATAAAAAAAATAAAAAAATAAAAAAAAATAAAAAAGCAATATATCTAATAATATAAAATTTATAATCTCACTAAATTAATTAAAATTTTGATATTAAGTATATAATTTGTGTGAACAGATAGTTTTAAAATTTTAATTAAGTAAAATAACATAATCTTAACTAAATAATTTTTAAAATTTGAAGTGAGAATAAAAATAATAATGGGTCGGGCCGACCCACGGGCCGAACTCAAAGCCCGAGCCCGACCCGCGGGTCTAGTCGGGCCGAGTTTTTAGGCCGGACTAAAAGTCAACGGGCCGAAAAAGACCTTGTGGCCGGGCCCAAAATCGGGCTAGACCTGCGGGCCTGTCGGCCCGACCCGGCCCATTGACAACCCTAGATAGGATTGCATCCTGAAGAGGCTCGATCTCGTCTCCAATCACAGACCGTCGGATGCCGGGGGAAGCTAGTGATGCAATCACGCCAAAGAACCTTGAGAGGAGGTCTGTAAAAAAGACCAAAGATCAGGTGGCCTGTGATGTGGATCTCAGGGAAAACCCTCCGATACTCAAGTCAGCAATGGACAAGAGGACCACAAGGAGAATTAAGGACACATGATCGCTTTTCACTAGTTGGAGAGGTGGAATGAGGTAATACCTGATGATCTTCAATGAGAGAGGTCCCTTAGATAAAATAGTTACGAACTCTCTTTTTAGTTTTACAGAGGACATAGGGAGGGGTGGTATTCCTTAGGTAAGGACTCTTACTGGTGTTAGATTCTTCCCCCTATATTAATCCCTCTGTGTCCGCTGGTCTAATCAATTCGCGGGAAGTTCGTCATCGGTTATATCAGCATAGGTCTCCCTTGGGGGTCAAGAGGGGGTCCCAGACGTGGGGTTGTCTGCCTCTAAATAAGGATTAACCCCTTTAGATAGCCAAAGTTACCAAGTATTCTTCCTACCCTACCGCTCTTCCAAGGGGGTTCTCTCGGTAGCTTCCCAATAGCTCGGGATCATCGTGCGGTGAAGCTTTTCCCAAGCTTGAGGAGTCCTACACGTGAACGTTCGTCCTGGGGATAGACGACACTTCTTGGGTCCCAATATTTGAGCCTTCGGTAGATGGGCCCCGAGTGTTTTGATGGGCTATCACTTATCGGACCAAAGAAATCTCATGGGCCCTTGAAGAATATAATTAGTGTGCCGCAATTTTCCCTCTCTCCACATCTTAAAAAAATAAAGAGGTGTTACTAAAAGTGTATTGATGATATTTCTATTTCTAATTTTCATTTTTTAAAAAATAATAATAAAACTACAACCAAATATCCTATTAACCTCTGGATACTTCAATGTTACCTTTTGAAATTTTACAAAACAATCCCTCTTAACAGAAGAGGGATGTTAACTCAAATGGAGGTGGCGAGATACAGAAACAGCTATAGAATGATCTTAAACTCTAGACTACATTATACGTCTAATTAGAGGAGCACTGTTACATGACTAGCATCATCGCTGACCTCGTAGGAGGGAAGCAAGTAGCCCTGACGAGGGGGTTGATGTCCCTTGTTGCGTCATGGATGATGTCAACGGGGGATGAAGGCGCCAAGTAATGGTTAGGACTCTTAGTAGATGTGGAGCTTCGTATCCAAAATGGGGTGGCAACCTTTCTTAACGAACGAAGGACAACGGTTGTTGCACAAACAGTTCATGTTAGTCGTAGAGCAATACTCGTGAGTTCCACACATGCTTTGGGATGTTTATCAATTGAGCAATATTTGTCGTACATTCGGGATAATCACACATCGCGGGTGTGTAATGATTTTTTTAATTATTCTAACTTTTGAATCCATCCGAGTTACGTGTTAGTACAGGATGGATTCTGATCATACAACTAAAAAGTAGTATTTGAATTTAGATTACCATCCTTTTAGTTTTTGAAATTTACGATATGGGGTCAGCCTTGTATACAAGACGTATCGCTCGAGTAGGGCTAAAGATAGAGCAGATATAATCTTTTTTTAAAAAAAATAAAAAATTCATTACACACAAGGTGTGTAAATAGTCATGACGTGTAACAAGTTGAACTCTTTTTTTTTTTGATAACCGAATAAGAGTATGATTAATCAATCTTAACTTGAGTTTGATAACAATGTTAAATTATCTAGAGTTGATTAGAGTGAAGATGCTTATTTTAGAATTAACTAGTTCGATCTTTTTACATGAAACGAGTTAATCTCGTTATAAGAGTCGGTTATCAAACTCTAAAAAAAATTAAAAAAAATAATTCCTCCAAACTCACGCAAATAACATAATCTTATGTTACCCTTACCCGTACAGGAGAGCTGAATAGGTGGGTCGACCCAACCTAGATGTATAAAGCCCGGATGTTCAGATTTTAGTTAGTTTAATTTTGAACCGAGTTTTATTTGCTATTCTGTCACCACAGTGCAACAAGTTGTCACACTACCCGACGGTGTAGCCATTTTTTTTTCCAAAAAAAAAGAATCTTCTTATCAAGTTTCATCTGACAGTTTAATCATCGATCGAACTGTTAGAATATTATTTTTTTAAACAAGATCGTACATCTTAACACATCTCGTTAAACAACACGTGTCACTTTTGGACGGTTATGGTCGTCCCATCATCTTTTTGGCTATCCGATCACATCAGCCGTTGTCGACATGTAAGTCTAACGGAGACCGACGTGATAATAATTTTTTTTTACAAAAACACTAGGTGCATTGAACTTTAATTCCTCCAAGTAATTGTGATTGTTTGATGGGAAAAAGATGCTCTTTAACTATCCATACGGGACGTGTTTGACATCAGGATAAGTTACGGAAGTCGATGAGAGAGAGAGCGATGGACCTCTCTTTCTCCTCACACACAAATATCTTAATTCGAGGCGGTTAGCGTGCTCAATCCTCTGTGTCAAGCCCGTTAATCTTGTCCGATTAGCAAAGGTGACCATGATTCTTTTAAAAGTCAAATTGGGTAGGGCTATAAAAACGGGTTTTAAATTTAAGAATATATTTGATAATGGGGTGAGATGAGTTATTCACGTCTTCGCGAATAACTCACCCACTCTGATCAGTGAGGGAGGGATAAGTGTGAGAACAAATTATAAGACCCATAATTTTCTCCCATATATGTTTGCTATCTCGTTTTTCCTATTCTAAAATCAAACATGTCTTGAGAGTTCAGGGTAGACTTATTAGACCCGTTGGCAGATCCGTTAGCTAGGACCCGATAGCTTTAGATTTGGGCATATCTATTTAGACAATAAAAGACCCGTTAATTTGTGTTTGATGAAAATATGATCATTTTTTTTTGAAATGTGGGCTCAAATCTAAATTAATTGTCAAGCACAATAAAAGTTAAGATGAACAAATCATTCTTTGCACCCACTTGAATTCCAATGTCAAATAAATAAAAAGCAGACTTGAAACCCGGCTCCACTTATCTATTTATCCAAAAAAAATTATTAGACCCGATAAGAATTAATTAACTTGAATCTACGTGGTTAGATCTAAACGCGAAGAAGCCAAGCAGATTGCTGGGCACGTGACCAGGTGGGGGTGGTGATCGAGGCCGCGCACTGCTCAAGACATGGAGCCCTTGGGGTCCAGCCCCATTGCACTGGGCCCCTAGGTTTTGCTGTCGTTAAAAAGACAAAGGATGGAAAGAAAGGCAATGATAATTACATATATACCCTTAAATTTTTATGTGTTTTCTTTTATACTTGTGTATTCTTCGTATCGTTATATATCTTTTTCCACAAGAGATCGTATTTCATTATATATATAATGTCAATTGTTCGCTTATTTAACTTAATTGTTGGTGGATTAAAACTAAAAAAAAGATTAATCTATCCTTGTTTAATATCCCCACATAATCATAATAATGGGATATGTTTGTCTAAAATCTTTCATATTCTCTGTGTATATATCTTTAAAACCCTATGGTCTATGTGTTCGACTAAATTTTTTTTTTTACACGTAAGTTAAAAGTAGAGGGATGTTGTATACGTATGTAATGGGTATATACATGCTACTAATTGATCTGTCAGACTGTAATAAGTCTATAGCATTGCTCATGCCAGTTAAACCAGGTTAAGCGCTAAGCTTAAAATTAGGCTAGATGGGAAATGAGAAGGGCTGGAGGTACGAGTCTACTGGATTCAGGCTAGAAATTATTGAGTAAATAAAGGCTCTTCTCAATCAAGCCTAGAAAATTTTTTGTACAAACAGGTAAAGGAATCCACTTTTGGATCTAATTCCTCTTTGTTTGACCTTGAACTTCAAATAGGCTTTAAAAAACTTGTTTATCTTAATTAATTATACTCCAGCAATGTTCATAAAATCTGATCACAGTAAGATGGATTAACAGTTTCTTATTGGGAAAACAAATATACGTGCCTTGGGCCCAAATTCATACAATCTGATCATATTATCAACTAAGATAAATTAACAGTTAGTTTTTAATTGTGTTAGCCAATCAATTTAAACCTTAATTTACTGGGTCCAAACGGAATTGTTAACAGGTCTAACAGCCCTTGCTGGACGGCACATTCTGTTTAGTCATCTACTGTACATGGTGTCTTGTGTGAGGTTTTTCTTTGAAAATAAGTAGAGGATTTGATTGTGGAAGCAGTACTGCTATTCTGGGGTGCACGAGTCTTCCCACTTTTTACTGTACGGTAATCCACATTTGTCAAATAATTAAGGATGAGTACTAGATATCCGGTCCTTTGGCAAGCAATAATGTGTCATCCTAATTATTACAGTTTAAAAGATTGCTATTTCACCATCTTCAGAGAGACGTTCACAGTTTCATTAAAGCTGTTTATGCCAATATATTGGATAGAATTAAGACTCAAAGACACCTTAAACTAAGTGTGTCAAAAATAATTGTAAAGGAGGCCATGACAAGCACAGGTCAAATTAATGGTTAAGAACTTGCAAGTGCCTACATACATGGAATATGTAAAAAAAAGGGTTTCTCTTTGTTAAGGATTATAAACGATTTTTAGAAACTTGGACCGGATCGGCCCGTCTAACCAGTTGACCCATGACCCGGTCGTAAAATCGGATTGATATCTTATATACTTCTATTTAGTATGCAAAAAAACATGAAAGGTGAGATATCATCTTTGATATTATATCTATTATCATTTAATAATATTAACACTAATTTTTAGAAGTCGAAAAGATTGTAATATAGTTTGTGAAGCGTTTCTTTTATGCATGTAAAAAAAAAAAAGAAAACTTACAAGACCAACTCCGGTCGTCCCCATGCGGCCACAACAACCTACAGGCCACCATACGTGTATTATGAATTTTTGGTTTTGATCATCGGCCGTCAGTGGGTTACTTGTGTGAATATGTGTACAAGACAAAGGAATCTATCAAGAAATATTTTTGGCAAGAATGTAAGTGCGCTCGTGAGATGTTAGTTATAGTTGATAAGTTGTCATACGTAGTGTTTATTTAATATTCTTTTTTATTTTTTTTAAAACGGTCGTTTTTAATTGATATTTAGTGCACTTTTTATTTTTTAAATATATATTGTAATATATCTTTCAATATCATTCTAAATTGATATTTAAAATATATTAAAATTCTATAAATATATGACATTGACATGAGCGGTTCTATTGTAATGGGCCATAGGTTAACCGTTCAAGTCATTGACCCGTGACTCATTATTAACTTGTCTCGGTCAAAGAAGGTGTATGCTTTTAAAACATTGATGCAAACATGGATCTGAATCTTAACCATCTGTAATCATTCATATGATGCCTTCGATAACGTGAGTTGTTCATCCAAAGCCCATGGACTGGCTCTGTCGTCTTTGTTGGGGCGTTTAGGGAGTTGATGGGTCAGCACTCCGATGTTTTTAACTCAATTAGAATATCTTGTACGAGTAATTAAAATAAATAGGAGAATTTTTAGTGAGATATCTCGATTTATCTCTCAAACAAACAGAGTCATAGGACGGGAATCCATGGCAAAAAAAAAGAAAGAAACAGAGAACAGGTGGAAAATGCAAGTCTCCTTTTCCTGTGTAACCCTAATGCAAGAGATCATCGAGTACACAATCTGCCATCTCTACTATGTATTTAGGAAGACCGAAAGAAAGGAGGGGCAAGAATTCCCGGAACCCAGCATTCACAACAGTGGTTCTTCTCCCAGCCGCATGTGATCACCTGGCTGTCATTGCCGAGGCTTGCAGGTGAAGGAAACTGAGGTGACTATACTCAGCCACTATATATTGTCTCCACGACCCCAAATTGATCACAGCCCGGACCCCCCCCCCCCCCCAAACCTCTCTTTTACCCTTCCTGCAACCAGAGAAACGATAAAATCCGTAAGGGCTATCCCTTCACGGGTGCAGAGCCTCTGCCACCGGCATGCCCAGGTTCGCGCCACGTCCGTACACGTCCGTTGTCATAGCAGGCAAGTTGGCGGACTGGTGGGTGGTTCGGATCCATCCACCCGGATCTGATGTGCTCGTCTCTTCATTAATAACAAGGTGACCGTGAAGGTAGCAACTAGCGAGGTTGCGGGGGGACTCGTGGATCCGACCGGTTGATCCGGATTTGGATCCGGCTCCGATCTGCTACTTGCTGCAATAGTGCAAAATGTGTCGATTCATATTCTGCGGTTGGGCCATGTCATCTTTCTCATCTCGACTAATGCCTGGTGTACCTCTCCCGTGTGACCAATCCCGTCTCTCGTCCGGGACGGGTGTTTAAGTGTTTCTCATCTCCCATTAGTCTCGTATGCACGATGAAACATCTGAAACATGTGATGAGAGGAAGATTTAATTAATTAGGACACATTCTCTCACGGCAATGAAGCATATATACATTGTAAGAATAGACAATAATATGGAGATGAAATACACCACCTAGGAATGGATATTTCATTCAAATGCCCATTCCCAAAACCATTTTTTATCCCTACATAACATATTTGAGTTTGATCTGTGAGGCCGTCCCATTGCTCGACATTCTACCGGATTGAACCACACGGACATGACTGGGCGGCCTTGCACATAGAGCACTCGGTCACGATGACTTTTGATGGATGGATGTGTCCGACTGACAGATGGACGTATCAGGCGCGACGATAGAGACGTGATTAACGCGTCAGACATGCAACGAGACACGTTTGTCCGCATAGTATCCTCAATTTTTACCTTGTTCTAAGAATAAAATTTTTTGCGTATGAATTATTTTGTTAAGGCAATAAATAGTTCACTAATGAAATATTTTGTAACGTATATAAATGAAATTTTTTATTACATAGGAATGAAATATATTTCAACAGATTAGTTGCACGAAGCATTACTCATTATATTTTATGTTTATAACATGCAATCTATTCTGACAATATAGAGATCCGGATTTGAGTCACGAGGTTCTATATACGGTCACGCTGCATCTTGAGTTATTTCGAGCATCTTCTCCTGTATATGTGAACAATGGACCGCAAAGCTGTAATTAAGATGATATTACGCAACCTGAATCCGTACATTACGGTAGGTATTCCTCCTCCGTTAAATCCCTGGGGAGGAAGATGGCAAATTTGCACGGGTCCCTCTTTAAAGAACACAAGAACCTCGTTTCCGTGCCGCTGCCCTCGCCAGATCCATCCCCTCCACTTCGTGGGTGCCGTAGGGTTTGCGGCCGTTTGGGAGCCAAAGATGTTCCCAGAGGATCCCGCTTATAGAGATCTCCTCTGCAGTGGCGTATGTTTTGTCTGATTGATAAGAGAGAAACATCACAACTCTTAACACAATCTTGTCACATGAGGTCGATCGGTGGGAACCGCGACGCAGCGGATCCCATCTCATCTGTGTCGGAAGGGATTCTTTTCCTCGGTTGTTTAAGTTATTCCAGGGTGAGATCCTCTGGCGATTTTTTGTAAGAAACTGCCAGCACAGTGGAGATCAGTTTGGTCAAAGTGGAGGGGTGGGGGGGTGTGTGTGTGTACGTGCGGATCTGGGTGAATCCGAGTTTTGAGTTTGGATCCCTTTTATGATATATATACGGTCAAATTTTGATACTGGAAAAATAACCTTTGGATCTTCCGCTATTACAAAAAAGAACTTGAACTGTGAAGAATTTGGAGTTAGAGTGGAGGAGGACGCATGTCTGTCCTCCATTGTCAATTTGGTTATTCTACTCGTGTACTCATGTAAGTCAAGATTTGACAAATCAAGACGAGACAGAGTGAACCGTCCGTCTCGTCCCGTCCCAATCACAGATCGAGACGATCGATCTGTATGATGCAACTGGTATACTATTCATATTATTTTAATTTTTTTATATCAAATTTATTTTGTAAGTCGATTGATTGAGAGATCTCACATTTGAACGTCTCGATTCGAAACGTGCTATAAATATTATTTTTTATCATTTTTTAATTATTTAAAAAATTATTTCAAAAGATGACAGGGGATAAGATTTGAACCGTGGATAACAATTTAAACTACGTATCACTTAGCGGATTGAGTTAGGAGAACATTCGAGATATATTATATTATAATAAATATATATAATATATTTTTAGTGTCTCGGTACATAACGGTATCAACCCGTACCGTCCCATTCTAGACCGTGATCGGGACGACCGATTCGATCGGGACGGCAAACTCTAACGTAATCTTCTTCTATTTTTACGTGTATATCTCTGATTTAAAAAAATCGTCAAAAGTATCTCTAAATATATCCGAATAATTGCAATTATTTATACCTTTGCCATAATCCGATTACAATTTAAATGTTGAAATGGCAAATCTGTCCTTGATTAAGTTTTTGAGAGATTTGATGAGATCATATGATCTTGCCATTTTCATTTTGATTTTTTTTCATCTATGAATGATTTTTTATGGCATCTACCGAGGAATATTCCTCTGAAATTGATGGTGCAACGACGGGAAGTGTACAAATGTAAGCATTTTGATACCCAGGGTAAATTTGGCAATTCATGTACATCAGGAGTATACACGCAAAAATAGAAGATTATGAGGGTATCATGTAAAATCCCTTGTTAATTACATAAAACAGAATATTATAAATGTATTATATAGAAAAACCCTTGTTAATTACATAGGACTCAGGATTTGGATTAACAGAAGTCGGCAATTACAATAATTATGGTTAAAACCTTTTTTTCTCTTGGTATAGAAATTAATAATTATTACTTCCAACTCCATCCCAAGCTCTACCTTCCGGTTATCTTATTATTATCACTTAATTCACGTTCCCCCTTTTGTTTGAATCTCTTCGGACAGCTTCGATTAAAAGCTGAAAATGGAGTCTACGCGTGCCAGTCCACATCAGTCAACTTACAAGCCAACAAATCGTTGTCAGATATTATAGGTTGGAGAGCCTCAGGTGCACACTCCCTGCTTCCCAAGTTTCAGCAAAGAAAAGAGAATTCTGCTGTCAAAAATTGACGGATGATAACTTCTCGCTTGGAACGGATTCAAGGTGGGGGGGGGGGGGGTTCAAAATCTCTAGAGAAAAAAATATCTTTTGAGTAAATTTTAGTGACCTTTTAAGTTTATTCTCTTTTTATCTCTCTCTCTCTCTAAACCTTAAAATCTGTCATAAAATTAAAAATTAATAAGATATTAAGACATTTAAAAATATTTTTTAAAAAATAAGAAATCTAATAATTGGAGGGACCCAAAATCACTCTCCTCGATTTATTCCAAACGTAGTCTCGTAGGGTGTTTGGTTGCTCTTTTTTACATCAATTCTAAAAAAGAGAGTAAGAGATCTTTTAACCCCTGTTTGGTGTTCCTCTCCTAAATTTTAAGGAGAGAATCTCAGCCTGTGTAAATCTTCCTAACAAAAATAAGTCTAGACCATTTTTTTTAAAAAAATACCAACCACGTCTCGGGACTCCCCCTCCCTCCCCCGCTCGACCCACCTCCCCCACCCCCTGCGCAGCCCCCCCTCCCCTCCCCTCCCCCGCCCCCTGCGCAGCCCCCCTCCCCCGCGGCTGTCGGCCGGCCCCCCTTCTCCCTGCGGCCCCTGCCCCCCTCCCCCTGCTGCCCCCTCCCCCGCGGCTGCCTGTTGGCCCCCCTTCCCCCTGCGGTCCCTCCCCCACGGCTGCTGGCCAGCCCCCCTCCCCCCTGCGGCCCCTCCCCTGCGGCTCCCCTCCCCCCCCACTGTTCCCCCCCTCGAGTACCTTGTCAGCGGCCACAGAGCTACTCCACAGTCGCCGCTGCAACCCCACCGTCCGTAGGCCCCGGTCGGTGCCGTTCGCCGTGCCACCCTGCTGCCACTGGCGTGGACCATCCCGATAGCGCGTGTTCGTGGCGTCGTCGCAGGCGGGCCGCCGCCTTCCCTCACGCACTGGCCGGCCCTAGCGTCCATCTCCCGTGCCGTCGTCGTCGTTCGCCAGTCGACCCTCCGCCGCTGCTGCCTGCATCATCCCGACGCGGCTCCCCTCCCAATGCTCTCGATACATCAAGCTAAACATGTCTATATAATTTTTTAAATTTATGTTAACTTTGTCAAACAGATGACTAATGATTTACGTCACTTTTAAAATTTGAGTCAAAAATTGACATGGATTAAATTTTTAGAGAAAAATAACTTAAAAAAAAAAGTGTTCCCAAACACCCTATTAGACTTAAAAGCCCTTTGAAATTATTTGAGGAGCTATACTTACTATAACTCATAGGTGGCGGTGTAGGTTTAGGAAAGTTTTTTTTTAAAAAAAAAAATTAGAGTGGCATGATGTGACTTGTGCACTAAATAAAAAATAAAAATATATAAATTTAAAAATTGCACCATACATATCTACCCAAGGTAGAGGGGTTGCTTGGGGTACTTGAGCCCCACTCAAAAGATTTTTTTTTAAAAATTTTTAAAAAAACTTTCCCAAACAAGTGGCGGTGTAGTGAGTATAACTTTTATTTAATTGTAGCAGTCTTCAAACGCCCGGTGGGAAACCTTTGTGGGTGAAAGGAGCAGCCAAGATCATCCACTCCACTTACATGTAAAGATCTCAAGCATGCCCACCCTGTGATGTGAAAGCACGTACCCCTTCCCTTCCCTTCCCTTCCCTCCACCCCTTGCCGTCGAAGCTCTTTATGTCCACTTCCATTTTTCCTCTCGCCCTCCACAAATTCTCTCTTCTCACGCATGATTTCTTCTTCCTTCAGTCGCGGGTGTCCACATTTTTACAAGAAAAGTCTATCTCCTCATTCAATAGTTAATAATACACGTACGAGGAATAAACATAACGTGGCGGTTATTTTCTGACGTTGATCACAGATGCCACCAATCCAAGGAAAATAACGCATGAGTCGGATGGATGGCCCCAGATCTGAATTATCTCTATACCACAAAGAATTAGATGCTCCGAAGCAAAGCAGTCCCATTGGAGGGAGGGGCCACAGTTTCAAGGCCACATTTTGCACGGTTGGCTCCGAATGCCCTTCAGTCCGCCGCGACCCCGACCCACCGCGTTCCGATGTTGGGCCAAAACGCTCCTACTCCGAC
Organism: Amorphophallus konjac; assembly: GCA_022559845.1. Taxonomy (NCBI): domain Eukaryota; kingdom Viridiplantae; phylum Streptophyta; class Magnoliopsida; order Alismatales; family Araceae; genus Amorphophallus; species Amorphophallus konjac. The sequence continues at coordinate 389,848,198 of CM040122.1, forward strand.
AAGATATAGACCCCTCCCACACCTTTCCTTGCCCATCACGATTCACGCAAACATGGGCACCCCATACTTGTGAGTTGTGATGCCGGGTTCGCTCCAAGGGGCACTCATGTGAATCTACTACTAAGGATAAGGGACCGGGGGGGGGGGAATAAAATAAAAGGTGAATCCCGTACACGTTTGGTGGTGCAGATAAAAGCTTCCATGGGGGTATCAGATCCCATTTCCCACTGTTTTTTAAAGCCCCATGGGTGGAGTCCATTATCAAAAAGCCTTCTAAGAAATCCAACCCTTGGTCTGTGGAAACACCGCTAGAAGCCATTTCAAGCCGACACCCCCGCTCCTGCCAAGTAGTATACTTTAAAATCTCCCGGGAACCCTATTCCACAAACAGAACCCCACCCAGTCTTAAAGCAACAGGATGCCCACCAAACGCCTAATCTCGACAGAAACTCAACTAATCACCGGACAAGTTATCAGACTCAAATAACAGCAATACCTCAGAATTCCCCAGTAACAACTTTGATAGAGACATCTCCCTACATTGTCCCAAGAATATCACTGGCTCAACACAAAACATACCTTGGTACAGAGTTAACCGACCCAAAACAACTCCAGAGATAACCCGAGTTAATCCACCTTTTCATAAACCTAAAAAAATTAAAACTAAATTTAACATTTGAAAAAACCATCTGTCATGATTTGCCGTACCAACCGTACAAACCATGCAGATTCCAGCCTGATACAATCAGACACGACACGATACAGATTGCAAGCACCTCTAAGAGAAAAAAAAACTTCTCTCCTTCCCCTCAGCCCTCTCCCCATCCCAACGTGTCCCCGTCCGTCTCCCTGGCAGCCCCATCTCTACGGCTCTCAACAGACAGCCACCGCCGGCCCAGCCTACCACACCTGGTCACCGTCGTTGCTTCAGCAGATTTGAAGATCCCCTTGCTGTTCTGCCCCACATCACCGCCGTTGCCGTCCCCCGTCGATGCTGCCGTCACTGTCAGCCATCTACGACAAAATTTGCCAAACCAGATCCACGCCACACGTCAATATACTCCCAAGTACGATTGAACAAAGCCGGCCGTGCTAGATTCATCCTGCAAACCCTCCCCTCTACTATCAAAAGCATTATCTGGATAAAACTATCCCTCTCAGATAACCCAGGCTAACCCTATTCCCCGACCAAAGCGATGCCAAAGAGAATATTGAACAGCTGCGGGGGCTGTGGGGAAGCATCATCCATCCTAAAACCCACAGTTGCTACAGCGAGGAACTTCCCGCACAAAGAAAGAGCAGTGCCACAAATAAAGGCACAGCCCGGGCAGGGCATCCGGACCCAAGCAAATATCGCCACTACCCACCCCCCCCCCCTTACTCGCGTCGAAATCCGAACGATGGGGTCCAGCGCGGGGGACTCCCACGGCTTACAGAGAGGGACGGTAAAATCCACCCACATATGAGAACCCAAAAAAACGAGGGGGGGGGGCATGGGCAGCACTAAAAAATTGCAGAGATATAAGGAAGAACCATGTAATAAAAAATGATTGACGAGGGCAAAAAATAAAGGTATCAAATAATAAATAACAATGATGATAGTAACATAAGAGTTTAATGCGGTGTTACATCATAAAAAAAGACGTCCATATGCGCCTTCTTTCCCTGCCTGAGGACTTTCCAAAATACAAAAATAAAAAAGAAAAACAAAAGAGGGGGCAAGCAATAACTTGAGACCGTCCCAGAGGGACAGCCCAGCACAATCCTTGTGGATTTCCTCCCTATTTCCTGGCCTGTCCTTCGCCATGTGGACCTGGTCAAAATTAGGAACAGCAGACAAAAAAAGGTACAAAATTGAAAGCCCAACAAGAGAGAGGGAGCCATCCTTCCACCTCCCCTCCTCCCTCTCCTGACCAGTATAACAGATAATAAATATAATAATAAATTATTTGATAGTTTTGTTACCAGCTAAATTTCCATAACATTTGAACACTAAAAGTCGAAGAAAAGGAGACCTAGAAATTGTAAACCTTTTTTGGCAGAGAAATCTAATGGCCTTGGCTTTAAATCACCCTTTTTCCGGCCTGACCAAAACGAATTAGCCCGGATTTACTCACCAAGTATACTTCACCTCTCGTATTATGGGAAATACCCTTCGCTAGGAGCTTCAGATTTAATTTTGTTCCTCATATACCCAAAAAAGAATTTATAATTGTGATCAGTTAATCTAGGATCCACAGGCGGGGGGGGGGGGGGGGGGCTGGCGAAAGTTTTTCACCTTTGGCTACGGCACCAGCTGATCCAGCTGCATCTGCTCCAGCCAAGCACTGAGGACCGTGTGGTCGATCGGAGATTCCGAATTTGTGCCGTTGCCGGAAGGGACAGTGGCTGCGGCGCCGGACGCCGTGGTGGCCGCCATCTTATCTTTGATCTCGGGCGGGGACTCCTTCACCAGCGACTGGACCCAGGAGAGGTCCGGCTCCTCGCCACCGGAACCAAGCTCAAACGACGACGACCGCTTGAAGCGACCGTCGCCCGCCAGCTCGTCGCCGTTCACCCCCCAGTCCACCTTCCCAGCCGGCGACCCCCACTTGGGCATAGATGAGTTCACAGGGGAACCCACGATCGCGGACATACCGGAGCCCAGCTCCCTAGAGCTGAGGCTCCGGAGCTGCAGCTGCTGCTTCTCTCGCTGGGCGAAGGCGGCAAGGCGGCCGCTTATGGGGGAGATCGGCTCTACGCAACGGGGGGACATCCGCCCGGGCGACGAGATCCCGAGAGATGCCTGCAGGAGGGAGCTGTGGCTGCCGGCGAGTTGGGGATCCACGTTCCTGGGAGAGAAGACGTTGGTATTGATGGGCGAGAGCAACGCCTGTTGCTGCTGCTGGAACTGATTCAAAACAGCCGTCTTGTGGGACGGGGAGAACACGGCGCCCTGGTCGGAATCATACCTAGGGGAGGAGATCTCCGCAGAGAAGAGGTCGTCCAAGTTAGACGGTGTCAAGGTCTTTGACCTCCCCGAGAGGTTGTTCATCAGCGACCCGAGTCGGGCCTGGGTGGATGAGAAGTTGGCGAAGTCGTTCAGCATCTGCTGGGAATCAAACTCCGGCAGCCCTGAGAAGTCGTCCATTGGAATGTCCCTCGCACTGAGAGATGACCGCAGCCGGCTGGACTGGAGACTGCTGCCGGGGAGATTCAAGGTGGGCACGTTCGGCTGCGGCCAGGCCAACGACGAGTGGGAGATCCCGTTCGCCGCCGATGGAGAGATCGGCGGGGTGAAGGGCGCCAGCGATATCATGGACACAGAAGAAGGCGAACCCGGCAACATGCTCATAGCCGCAGCTAACTCCATGGCAGAGGCTGCAGAAGCAGACGACCTTGGCGACGGCACGGCCGACCCAGTGGAGACATACAACGGTCGGAGCTCTTCCGAGGTGTGGGCGAAGAAGCAGACCCTCCTTGTGCAGCCAGTGCCGTCCTTGCAGAGCCTCGTGCGATACTGCGCCGGGTGGAGCCAGCACTCGAACACCCCATGCGCGTATTCGCACAGGTCGCCTCTCCGGCACGCCCCCTTCCGGAAGTCAGGACACGGCACGCAGCTGTAGTGGTACTTCCTGGGGTCGCGCCGCCGGGCGTTCTCGCCAGGGTGCACGAAGGGGCACTCCGTCCAATCGTGGGAATACGCCCGCGAGCAGGGCCGAACCTTGAAGGAGAACATCCTGAACTCGTCGGTGGCGTATATGCTGTTCTTGATGTCCGGTAGAGACGGATCGATGGGATACTCTTTCTTCTCCGGCATAGCCGATGGGGGCAGATCATGGAACTTGCCGGTCATGGGGGAAGAAGTCGGATCCGACGACGGCGACCCGTCCTCGTCCACGGAGGACGGCAGCGGTGGCGAGTTGGAGCTCGAGGGGCTTATAGAGATGCGCAGGTTGCGGGGCTGGTCACCATCGCCGACCGGGATGGCCGCCGCAGCGGTCCCCAGGAGCTCCTCCATAGCAACCTTCACATCGGAACACTTGGGGGAGACGACGATCACATCACAGGGGCGGTGGCCGTTCCCATCGACGGAGTTCGGATCGGCCCCCGCGAACAGAAGAACCTTCACAGCGTCCACGGCGTCGACGGACCCCCCGGACGCGGCGCAGTGGAGGGCCGTGGTCCGGTCGGAGCCGCAGCGGCGGTTGACGTCGGCCGCGGAGAGGGAGAGCACTACCTTGAGAACATCAACGCTGCCATAGGTGGCGGCGACCATGAGAGGGGTCCGCTGCTCCAGGACCATCTGGCTGGAGCCCTTCTTGCGGCCGTACCAGAGGCCGATCTCGTCGATCGCCGCGGGATCCCGCTCGATGAAGTGCTTGAAGCCCTCCAGATCGTTGTTGGCCGCCAGCTCCAGGAGGCTGGAGGAGTCCTCCTCGGTCTCAACCGTGAGGTGGCCCATGGCGGCGCCCTTGGCGGTGGCGGCGAAGGGCAACGGGGAGAGGCTACGGCTCCCCTCGGCGGAGACGCTAGCGGGAGAGGGGTGAGACGTGGTAGACGGTGTCGGAGAGGAGGACGGCTTCAGGCACTCAGCACCGCCATACATGCTTCGCTCCACCGGAAATCCAGCTAACAACAACCACTGAAACATTACAATACTGACCCAGGTCATGGACTGGGGAAGAGCAGAGCCAGATCAACAAATATTTATACATATATGCTATTTATTATTCTTTCTATATTATGCAACAGCAGAAAAGATCGCAAACAGAAAAAAAAACTATGAAATTTTTAGGAAAAAATAGGAAGCGATATTAAAAAAATGATTACATCGCTGGCAAAAAGGAATAAAATCACAAGAACAAAAAAAAACGCGATGATTGCGAGGAACTGAAGAACCAAAAAAATATCAAGAGGCGGCTCCTCGCACGATTTGGACAAAAATAGCGAAAGAACCGCAGTCCGGCAAGAACGAAATCAAAAAATCTCCGAGCTCGTCCTCGACACAAAAAACCTCTAAAAGCACGGACACAAATAACACAACGAGCAGCTCCCCCTCTCCGTTTTCACTCTCCTTCCCAGCAGAGAACCCAACTCTGCAGAGAAAACAAACTACTCATCGGGAGCAATCTGCAGTGCTCTCCAGTGCAGCAGCTTACCGATTTCCAGAAAGCAGAAGGGGCAACAGCAACAAGGTGGATATTCCGGGAGGGAAACCAGCATCAGACCTCGCGGATCACATCCTCTCATCCATCCGACCCGCAAAGCTTGGCCTCCACCAAAGACAAGCAAACCAGGCCACGAGCTCGCCGATCGGAGTCGGGGAACCGCCTGGACCCCCCCATCGCCGCCGCGCCAAATCTCCCCGCCACTGGTTCAACAGAAGAAACTGCAGAAGAAGAAGAAGAAGAAAAAGAAGAAGCGGAGGAGCAGCAGGGGGAAGAAAGAGAGGGGACACTTTCTCGCTCCTTCTCTCTCTCTCTCTCTCTCTTCCGCGTCGCAGCCTGCAGCCTGCCTGTGCGTCTCAGCGTACGTTTCGAAATTAAAATGAAATGAAACGCCGACGAAATGCGCAGCACATGAATTTGCGGGGTGGGGGAATGGGGGGACGCGCCACTTCTTCTACTCCCGCGGTGGAAATGAAATGAAATCGAAATTCACCCCAAATTCACTCTCCCCCCTCTCGGGGAGCGAAGGAGACTAGAAAAGCCGAGGCGTTAGAGTGGGAAACAAAAGGTAATTTATTACCGCGATGTCGGATTAATAAATTATTTTGGCCCTTCTATTTCTAAAGTGGGGGGCGGATTAGATAAGTGGTGCGTCTTGGATTTGCCGTCGGAATTCGAATGGCGCGGGGGCCGACCGGGGGAGCCGGTGGAAAAGTGGGGCGCAGCCGGTGGCCGGTGGAAAGCGGGAGCAACCGGTAACCGATTAGGTGGGAGTGGAGTTTTGCGTGTTGCTGCGGGTGTGACCGTGGTTGGACCGGGTGGCGGGCGGTGTCGCCCCAGGGGGGGAGGGGGGGACGTGGTCGTGAAGAGGACCCGTTAGACTTCCAGATCTCTCCCACTAGCATCTAGCTTAGTACATAAATTTAGGATTTTTATTGTTCCGGATAAGAAGAGGCCTTTTTTTAATTATTTTTAAGTGATAGAATATCTTCCTTATGATACGGTCACTTAAGCGGTGGTTAAGCGAGGTAAATCTTCGCGAGAGAGGAGTATTATTGAGTTTTGGCGGTGTGTTAATTTAAGTATGGATGCTCTTAATAACTCTGATTTCCTTAATTGTGCTCTAATATTTTACTTATCACTCTCCAAATATCGGCCGTGTAAAAACGGAACGATGTGACTTGATAAGGCAAAACATAGCAAGAGAAATGGGACAGAGAACGGTGGATTGTGCAGAATATCTCATTGTGGTGACTCACTTCCTATTTTTTTAGGGAGTGTTTGATTACCATATCAAACAACCGTGTCAATGATATGAAAATATTTAATTCCTTAACTATATCCTATCAATTTTAATATTCTTATGTTTGAAGAGTTTAGTGCTGTACCAAATATAATATAAGTCGAAACCTGTACTAAAAATAACATGATTCCGTTTTTAAGAGCTCAAAAGCAGCATCCCTCTCCCTTCTTCCACTCGTATTTTTATTTTATCGTTTAAATAACATCCTCTGTATTTTTTCTATATTTATATTCTATATTCTAATAATAATAATAGTAATATCAAACTTAATACTTTGAGTACACAGTAACGCTTAGCTTATGATATTTGCGCTGACATGATATTGAGGGGTCTTAAGGGAATGACTGCCGTATATATTCTTTTTAGCTCATCAAGTATAGACAAAAGTAAAAGACGAAAATACCCAAAAATAGGGAAATAATCGGAAATGACAGATTTATCATAAGATTCTCCCGTTAATCGAGCACAAAGGCATCGATATTGATATCCATATCAAGATATTTTACAGAGGTCCAAGAAGGGACTCAAAAGATATCATATTAAAAATTATAAACATAGATATATATTTATAAGTAAGATCCAAGTCTTTTCTTTAAGAGTATTTTTATCTATAAAAAAGATAAAACTCTAGTCATCTTCGGACGTAACGGAGATAATATCTCAAAAGAGACATTCTAATTTGTACGTTTTCATTAGTGCCGTATGTGAGAAGTCCGACTCAATAAGTACAAAATCTACCTTTGTTAGGGGGATAAGCATGTGCTTATAAGTAAGATCAAAGTATTTTCTTTTGAGGACCCTTTTATCAGTAAAAAAGGATAAAATCCCAATCGCCTCCAGACGTAACGAGATCAATATCTCAAATAAGACTCCTCAAATTTATACGTCTTCACGTATGAAGTTGGAAGTGTGTTGAGAATCATTTTTTTTTATTGAAAATTGCTATGATATTAAACTCAAAATTAATACTTACTAACGTAGAGACACTTGTTTCAAAGACACTATATACGTGAGAGTAAGATGATATATAGAGATCATATTATGTTCGTCCTTCGGTGGGGCATCGGAAATAAGAGGAGATAAGGGAGAATAGGCCGGTTCCATCAGAAAGGTGAGTGTTCTTACCTCTCATTTATTTTTTTTCCTTTTATGCTAAATATATCCTTACTCATGGATGATCAAGGATGTTGAATGTTAGGATATATCGATCGAACGTTATCCTCATACCAAATATAGCTATACTTTTTTGATGCACAAGAAACGGGACTTCAGGGCAGGAGCACGATAAGAACGTTAGGTTAGCTCTGGTGTCGTGGGTGAGGCTCTTTTGAATAACCGGATAGCGGCCTGCAATAGGTGAGGTTATTCAGGATTAGGATATTTTAGTTGCCCAGATCGGATATTCGACTGGAATCGACCTATACCGGATAAGATGAAACATCTATCTTGACCATAGAGTTCAAATTAATTATTCCAATTAAAATAGAAGCTGTTTGTTACTTATTTTATCTAGTTAACTTAACTTATATTTTTATTCTAGAGAAAATGAAGTTACATTTATTCCAGACTTGTTTGTTTTATCATACCAAACAATAAAGATCTATAAAGTCTCCTTTGATAACGGAATGAGAAAAATCAAGTTAATTTAAACTCAAATAATTAATTCTTACTTTTTATTTTTATTTTTACTTTGAAACATATTTGGGTTAAGATGGAACATCTCACTCTATCTTTTGATTTGAATGAGTTATTCTAGAAAAACTAAGATTAGAGGCGATAAAACATATCCATCTTGTCAAACGGTATTTTTTATTATTCTTCAAGTTAAGATATCTTATTTCTCTCTTATTCCTGAAGTCTCGCGATCTGACACCCAAGAGGCGGGTGAATTGGGTGATAACAAATTTTACAAAAACTTTTACCCTTTTTATAAAATATGTGATAAACAATAATTAGTAAATGAAAACTAATTAACCAATCCTCTCAAACTTTCCGTTCATACACGACTATACAACGAAAATAATCAAACCACACAAATAACACACAATGCACAGCGGTTTTTAAGGTGATTCGGATGCAACGATGGTAATCCTACGTCCACCCCTCACCAAACCCGGTGAGGCTTCACTCGGGGATAAATCTCCAAACGGAGACGACGCTCCAACCACACGCAGGACGACGCCTGCCCACACACACGGGGACGCGTCCCAAAACACACACACACGGAGACGAAGTCTCTAACACTGTCCAACAAGCGGAACAACAAGACACACACACGCTGCGACAAGTGCAACACTCCACACACACAAACACTAAGATCTGGATAAATCCACACACACACGCAGATCTAAGAAGACCTACGCACACACGAATCAAATACGACACACACACACACACGATCACGGATCCAACAACGATCCACACACACACGAGTTTGCAGTTTATAAGAAACACAAATCTGAAACTATAAAGCACAAAACACCAATATGAATAAACCACAGTTTAGAAAGCTCCTGATTTATGCTCCCCCTGAGTGTGTGCTCTATATGTTCACGTTGATTCCTTCTTCACTTGAATAGCTTGGGACTTAGCTTGAATGGCCTTGTATTTGAATAACCGGATGGCGGCCTGCAATAGGTGAGGTTATTCAGGATTAGGATATTTTAGTTGCCCAGATCGGATAGTCGACTGGAATCGACCTATACCGGATAAGATGAAACATCTATCTTGACCATAGAGTTCAAATTAATTATTCCAATTAAAATAGAAGTTGTTTGTTACTTATTTTATCTAGTTAACTTAGCTTATATTTTTATTCTAGAGAAAATGAAGTTACATTTATTCCAGACTTGTTTGTTTATCATACCAAACAATAAAGATCTATAAAGTCTCATTTGATAATAGAATGAGAAAAATCAAGTTAATTTAAACTCAAATAATCAATTCTTACTTTTTATTTATTTTTACTTTGAAACATATTTGGGTTAAGATGGAACATTCACTCTATCGTTTGATTTCAATGAGTTATTCTAGAAAAACTAAGATTAGAGGCGATAAAACATATCCATCTTGTCAAACGGTATTTTTTATTATTCTTCAAGTTAAGATATCTTATTTCTCTCTTATTCCGTTATCAAATAGACCCTAAGGCCCACTTTGATAATAGGTTAGGATAACTCATATGAGATGGATTAGGATGAGTTATTCTTTGAATTTTCTCTTTTTCAGTTTGATAAATTGTTCTTACTCTAGGAATAACTCATTCTTAAGAAATGATAGAATGAGGTATTCCTATAATACGGACTTTTATCTTAACCGACCTCTAATAACTTAACCATGTTATCAAACTCGAACAATGGTGAAAAGGTAGAATAACTCATTCTAAGACTTATTCCGTTAACAAAGTGGCCCGAAGTGTTTTATTTTATAGTATTTTCTAGTTGTTTGTTTGTGACTAGGGGTGAGCACGGTTTGGTTTGGTTTGGTTTGAAGAGAATATTTCTCAAACCAAATCGAACCGAATTAAGGCTTCAACCCGAACCAAATCAAACCAAACTAGTTTGAAACCAAACCAAACCAAACCAAACTGAATTAATTCGGTTTGGTTCGGTTTGAACCATATTCATATCCCATTTTATAAATTAGACTGGATTCGAACAACATTAGAGAAATATAGGGTAAAAGAATTTCAATCAAATAAAGTAAATATTAAAAAAATAACAAATAAAGTTGTAACTTGTAATAACAAGCTCCATAATATTTTCACATAAAAAATTAAGAACTTCGGTTACAGTAAAATAGAAGGTGATTTGTATTTCATAAAGTCGGAAACCCCATTTGAATGGCAGGAATTGGACCTTTTAAATTCGGGTTTATAATTACATATACATTTATATTAATTTGATAAAAATATTCTTAAATTCGGGTTATTCGGTTCGGTTTAGTTTTGTTCGGTTTCTTGAACTTCAAAACCAAACTAAACTAAATTTTTTAATACGGTTCGGTTTGAACCCAAACCAAAAATTTTTAAATTTCAACCCAAACCAAACCGAACCAAATCGTTCGGTTCGATTTAGTTTTCGGGTTGAACCCGAATAATGCTCACCCCTATTTGTGACGGTCACAAAGCGCTAGCTACTAAATGGGGGTGAATGACAATGTCAATTTATAACTTAAAAATAAAATCATGATCGAGTTAAGCTAATCAATGTAAGAATTAAATCAAAATAATCGCACACAAGATACACCAATTTTTTTTTGCTCTACACACTTCTTGATCAAGATTCGTCTTATCGTTGGATTGGGATGACTAAATTCCCTAGTTGTACAGTATCATATTGGTCCAACTCACTTTGAGGAATTTTTTTGTCCTCTACCTTCTAAGGAGGACCCATACTATATCGACAATCGACTAGGGTTTCCTCATATACAATATGAGTCGGTCGACTCACACCGGTACGATAAGAGTGGACAAATCATGCTCTCGATGACTTACATTCAATACTTAAATCACTGTGTAAGATTTCACTACTTCTCATAAGAAATTCATAGGTTAAATTTTGATTAGGTGTTTCAACTGATCAATAACATTACCCTCAAATAACACTAATTGGTTTTGATCAAATGCTAATCCACCAACAACTTGCCCCCGAAAACATTAACTAATTTTTTGATCATGTGTCTAACCACTATCAAGTAGTCATTGCACCAAATATCCTAAAAAATAACAAGAGAATGTTACACAATAAATGACCTCTGATAGTAAGAAAGTGTGGAAAAATTAAAACACAAAAAAACAAAAGTTCAAAGAAAAGAATGAGAGAAATGTCGTGCATGTGCGGAATCAAAGATCATAGTAGCTTGACTCTTTGACTGCACTTTTATTTTTGTCTCGAGTCTCGTTGAATAAAAAAAATCATTTAATGAAGCACTTTGAATGTGGAAGAATGGGTTACTTTACACTTAGAATTTGTTCACTCAAATCAATAGGATTGTGTCTCATTTAACTTTTTTCACTGTGAAGAAGTCTCGTGTTTATGACCATCTTATTGGCTATTCATTAGATACAACTACAATTGAAATTCATGCTTTTCTCTAATGTCTCTTTGCTTGGGAGAGTTGATTAGTGTAGAGGCAGAAATCTGATTTCTATGTTACGTACTACCTTCTCTATTTATTTGACGGGGAAGTCATCTGGCACCCGCGGAAGCATGTAAACATCAAAAATAAATCGGACATTAGAAGGAGTTCTGGATATTACCCCAGGGGATAACCCTCCGATGCTTAAGTCACAACTTGTTTTGATCTGTCTTCTAACGCACCAGGCTTGATCCGTTAGAGACTGTGACGCCCCAGGGTGGGTGCGCCACAGCCAGTGTTGCCCGTTTCATGTAACGCTCATGTGTTGGACCGTTACAGTGCTGTGGCGGCCTAGCTTTGGACCGTTACAGCTGTGACGACCCAAAGATGGATCGCCAGGCACTGTGTTGTGCCGAAATGGTTCTTCGTACTTGCCGCGATCGTTTCGCGTTGTGTGAATCCCTGGTCGATCCGGTTGTGACCCAGTGGTCGACCTGCGGTCTCGTGAATGTCCCAGACACCCCGAGGGTTCTGTGTCCGTGTCTTGAGGGTGTCGGGAGGACCGTGCTATCTCGTTTAGCGTACCCATAGGTTTGAGAGTCTGGGTGACTCCTCGTGTTCCGGGCTTTTGTGTTACGCTTGACCGAGTCACCGTGCGTCGGTGTGAGTGCGACGAGGGTTCCCCGCACGTCATGAGTTTCTCCGGAAAGAGGTTTTCGAGTGGACCATGAGTAAGGCCTTGGATTGCGAGTCCAGTTGCCTAGCCTGGGGCTGGAGGGTTCCCACTTTTCCCTGAGAATGGGATTCAGTTTGGCGACCTGTGAGCTACCTTGGGAACCGTGTTTCTGCAGTTCTGCGTGGCCGAGTGAGCGGCCCGTGGACTGTGAGTCCTATTTCTTCTCCGACCGTGGTCACCGTGCGACAGTGCTGGTACGTGGGACGGTCCTCGTACTTCGTCGGGTTCGGACGTTATTTTCCGTTGACTAGAGAGTCTACTCCTTCAGTGACCCTCCACTAGTCGTAACCTGCTTACACGTTTAGTGGTCCCACCCGGGAGTGGTGGAGAGGCTACCCTGAGGACGGTTTTAGACTGATTTCTGTCGGGCCCCGCGTCTAGCAGCCAGAGTCCGGCTGAGGAGAAAATCGGTCAGAGGGCCAGACCAGGGATGCACGGTCTGTGTGTGCACACGTGGTTGGGGGCGGTTGGACCCGCGCTGACGAGCACGACCCCAGCTAGTCACTTGTTTTGTAGTTACTTGTACGGTGTCCTTGCCTCCGCCGGGGGCTATCGTGCCAGGCGGACACTTGCGGTGCGGTGTAAGACATCAGGGGACGCTACCGACTGTGCTTCTAGTGGGAGGTACTCCTGTCGAGTCAGGAGTGACAGACTGTCAATCTCTGTGACTTCGACCTTCGGGTTTTTGGTCGTGTTGACCGTTGAGTCCATGTTGTTTCGCCGTGACGCGTGTGTCGATTTTCGTGCCGTGAGACTGGTGCTAGTAGCTTTACCAAGGTTGCGTCTTGTTGGTGCGGTGTCCGCGACCGGGTGGTCGGGGTTGCACCTTGGACTGCGTGTCTAGGTTGGCCATGTCCTAGGAGACAGGCCTCTACGGCGAGGTTGCCGTGGATTTTTACTTCGGTAAGTGGTACTAGTGTGGTTCGGTAGCCCCCGACCGTGAGATCGGGGTGTGTTTTCTGGTACAGTAGGAGTAGCTGTAGTGCCGAGTTTTGACCGGCCACCGGTTCGCTGTTCCTGCTGTCGTTGTAGCTTTCCTTTCCGCTACCGTCGTTGTTTCCGGTTGGGGTTCCGCGGGATCCCTGCTGAGTCTCTGTTTTGGAGACTCATCCCTACTTTTCAGGTGTGGTGGTTCTTCCTCGAGGTTCGAGGGTGCTGTTCGGAGGTTCTCAGTTGCCAACTCGCCGGGCCGAGTGTTCACTCGACATGTGGTACGCTTTACTGCTTTAGACTGTACTTTCTGTTGGACTGGACTCTGTTGTAGCTATAGTTGTTTATTTAATTCTGTTAATTGTTGAATTGTCCTACTTTATTTCATATTTCTTTATGCCTCCACACTCCTTTTAGACCGGGCGGTGGGTCAGGATTTGAATGGGATCGGGCCTTCCCGGTAAACCGATCTTGGGTCGTTACAGCAATGATTTTAGGAGAGTAACAGAGAAGAGCTGAGGAGAGAGAGAGGGATGGAGGTTGTAGTAGAGGATCTGAGAGGCGTGTAGGCCCCTCTGCACGAGTGCTCGCCGCTCCCAATGTGCACTTGGAGAGTATTCGCTGGGTGGTAAGGTCGTGCAGGAGGGGTTCCCTCTCTGGACGTAGAATGGCGTGACCTCTCTATCACTGTAGCAAGACTAGTTGCTCTATTATCTAGGTGAAGCTTTTGGCAGAATTTCTACCGTGTCTTCTCTTCTTTGTCGATGTCCCTTTTATAGGGGGTTGTCCCCCCGTTGGAGGCCTATCCCTTAGCAGAGAAGGGCGTAAGTAGCGGAGTAACGTCTCCCGCGATCATAGCGGGAGTTTTCCGTTGGAGGGTGATTACCCCAGCGTCGGCTGGTCCCTGGGCGAGTCTTACGGCGCTCGTGGGACGTGCTCGTCTGTTATGGGGTCGGGGCCGACGTCGTGGGGGGTAACGGTCGGTCATCAGAGGGTCCTCCAACGGTCAATGCGCTTGGGCCAAAGCCCTTCCTGCGCTGTCGAATCCAATGCTGACTCATAGTGGGCCCCGCTTTAATGAACTGCGGCTGTTGGGCACCTCTTGGACGCGCTGTAGATCCGGAGTCAGATTGGACTCGTCGCTAATGGGCCGGTCATGGGTCGAACTAGATTTATCCTCCTCAATTAGCTATTGTGTCTAAGCCATTTTTCCCAAACTTATATCTTGTTCTTCCATGACTTATCTTGACTTGACACATAGTCTTTCCACGTAAAGAATACACGTCAATACGGAACAATATATTGTGGAAGATATTACATTTCTATAACCCTATTGGAGTCATAAGTGCATGTCCAATATAAATTTACTTGCGTCATAAGATTTCATGCAAAAATGACAAAAATTTCACGCAAGACCATGTGTCCGTTATTAAGCAATTAATCGTATTACAATTAGGTTATAAAAAGATTTTCAACTTTGACTTCTCTTCCACATAAATTTCATAGCAATCCCTTGCAATTGTCTTGAAGAAATATAGAACTTGGATTGTGTAATATTGCAAAAATATTTAAATATTTCCTTCGATAAATCTGAATGGAAGTGAATCAATAATGATCATATATGTCAATGCCTTTCTAATGAGTAGCTGATCAAATTTCAAATTTGTCATTGTAACCTTAATCTTACCCTCTCCTCCATTAGTGATTGAGGGTTGAAGGCTAATATGTGTTTGTCTATGGTAATGAGAATTTGCTTCATTAAAAGGATATTTATTATATTTAAGATTCAAATGTGTTCTTAATGTATTCATGCCACATGCTCTTGTGCTATAATTTTATTAGAGATACAACCACAATAACACTTACTTTCTCCCTCATTCTATGTGGAATGCTACGATACATCTGATCTTGTGTCCATTTCTTTCCTCTTTCCTCTTGATTGTGAAGAAGATGAAATTGCAATAGCACTTGTTGAGTGATAACATTAGATCTAAAATTTGAGCCATCAGTTGGGTGAACATCATCGGTGTGGGCATTTGCAAATGCGGGAGAGAGAGTGATGCGGGACGGACACGGGGATCGACTCTACGTGGTATGGACCTCGGACTCTAGATGCGGACACGACCAGCAACACATGATAGGAGAGACACTAAGCCCGACACGGAGAGCTCCTATGGGCTATACGTCGCTAACATAAACGCAAGCTCACTCGTCGTCCCAAGCGAGGGAAACGCGGATCGTGCGCGGTTGAAGAATCGACAGAGTTCACGGGTAGTCGACTCACTTCCGGACTCGGATCGAGTCACGGAACGGGTCACTCTCACACTCAGCGGTGACCTGGACACACGGGCTAGTACCTATCGCTCTCGGCAGCGGCAAAAGACCATATACTAGCTAAGCAAATGAACGCCAAGAGGTTCGGACCATTACCTCCACGCACCACCCGACGTGGCGAAGATAACCCCGGCCGAATTACGGACTCCCAGTTAACAATTATTACAGCAATACACTAAGTCGACCCACTCCACGCAGGGAGGTAAAAGGTCACATGTGGGGTCCGGGAATCACGCAACTCGGGTTGACGGGCAGCATCTTGATGTCGCCCGGCGGTGCCGAACTCCGCGTTTTCGTGCTTTCCGAACGGCGGCTTCTACGGGCCCGTGGGGCCCACAGACGGCGCTGTCCTCCGGATCTGCGAGGGTGGGACCCACTGTGATGGGGACCCCTGGTGGCGTGCCTCCACGGACGGCGGTCGGTCGGGAACACCGATCGGGGGTCGATCGGCCCCGATTCTCAATTGGTGAACTAGCTGCCCACGGATTTTGATTTCTGTTTTCCGGCGCGTGTTCCGGCGAGAATGACCGCTGCGATCAATCCCGAGGTCGGATCGGGACGCATGAGCTATCGTTGGAAAGATCTCTTCAAATGCTTCAATCTACACCCAGAGAGATCTGCTGGATCTGATCGGATCAGAACTTTATTGAATTGACAAGTCCCTATTATACAGTAACCGAAACCTCAGATCTACAGGTGAGTTGTCTGAAGACTGCCTTTGACCACGAGGAAGATGGCATATTCAGCTCCTGAGCTCTTCATCAAACTTGTGGGATTTTGAACAAGGAGAACATGGATATTTTTTGTGGACTGATTGAAGGTGGCTGTGATTTGTTATAATTTGTTTACTGGAGAGTGGTCGGATCTGGGAACAGGTGGACAGCACTGTATATATCTCTGAGATTGATTTTTGAAAAAATATGGGATGAGCTCACAAACATTCAAGAAAATTTGGGGACGGTGGGGTTGATAGACAGAACTCCCAGTAAAATTGGGAGATCTAACAAAAATCAGAAAGAGGTCCGAACATGGGAAACACAGAGCGGGTGGAAATTGAAACAGCAAGCAGACAGATCTGAAAATTAAGGTTGGATGAAAATAAAAAAATATCAAATGGGATCTTTATAACCAACCAAAATTTTTGGGACGTGCTTGACACCTCTGGAGCATCCCCTAAAATCCCTAGGTCGATCTGAGCTCGTGGCTGACACAGAGAATTCGTGGAAGCTGCTGTGATCGGATGAAGGCAGAACTCCGGCAATCTCGGCGGTGATGCGATGGCGGCTCATGGCGGCGGCGACCGGAATGATAAGTGGAGGAGTCACACCTCCAGAGGGAAGCCTTCACAGCTCCAAGGGGGAGAGAGGGGCGGCCTAGGCCTTTGCTCAAGCAATTTTCCAAGTTCAAATGGCATTAATTCATCAAAAATGGAAAATTACAAGTATTTATGTGTTACATCTCACATCCATTGTCCACCGTTAGATCTAGGGGATGGGAATGGGTGGCCTGGATTGAGTGTGACACACACACACAAAATACAATAAATAATTAAGGGGGGGGGGGGGGCGGCGGCCTATTGACTAGAGTGGCAAGGGGGACATGTTTGGTAGCCACCTTGGACTTTGAAGTCCACTTGTCTCCCATTTACCTTTTACCATTCAAACTTCTAGATGCCTCCATTTGACATGTTGACTGACCCCAAATGGGGCCCATGAGCTGAGGTGGATCAATGGGAGGGGGTTTGTGGGCCCGTGGGACCCGGGGGGTCCCATTTTACAAATAAACCCCTCTTACAATTAAAATTACATACCGAATAAAATGAAATAAACACGCATCACACAAATAAAGTCTAACTAAATATGATAAATGCCGGGACTCAAGGGGGCGTCTCCAGGCTGTCTCCGAGCCAGATGGATGCTGAGGTGGCTCGCGTCATACTCCGTGTGCAGTACCGGTGGCTCGGCGTATCGCGCCGCTCAACTGCTCGGGTGTCCGCACCAATTCTCCCCGGGTGGGAGAAACTCGACCCTGTCGAGTAAGGGTCTGCATCACTCCTGTATCGCTCCAGAAGGTCCGGATCGATCCGCTGCAACTCGCCATGCGTGATCCATGTATCCTCAGTAGCGGGCCGTCCTCTCCATCGCACTAGGTAGCGCGGGTAGGATCCACTCCTGGTAACTGTCACCTGCTCATCTAGTATATGATCTATATGCTCATGCTGCCGTGACAAAGGGGCTGGAGGTGGACACTCAGGTGTGGGACCACTCTCAAGGGGAGGAGATGGCTCGAAAGGCTCACTAAGGATCACCGCTGGGTCCCTATATGCATCTAGATCCGATACATTAAAAGTAGAGCTAATACCATATTCCTCGGGCAGGTCCACAACATACGCATTGGATCCAACGCGTTTCAACACTCTAAATGGATTGGCTCCGCGAGCTTGCAACTTCTTAACGGTTTCAGAGGGAAACCGTTCAGGTCTTACCCTGATCATGACATATTCGCCCTCTTGGAACTCTCGGTGGTGTCGGTGAACATCGGCTAGCTCTTGGTAACGTGCATTGCTGGACTCAATGTGACGACGGATGTCGTCATGCAAACTCCTAACATGCTTAACAAAAAGAAAAACACACAGATGCACACACGACCCTACACAAACCTAATGTTAGTCAAATCCAATCATATGCAAGGTGGTCTAGGACATCCGAATGTGTGCCATGCATGCATTTGACATAACCGGAGGTTAATGTCATGGTGGACTCCTAGACATCCTACGATGCACCAATCATGGACATTGGGTTTGGATGTGAGAAATCCGAGAGCTTTGGGTGGTTTAGGTGGGCCGGGGGAACCAAAGTCTTCATTACCCCCAAATGATGGTTCTGACTTATTGCCATGTGAAGGTTGCCAAGCCCGAGTAGGAGGGGTGTAATAGTGGACTTCCTTAAAGAGGTGGAATGGAGGTTGTGGGCCAAGGGGCCCACGAAGAAAGAGATCGAAGGGATCAAAGAATGTGTGACCCCTCGATATTGATTCCCTCATCTCAATGTCCCATGTGTGGAATTCTAGAAGGTGTTGATGGTCACCTTCATCCACCGAAGTAGATGGGACAGTGTATAGAAGATAGGGCTCCTCCCTCGGGATAAAAGGAGTGAAGTCAGGCTCAGCCGGTAAGGGGAGGAGTAAAAGAACCTCCATGATGATATGGCCCACGGTGTACACGGAGGTGATGGACCCTAAAGCGGGATGAGTGAAACTACGACATGTGGGTCGGTCGAAGCCTGGAGCCAACAAGTGCGTAAATGTCAATTGCCGGTCCAACCCTTTAAGAAGGTCATCCAATGTATCTACATAGTGACTAGATCGGAAAGTGGTGTGAAATGAATTGATTGGCACCAAAGGTAGGATAGGGTCCATAGATGGGAGGGGAGATGGGGCCAGGCCACTCTTAAGCCAGCTAAGGAGTGGCTCGGCTATAAGTAGCTTTCCCGTTAGAAACACGGGTAGCTGTGGCTGAGGTGGCTCCGAATAAAGATCGGAGAGTGAGGCTTCTCCAACCCTTTTGTCCCCTAGGGCTAGAGAGGTCTGAGTGGGACACTACCCGGCAAAGTGGCCAATCCCCTGGTAGCGATAACACTGCTGTCGTGATCCACTACGCTCCTTGATAAGTGTGTCCTTACCCTTATCCTCCTGATGGACAGGGGGTGTAGGCAATGGAGCTCTCGTGGGTGGGGAAAGAGGATCCACCAAGATGTGGAGAGGACCTCGGGATGGCACTATAGATGGCATTAGGTTGGGGCTACCAGTTGCTACCTCCTTAGGCTCAGGTAGGAGTACATCACTAGGAGTACGTGTCCTATCCACCCCATCCAACCGGTCCAAGATCATTTGCATAAGTTCGGCAACGGAGTGGGTTGGAATAGGGATATCATGGTGGACTCGCCCGTAGTCAACCGTCCTAGGATTGGGTCTTGGCTCATCTACGTGTGGGGCTCTTTGCCTCCGACTAGGACCCACTTGGTTGGAAGTGATTGGGTGGGGCCGGTTGGAGGTGACCGGTTGGGCACGTAGACCTTCCTAAGCTCTCTCTTCATGTCCCACCATGATTCGATGGGCCATTGCCTCCTAACCTCTCTCAAGCGCTCAATGTGGTCCCACTTTTCGGCGGCCTCGTGTAGAAGCCTCTCCTTGGCAAAATAGAATTGCCCGGCTTCGGACATGGTATAACAATCAAAGTATGTGTCCATGGCGGCCTCCCACTTGAGGTAGTCGCCCGGGCCATTGGAGCCATAAAAATCCGAGGCTTCGGGCCTACGGAAGTGGAGTGGGTGGTTGCCAAGCCCATGGGTGGACCAACAGCCATATTGCCCGGGTGATGGGGATTCCATGTGAATTTGGTGGAACTACATGCTAGACATGCCGACACTTGGACAAGACCGACTAACTCTGATTGGACTACACACGAACTAGGAGACACAAACTGATGCAAACACCGACTAATGCACCTAGAATTAAACCAATATCCGGTACGTGGCGGAGTTAATCGATTCGAAGATCACTCCCGCAAGTGTGCGACCTCCCGATAGGCGTAGTCTAACGTTCGGACAACACCTTTTAAGATACCGAATTATCGGGATGAAATACAATTTTAAAATACCTTTTTTTTGTTTTGAAAATAAATGATGATCCTAGACTCGCCTTAGACCATGATGCATGCAAGACTTATGTAAGACTACCCTAGACTCAACTCGCTCTGATACCAATTTGATGCGGGACGGACACGGGGACCGACTCTACGTGGTATGGACCTCGGACTCTAGATGCGGACACGACCAGCAACACATGATAGGAGAGACACTAAGCCCGACACGGAGAGCTCCTATGGGCTATACGTCGCTAACAGAAATGCAAGCTCACTCGTCGTCCCAAGCGAGGGAAACGCGGATCGTGCGCGGTTGAAGAACCGACAGAGTTCACGGGTAGTCGACTCACTTCCGGACTCGGATCGAGTCACGGGACGGGTCACTCTCACACTCACAGCGGTGACATGGACACACGGGCTAGTACCTATCGCTCTCGGCAGCGGCAAAAGACCATATACTAGCTAAGCAAATGAACGTCAAGAGGTTCGGACCATTACCTCCACGCACCCGGCGTGACGAAGACAACCTCGGCCGAATCACAGACTCCCAGTTAAAAATTATTACAGCAATACACTAAGTCGACCCACTCCACGCAGGGAGGTAAAAGGTCACATGTGGGGTCCGGGAATCACGCAACTCGGGTTGATGGGCAGCATCTTGATGTCGCCCGGCGGTGCCGAACTCTGCATTTTCGTGCTTTCCGAACGGCGACTTCTACGGGCCCGTGGGGCCCACGAATGGCGCTGTCCTCCGGATCTGAGAGGGTGGGACCCACTGTGATGGGGACCCCTGGTGGCGCGCCTCCACGGACAGCGGTCGGCCAGGAACACCGATCGGAGGTTGATCGGCCCCGATTCCCAATTGTTGAACTAGCTGCCCACGGATTTTGATTTCTATTTTTCGGCGTGCGTTCCGGCGAGAATGACCGCTGCGATCAATCCCAACGTCGGATTGGGACGCATGAGCTATCGTTGGAAAGCTCTCTTCAAATGCTTCAATCTAGACCCAGAGAGATTTGTTGGATCTGATCGGATCAGAACTTTATTGAATTGACAAGTCCCTGTTGTACAGTAACCGAAACCTCAGATCTACATGTGAGTTGTCTGAAGACTGCCTTTGACCGCCAGGAAGATGGCAGATTCAGCTCCTGAGCTCTTCATCAAACTTGTGGGATTTTGACCAAGGAGAACGGGGATATTTTTTGTGGACTGATTGAAGGTGGCTGTGATTTGTTATGATTTGTTTACTGGAGAGTAGTCGGATCTGGGAACAGGTGGACAGCACTGTAGCTATCTCTGAGATCGATTTTTTAAAAAATATGGGACGAGCTCACAAAAATTCAATAAAATTTGGGGATGGTGGGGTTGATAGACAGAACTCCCAGTAAAATTGGGAGATCTAACAAAAATCAGAAAGAGGTCCGAACATGGGAAACACAGAGCGGGTCGAAATTAAAACAGCAAACAGACAAATCTAGAAATTAAGGTTCAACGAAAATAAAAAAATATCAAATGGGATCTTTATGACCAACCAAAATTTTGGGACGTGCTTGACACCTCTGGAGCATCCCCTAAAATCCCCAGGTCGATCTGAGCTCGTGGCTGACACAGAGAATTAGTGGAAGCTGCTGTGGTCGGATGAAGGTAGAACTCCGGTGATCTCGGCGGTGATGCGATGGCGGCTCGTGGCGGCGGCGACCGGAATGATAAGGGGAGGAGTCACACCTCCAGAGGGAAGCCTTCACAGCTCCAAGGGGGAGAGAGGGGCGGCCTAGGCCTTTGCTCAAGTAATTTTCCAAGTTCAAATGGCATTAATTCATCAAAAATGGGAAATTACAAATATTTATGTGTTACATCTCACATCCATTGTCCACCGTTGGATCTAGGGGATGGGAATGGGTGGCCTGGATTGAGTGTGACACACACACACACAAAATATAATAAATAATTAAGGGGGGGGGTGGCCTATTAACTAGAGTGGCAAGGGGGACATGTTTGGTAGCCACCTTGGACTTTGAAGTCCACTTGTCTCCCATTTGCCTTTTACCATTCAAACTTCTAGATGCCTCCATTTGACATGTTGACTGACCCCACATGGGGCCCATGAGCTGAGGTGGATCAATGGGAGGGGGTCTGTGGGCCCGTGGGACTCGGGGGTCCCATTTTACAAATAAACCCCTCTTACAATCAAAATTACATACCGAATAAAATGAAATAAACACGCATCACACAAATAAAGTCTAACTAAATATGATAAATGTCGTGACTCAAGGGGGCGTCTCCAGGCTGTCTCCGAGCCAGATGGATGTTGAGGTGGCTCGCGTCGTACTCCGTGTGCGGTACCGGTGGCTCGGCGTATCGCGCCGCTCAACTGCTCGGGTGTCCGCACCAGCGTCATGGCCCATTTGCAAGCGCAGAAGAGAGGGAGAGCGCCTTCGCTGCGCTTCTGGACTCGCTTGATCACAGGCGGTGACCAAATCCCGCGAAGAGGGAGGCGGCGAATGCGGAGCATTCTGCGCCCGCGTCCTCTCGCGATGGGGGTTGCCCTAATGGGCACCCCACGGGTAATGGGCCCGGCCCATTTCGATAACATGATCAATTTGGTTAAGTTATTTGGATTGACTCAAAAAATGAACACCCTTAATCAATGCCAGCCGGGAAGGATATCCATTGGGCCCTGACACCCCTTTGGATAGCTCTAGGATCCCCCACCCCCCAAATCCCAGACGATGGGCAAGGTTTAATGGCCTCTCCCCACCTTCGCTAGTGTATTGTCGTAGTCGTTATGTGAAGGACAAGTAGAATCTTGACGACTTCACTCGCTGTCCCCTGCCTCCCAATTTCTAATTACGCATTTCTCGTTATCGGATCCAATCCCTTCGACACGACGTTTTTCGGAGGGGAATGGGGAATGTACGAAGATCCGCCACTTGGACGGTCATGATCGGCATCCCTCACACAGTGTTTGATGGTGGATCACGGGTCGCTATTGATTCCCAATCTTTACTTGCATGGAATTGATGAGGTCGCACGAGCTCATGTCAAGCAAAACATCCTCACCAAGACGGTCAGGCAAGAGAGATGAGAGGGAAGGAAGCCCGTGGTTTGGACCCATGTACTAATAATCCTTCCAGGCCTACACAACAACAAACAAGAACGAGGAGAGGAGGATCAAAAGACAACAAGGGAAAGCAGGGAGAATAAGAACATGGACCGAAAGTAAAGCAGCCACCCCCCCCTCCCCCTCACTTCACCTTTTTCTTCTCCTTTAACAAAACCTCCACCAACAACAAGTCGGTTCCCCCCCCCCCCCCCCATCCGCCCATGCCTCCCCCACAAAACAATGCCCCCCCCCCCCCTTTCCCAAAAGCAATCCTTTTCTCTGGACTTCCTGGTGCCCCATGCTGCCCCACCTCCCCCATGACAATGATGCCCAGGGTGCCACGAATAAAATAAAAGGATGAGTTGCCATGGATGGATTCATGGATGGATGGATGGGTGCAACTTAAAAACTGCATGTGAGGAGGGGAAGGGGAGGCCGGTGGTTGGGTAGAAAATTTAATGCATTATTTCAGCCCCAGACGGTTGTGTTGGGTCATCCACATACACAGCACCGCATTCATTCCTTCCCATTCCACATCCCATGTATGAATGATGAGATCTCAATTTCAAAAGGTGGCATCGGTGATTCATGGGGGGCCTCGAAACCCTCGAGTTCTTTAAAAAGCGACCCAATCCAAGTCTTCGCTTTGTTACCAAGGCTCTTTCCCTCCCCACCACCTACCCGCATGACACAAATTTTACCCCCCCTCCCCTCCCCTCCCCTCCCCTCCGCACCCTTTTGGGCATGGCGGTGAAGTGGAACACTGGAACCCACTTTTTGAAACAGGCACTGTTCTTTTTTTTTCTTGGGAGGGGTGGGGGGGGGGTTCCCCCTCACATTTATGAATGTATGGCTACGGTGTAAAAAGATACCCGAATTGGGGGTTGGATAGGAATCTAGTTCTCCATTTCGAATCTTGTATGGTGAGCAAAATAGTTTTGACGTTACACTTATATCTTATCTTTTTGTCTCTAAGCCATTGAAAGGTTATTCGGATTTAGTTATCTTATGCTTTCACTTTGTTCCACAACGGTTCTGGCTTATTTATTAAACAAAAAAAATTCATTAAATGGAAGTCGAATCTCTCGTCCCTCGTCCCAAATCGACAATTATGGTCTCTTTAGTTGAGATTGTTCAGGTAATTTTTTTTGAAAAATCTCGACATAAGCCAAATCTCAGAGTGTCGTAAGTTTCGGATCTCGAAATTCAACCTGAAATTTCATAAAAAGAGTTTTTATAGATTATTTAGCATGTCTCTTTTTATGTCATTCTCTTTTCATTTTAAAAAACTCATCTAACATAAAATTTGAGATAATTTTTGAGTTATTTAATTGAGATGAGATTATGTATTATTAGAATCTCCTAATAAACTCAGTCAAATGATTTTGATCGACATTCTCTCCAAATTAGCAACTCCCTTGAGGAGGGTTTGAGGGAATTGACCTTAAATTAATCATGTGTGCTGACTTTATAAAATAACACAATAGCACACATTATGTGGACATCAAAATGTGCATGTTTGCTCTTACCATGATACCGTCATAGCTCGTGTTATTAATCTAACTATTTTCAGAGTAAAAAAGTTGACTACAACTCGAAGTATAGGAAATACCCCATCGCATAGGCAGCCCTTCCCCTCAGATACAGGAGAGTTCTCTAGAAAGAAGACTCTACGTGGTTGATTGATGTCAAGTGTATTTTATTCTTATAACTAATTGAGAAATATTGGGTGCGATTATTTTAAGAGATAATTATACATATATATAT
This sequence comes from Amorphophallus konjac, assembly GCA_022559845.1. Classification (NCBI taxonomy): domain Eukaryota; kingdom Viridiplantae; phylum Streptophyta; class Magnoliopsida; order Alismatales; family Araceae; genus Amorphophallus; species Amorphophallus konjac. Next base: position 389,873,242 of record CM040122.1, read on the forward strand.
ATTTAGAATCTTACATCTTATATGATAGACCCTCGTATTCTTGATATTGTCATGTATACCTCCATATTAAAGATTATTATTCCGGCTATACCTCTCGTTCCTCGTCACCGTCAAAACTTACGTAGTATTCCATAGAACGTGTGAAAAATAAGATCTTAAAGGAATATATAAGATAATATGAAAATATGAAAGGGTGCATATGCCATTATCTTAATTATGTGATGAGATTAAATAATAATAGATTAATATTTTCTCATCTTAATCTACTTAAAACTGAATTAAACAAACGGTGTGTAACAACGATGATATATAGGATGAGATGTAGTTATTATATAGGTAGACATGACAATATTAAGAATATAGAGATATACAGTATTTTAGGAGAATCCATGTAATTATCCCTTCTTTTTATCAACATGTTCGCCACACTTGCATAAATGAGAGTTCTCTGGGAAGAAGATAGAACAGTGGGGATGAGTTTGAAGATGAACTTAAACTTGTTACTCAAAAAAGGAATAATATTAAATTTAAATTTCACATTTTTTACGATCTGATTTTGAAATTGAATAATGAAAAAAACACATTTCCAAAACACACCTTTATCGTGCAACTTTAGAAACCACTGCATAGATAGTTAATTCAAATATTATTTTATTACCATTACTCTTTATGAACTCCAATCCAACTCCAACGTCGGTGACGGCCAAGCCAAGAGTCACCCGCGCTCCCCACACCCCAAACCCTACTCCTATGTGGCGGGCCCCGCGGCCACTCATCCTCGTCCGGGGCCACCGATGCCACCACCAACTCCCAATGGCGCCCTGCCCACCTCCCACCTCTCCCCTCGGAACGGTGGGCGTAGACTTTGTCTCTCTCTGCGCGTCTCTGTTTCTGTCTGTCTCGGTGTGTGAGTGTGTCCTCCTTGTGCATCTGGTCGGAGGCCTATTTATACGGGTTGTTCTAGCAGTGAGGATCCGTTTCTCAACGGGAAAAGGGTGTATGTCGCGGAGTAATGCCCCCTTGATTGTGAGGAGAATTATCCATTGTGCACCTGTCTATTTGAGAAGAGGGGTCTCGTGACAAGAATCTCAGCACTGTAGGCGTGACCTCGTCCTCACTGGGGAAGGGTCTATTATGGCGGAGGCCACGTTCGGCCGTTGGCGAGTTTTCCGGTGCCCGAGATGCTCGCATCAATTATGCCCATGGACTGGCGAACCCTCCGTGGGAGTCAACTTGGCCGCCCGACGTATGTTGTAGGCCGTCAAGTGGCCTTCCTTCGGCCTGACTGAGCCAGGCCGCCATGGACCTGGTGTTGATGGGCGTATTGGTTTAGCGAATTTTACCCCCTTAATCAATTTTTAGTTTTTTAGAGATATAATAAAAAATCATCTTTTAAAAAGTTTAAAAACTCTTATAAACAAAATTTTCTCTCTAAAAGATTTTTTTTTAAAAAAAAGTCCGCAAATATTTTCAAACGTGTCCTAAGTAAAAGGATACAAGCGAATGACCTTGAGAAAAATTTGCCGTGACGATGACTTATTTATTTTAACTTTTGAGAGTGCGAATTTCAAATCTAAAAGTCACCACCTAAAAGTCAAAATGAACGTGCCCTAGACTTAAATTTGAAACCGACTTTATTTTGATCAATTAATTTTATATTTAAATAATAGAAATAAGAGTGGAGAATGGGACAAGTAAAATCTTTTTGATTATAAGGGTAGAGTGAAGGTAGACTTAGATCAATATGATTTTTATTTATTGTAAATATAAGTATGATGTAATTTCTTTGATTTATCTATATCAGATTCTGAAAGGTTATCGCTTTTTGAATACAAATTATCTGTATCCCTAAATTTATCTGTAATTTTTTTATTTATCTTTTTGGAGGTTTGCTCTCCGCACCATGGCATGTTGCGCTGGACATCGTAGTTTGATGTCATAATAATACAAAAATTTTATCTTCTCATAAAAAGATTGATGGGACGCATGAATACATCGGATTAGTCCTGATTAAGATGTCATAACCCAATCCATCTCATTGCATGGGGATTAATCGAAATCTTTTAGGCCATGTTTGATAACAGGTCAAGTTCGGGTAAGATATGTTAATCGGGGTAAAGTGGATTATTCGTGATTTGATATTTTTTTTCTTAATCAGAGTCGAATAGGGTTAAAATAGATTAACTCATTCCTAGTAAATAGGTAGAATGAGTTAACCGACCCCGGTTAAGATTAGAAGTCGGATGAGTCACTCTTAATGGACCACCCGCTCCTAACTTACTCCGTTACCAAACTCGTGCTTAATCAAATCGATCGATCGATCAATCTGAATCATTCGGCATAGACTAACATGGTCCAACCAAATCGATCGGTAAATTGAGACTAACCGGAATGGTTAGAGGTTTTGGAAAACTTTATATTACTTAGGAGAGAGATATTTTTTTTTCTTCACGGACTAAAAGATATTTTGAGAAAGAATAAAATTTTTATGTTTTGGGGTTGCGAAGAAAAGTAAAATTTTGTGGCGGTTAATCTTAAATCTCAGATATCGTTACGAGAGAGAGAGAGAGAGATTATGAAGTATAAGAAGCAATTTATTTTTTTCCTAGAAAAGATTCTTGGGTTAGTAAAATTTTTAAGGTAATTTTTTTCACACACCAAAAATAAAAACTTCTATTACTATATATATATATTAAATCTATATCCATAAGAAAAAATATTAAAAATTGACATTTTCAATTAAGGATTGTTATACCGTTAGGATATACTAAACTATATCCATTAGATACAATACAAGTAGACTTAACTCGAGTTAAGTGGTCCAATTGAACACTCTTTTTGTATTAAAAATTTGAAATGACTCACACTGAACTCAATATCTTATCACAAATTGGATTCTCAGCAATACAATATAATTCGTTAGACTCAGACCAGTATGAATCATGCTCCCGACTAATTTTTTTTTTAAAATATACCCTTAGTTCAAATAGCTTTTTCCCGATCCAACCCAATTTTAATTTGAAATTTTTATTGCATAAATGAAACATATATGCTATAAACTATATTCAAATCATGTCAAGGTCAAAGTTCATGTTAGTTGCCAACTCAGTCTGATACAACGATGATTCTAGTTAAAGAATACTTTCCCCCCAAATCCTCTTTTTTTTAAAAAATACGTCGGTGGTTGGGCATGGAACTAGGGAAGGGAAGATCAAGGACGAGAGATCGAAATCTAGCGGTCACGGGAGACCCGAATAATGTACATAATTCTTTTTACAGAGGACACACACAGTGAGAGGGTGCTCGGAGATCCAATTCTGCATACATCTTAGGGAGAGGAATCAAACTCGTAACCTCTTTATCAGGAGCGGAGGTGGATGAATCATCGAGACACGTCTCCAGTTCATCGAATCTTATCTAACTTATCAAATATTAAACCTAATTCAATCCAATTTTCAATTTTGACGGGATCGAAATCAAATTAATACATCAAACTTGTGGCCTTAGTTATTCAGATACAAAATCCCTAACACAATTTGTTTTTTTTTTCTGTGAGAGGGACTCCTAGCACCATCCTCACCGGGCGCACTGCGCCACAGATCTCTCTGTTTGGAGGGTCAAATACAAACGCGTGGCCCGCCCCACTTTTTCTCTTTTTTTTTTCTATCTATGGACATGTGAAACGTTGATGGGTGAGAGGAAAGTAGAGGTCCCTGCAAGGACTTTGGACATAGCACCCGCCGTCCCTGTTCAGATGCTCTCTCTCTCTGAAAGAGACCGGGACGAGGGTCTTCGGTTACATGTGTGAACCCCCCCCCACCCCCGCCTACCCAAATAAATTTTATTTACCTTGGCCAAACTATAGAAAAATATTCTTCAATATGGTTAATATTTTTTGACTCTTGAAAGAGAGTAAAGTTTAAGGGAGTCTTTGAAAATTGATTGGGGTGACTTAATCGCATCTCATTGCGCAAATAAATCACCCCAGTCCGATTAAGAAGAGATGAGTGCACATCAATTTATTATTCGGGCGATGGTAACCCAATTTCAAAGACGCCCTAAGAAATTTAAGTTCTAACATAATTAACATCTTGACTCAACTACATCTTTTTTTTCATGATTAACAAATCTGAACCCATAATTAAGAAAGATATTTCGGTATTTTGACCCGCCAATTCCTTCCATGCAAACATTTACCGTTATTTGGATTATCATAAAATCCTATAAATATTATAAAATACCATATTTTATGTGTTATAAAAATATGATACTTTTCATTATTCTATAATATCTTACATCAAGTCAAACTGCCCCCCAAGATGACTTACTCGGGTAAGATTAATCCTAACCCTAGCTAGAGAAGTTGGCGGAGATAAAAAGATCATCTCTCCGGTCTTGAACATGTAGATTCTATAAACATTTGATCTCCATGCCATCTAAGTCTAAAAATCAAGGTTAGAATTTTATGCAAAGAAAAAAAAAATCTCGTGAAGGAGAAACGGTTGAGAATGTTCAAAATTCACGCATTTTCAATTGAAAATGTCGTATAAACATTCAACCACTGCCATTAAAAAATAAAAAATAAAAAAAAGAATCTACTTGATTTCTTTTTTTTGATAGTTACTCTTTTTTATAGGTGGTCTAAATTAACACGGAAAAACTCACGTCTCGCGATCGAGACGCCGGTCGAACTGATGCCCAAAAGGAGAAAGAAGAGGCGAACTACCGTGCTACTGCACAGGGTTCAATCTTCTTGATTTCTTACATACGGAGTACGTACTTGACATAATATTTTTAGCACAATAGATAAATAGAGATTGACTTGTGAAGGAGGCAGCTCCCCGTATTTGTTTATCCAGAATGATGATGCATCACAATATCATATTCGACGTACAGGCTTCAAAAGAGAGAGAGGAGATTGCCACGCAGAGTGACCCATCTCTTTCTACATGCCATGCATCTCCATTTGTGACCATGCAGTTGCCACTTGCCGCGCGCGATGGTGAGGCCCCCCTTAAACAAGTGCCAGCAAAAAGGACGACAACCAGGGAGGCCCGACCCAATACATTACTCCCCCGTGTCCTCCATCTCCCCATTCATCGTATGTTGCAGGTGTCCAAATCTCAGGGGGACCTATTCGATAACGAGAAACATTTAATACCCGTCTCCGACGATTATCCATCTGAGATGGAATTGATCACATGAGAGCGGATGCATTACATCTACTCCCTGTGTGACCAATCCCGTCTTAAACAGATAATCGCCCGAGACGGATACCAAACATTACTCATTTGATAATAGGTTAGTGTGAGATCAGATACATTACTAGGGGTTGTCTATCCACCCCCGACTCCTGACCCGAGTCGGAAACCCCTTCACTTGGAATTATTAAAAAGCTATGTAAATCTCTACCCCATCTAGGTTACTAAGAAAAAATTACTCGAATAATAATAAATCACCCGATCCCGATATTCATAGTTATTCGATTATCAGATTGGCCCCAAGTGAATGAACCCAAGTAGACGACGCTTACCTTATTTCTTTCATCTTATTTTCTTTTTCACGAAGGAAAGAAGTGCTTGTCTCGGTCAGACTGCACCAACCATGTGTTTATATGACAAAATGATGTGGAAGGTTTAGAGAAGTTGGGCGGCCCAAGTTTAGTCAAAAAGACGGGTTCGCGAAGGTGCAGAAGGGGACATTCTAAGTAAACAAACACCAGCAGTACAAAGATGACAGGACACTGTGCACGTTTTGTTTTCGGCATCTCACAACAGTGAAGGTTCCCCGTATCATGATGGGCCGCATGATTTTGTGGCGTTTGGTTTCGTACGCAAAAAATCGACGGAGCTGCAAATGGAATGGAGGGGATTCTTGATTCACATATGCGACCTCCGTTACGGACTAAGAGGTTAAAATTTCAATCTCAACACTGTTACAGATGGAATTTGACCGGTGGCGAAGATAAAGATGATCTTGCTCACTCTAAAATCACATGATTTAATTACTATTTTTTGATCTAACAGAATTAAATGTTCTCCACTCTTAATAAATTATTTAAGAGATTTTGAGTTAACCACTATTTAGACTCGTAATCTTATGATTTGGATAGAGTCTTATGGATTAGCGGGTGAGTAGATAAATTGATGAGTAAAATTATGTGTAACATTCCGAGTAATTATCTCTCGAGATGTTACATGTGTAAGGCTCTTTTTTTATTTAAAATTTTTATTGAGTGATTCCCACGTTAAGTTATTTTAATGCGTCGGTCATGTCATCGGATAACGTGACGTGAAAAAAATGTAAAAATAAAATTTAACTCTCTAAATATTAATTAAAAATATGTCAATTTTATTATTGAGAAGGGGATAAGTTTTTGTGTGACCCTCACGTCATGTCGTATAGTGACATGATCGGCACCAAATTAACTTGACGTGAGATTTATTATTATTTTTAAAATAAAGAGTGTTACACATGTAACATCTCAAAATGAAATTACTCGATATGTTACACGAAATTTTACTCTTGACTTATTCAACCTTGGAAATAGGAGATGGAGTTTTAAAGGAAAATTAACCAATTATGCTTATTCTTGTATTGACACAGGAAGATTTTTTTTTCAGACAAATTTGGCTAATTTTAAAGCCGTAAAACCATAAGAGGAAGGAAAACATGCAATGATACGTTATCATATCACCGCCCTCCAAGGTGGGCGAGCATCATCTCGCGAATCCTCATCTTGAGCAGTAAACCTCAACCCCTCTATCAGACGGCGAGTCACTGTTTGTGTGTGTGTGTGTGTGTGTGTGTGTGTGTGTGTGTGTGAGAGAGAGAGAGAGAGAGAGAGAGAGAGAGAGAGAGAGAGAGAGAACTTGTGGGCCAATGAAAATTTGAAATTGTTTGATCGACATATATTTTTTTGCCTACATCTCAAAGAAATTTTGTGCATTTGTCATTGTACCCCTAAAATTATAACAAGAGTTATTATACTTCTCAAATTCAAAAAAAATTACAGCTATACCCTTCTGTTCTTCTACATCGAGAATATTCTCAAACACTAGTAAGTTTATAAATTATGTTTTTATGTTTTATAAATATTAAAAAACCTCTCATCCTAATATTAAAAATTAAAAATTTCTTCTCTCTCTCTCTCTCTCTCTAAAACTCTCTTTCACAATCGAGTTAAGTACTAATTTAATTGTCGTTGAGTTAAGACCTCATTTAAAAACTCAATAGAATTATGATTTTTTTCATAATCTTTTAGAGTGAGAATAATCTAATGAAAATGAGCTTTTGAGAGATTATGAAAAGTGGAGATTTTTTACTCTATCACTCTCTAAAAAATTAGATTATGATTTTTGAATAACCTGATATGATATTTAAATATTTGATAAAATTTTAAATGGGTGAAAATTTCTAAGTCATATAATCTATCACATTGATGGTACGGACATAGAGATTAAAGTAACGCCCATTCTAGGCGATTAAATACATCATTTCAAAAATCTCATGTCAGATAACATAAATCTTATCCCTATGTCCTAATGAAATATATTGGAATTAATAGTAACGATCCAATCGCTGCAACTGAAATAGAAAGGTTGGGCTTGGAAGATTTCAGCCCGTAAAGGCCTGAGTCGGCCTTGGGCTCATGTTTTCTTCCTAAAGGCCTGAGTCGGCCTTGGGCTCATGTTTTCTTCCTGCTTCAACCCGGCCCAACCATGCCCGTTACAACCGCCTCTAACGCATTCCTAACCAAACCCAACTTATGAAATGCCTATGCAGCACTTAAGAACTTATCACCAAATTTGAGAATGGGCAAAGCCAGTGCCACGAAAAAGTTAAATTTATAATGGTATCATTAAAAGAAAAATAGGGCAAGACCATAATTAATTAAGGCAAGGGAGTGATTAGACAGCAAAGTCTTACTTCTATTTTAAAGAATTGTTAGGATCCAAACTTTACCATCTATGTATTTTGAGGCACTCCCCTCAAATTCTAATATTTATTTTTACATCCCGTTGTTGATAAACCCCTTGTAGATGTTTCTTCTCCAAAAACTTAAAGGTCTTATTCCTCATTTTTCAGATTTTTCGCAAGAGAAACTCGAGATCGCGAAGAGCTATAGACAAAACCATGATTCAAAGGGCTTGTCTTTAAACACGGTAGACCATAGAGGGTTGAAATATTGTAAAAGAACTTAGCCGTTAAATAAGGGATATTTGTATGAATAATCCTGGAAAAACTATAGAAATATCGCTTTAGTCATAATTGCATCATGACTGCCCTCTTCAAAGAGAAATGTCTAATGAATGCCCTTTGTAATTGCATGTGTCCCTTCTTACAGCATCATTGCTTATATACCGGTCAAAGTAACGTGATACCCGCGTGGGTGAATTTTGAAAAATATTTTTAAAATATCGATCATCGTGTAAAGACATACGCATAAGATTTTACAAAATCATCGGTATCGAACTGTATCAATCACATATCAATATCGATACGTGATACACAATTGATACGTAACTTATTTTTTAAAAATATTATATATATTATTTCACATTAAATGTGATTTTATAAGTAATTTAGTTAAGAGTATTTTTTTTAAATGACGAGTTTTTGATTCAAAACACGTTAGTGACATTATTTTCTTATTTTAGTTATTCTTTAATAAAAATAAGTTAAAAAACACTGTAAGATTCAAAGTCTTTATCTCATACATAATCAACACACCTATTAATCACTAAATCACACATAATATTTTATTATATTTTATAATAAAATATATTTATTAAATAATTTTATATTCTTGACACATTGCGGTATGGAACGATACGATACTGTATCGTACTGTATCGATAGAAAATCGATACGGCTGGTGCATTGGTCTCACGAACCCTGATACCCCGTACTATTAAACACACTGTGCACCGTTGAAGATAAATTTGAGCATAAGTTCTTACTTCGTCCAATGGATGTTAAAATTTCAAATTTACATTAAGTTGAAGTGGAAAAAATAAGAAGAATTACTTACTTTGGAACAAAAATAACTGTAAACTTTACCACTCTACATTCAAGAAATTTGCACAAGAATAATTGAAGTTTAATAAAGGCTTAACGTGCAATCAAGAATTGGAACGCCAACAGGGTTACAAAATATTACAGGAAGCATCAACCGAATTAAGATACATACGCACCCCTATATGATTCAAAAGCTTTAAATGTAGTGGGGGCATGACATCCTCCCCCTCAAACAAACGAAAAAAAAATGTGTAAATTTGTGTGTAAGTAGATGTAATGCCAGGTTAAAAGTGTTTTCATATGGGCAAGGGGCCAGTTGTTCGACTCTGCAAATTGTTGTGTCCTTTGGCATCATCTGCCTTTCGTTCATCATCAAGGTCATAATACACTTGCAAGATAAAGAATGCATCAAAATGTGGCCGTTTTATTGCACACAATTGTTTAAGGTGGAGTATTATTTGAAATAAAATACATGACATGATAAGAACCAACAAGCAGGAGCAAAAATTAAGCACACAAGATTGCATAGTACAGAATTCATGAGAAGTCCACCTTTCCTGAGCAAAAAATTAAACTTCTAAATAAGAATGCATGACATAAGAACTATCAAGCATGAGCAAAAATTAAGCACATAATATCGTAGAATCCAGGATTCATGGAAAGCTCACCTTTCTAAAACATAAAATCAAACGTAATCTTACCAACTCAAGATCAGAGTGGTCATTCTGATCTTTGATAAGATGCTTGAAGCGTGTTCCTTTTGCTTGTAAAATCCAAGGTGGCCTTGAACATCATCAAATTCTGATAAACTTGAATACATTAACAAGGTTAGAAAGAAAGGATTTGTATAGCACATCATAGTCATGGTAAAATACATGTAGAAACATTTTATACGACGTTTGCAACCTTTTTAAGCGACATAACACCAGAACTGGCAGGGAACTGATGGGAATTGGTTTCAACTACAGTCAGGCCTTGTAGGGGCTCTTTTATGAGGAAGAATGTCAGAAGAAGCAATAAGAAGTTCGGCTTATGCAGTGGAGGCCGAAGAAGCAGCTTGTTGTTGATCTACAGAAGGAGGAGAGCTCTCCAGTTGTCTGTTCTTGGCCTCTCTCACGCTTCCAATCTATCTTTCAACAAAGGGACTTCGTACCCCGCTTTCCTCCTGTCATGATAAATTCATCTTTCATTGATCCACCGGAGATTCTATTCATTCCTTGTGCTTGCGGGAAATGTCCACGCATTGATCTATCCACTCTCTTCACTCCTCCTCCTCCCAACGCTCAACTCCACGAGATGTGGTTCTCTTCTTCTGATCCTTTCTTCGACTGCATTTTTCCCGAGCTGTTCCCTATGCAGCTCCCACCTCCTCCATCTTGCTGTGTAGTCTCCGCTGATCTCCAAAAAAAAAAATGTCAAATTTGAAGCGGAGATTTCAGTGGAAGATTACGCTATCCTGTCGCCATCTTCCTCCCAGGGGCACGAGTCCCCTGCTCCTCCCCTTCCACTAGGCCTCTTCTCCCCTAGGTTAGGGTTAGGGTCCGTCGAGTCTAGAGGAGTAGAGTCCGTTAGGTCTAGAGAAGTAGGGTCTTGTTCTGGGTCATCCAACCCCTCATTAAACACACCTGAAATTTTACAACAAAGGTTTACCGATACATAGATAACTATATAGTCAAAGGCGCACCTAGGCAGGCGCCTCACCTCGTCTCGCTCTGATCATAGTTGGTCTCACTCTCTCTATGTCTCACATAGATGCACATAAAATTTAATTTTTGATAGTGGTATGTCTCACTCTCTCTGCTTATAGGATTTATAATTTTTATTAACTTCTTCTCTTTCAGAATGTGAGAGATTACCTTTTGATTCATAAGAATTTGTTTTACGTCAATTTTCTTAATTTATTAATTTCTTCGTTATTGGTATCTTCGTAGTTATACTTTGGTTTGTTAAATTCAATGTAAATTTAGTGAGTCATAATATTTTGAATCGTAGGATTGAGTGAATTTAGAAAATTTATTGACTTTATATAGATATTTTTTGTGATATTTAGACATAATGTTTATTTTTTAAGTTATATATATATATATATAATAAAATCTCGCCTCAAACGCCTAGACCATCGTCTAGGCGTTTGAGACATGAGGCAACCCTCTGGTCGCCTCGGTCACCTCTGTTGAGACGCTTAAGATGATCTAGAGGGGGGTGAATAGATCAGTCACCCGATAAAATCGACTGCAGCAGATTCAAGTGCGGAATATAAGAACTTCTGCTAAACAGATAGAGGGCACAAAATAAATACCAACCAGAACTGCTGAAGAACCGTCCTAAACAATCATCTACTGCGTAAAGAATCAAAAATAAAGAGGCAATGCAAACCACAGATCAATCACACAGTAGACATGATATTTTAGGTGGTTCGGTCCTCCAGACCTACGTCCACCCCACACTCAAACCCAAGTGTGGCTTACTACTGCGCAACACAGCTTGCGTCCGCTGGGCCTTACAGCTTAGCCTACAACCGCTGAACATCACAGCTTGCTTCCGCTGGGCAATACAGCTTAGCCATCCGCTGACTCACAGCTTGACTGCTGGGGATTACAGCTTAACCCGACCGCTGGGGACTACAGCTTAACCCGACCAATGGAATCCTCCACTGCAAACGCTGAGCAACACAACTTGCTCTGCTGACAAACAGCTTGAAGAAAGGTTTAAAAGAAAACACAAAATGGGAAACAAAACAACAACAGAAAGCTGTATACGATAAAGCACAAAATAGCTCTCAAGGAGCAAGTTGGTCTGGATCTGATCCAAGAGCCAACAGATAGCACCACTTCGAAGTAATTCTTCTCTTCTTCTTCTTCACGAGCTCTCTGTCTCTCTTTCTTTCTCTTTCTCTTCTGCTTCTTCTCTCTTTCTCTTCTTCACTCTTTTTCTTCTTCTGGATCGTGCAGGCTATCTCTCTGCTTCTGCTCTTCTCTCACGATCACCTTTCTCCTGAGGAAGAAGCTTGGTATTTATAGAGCATTAGAAGTAGGGCGTGTGCAGGGCTTGTGCCCTCTTTGTCTAGAGATAATCTCGGATCACGTGCCAGGTGCCAACCTCGGATCACGTGCCCAATCATCAGCTTGAATCAATCTGAAGGAAGAGAAAAAGGATGCATCGAGTTAATTCAGAATTTGAACTAAGCATGTACATACTTGATAGTGTGTAATGCAGTGTGCATGCAGTGAAGTGTGTACATTGAAAGTGGATGCACAGACGTGCCTTTTACGAATGTACATACTTTGGAAATGCTTGAAGCACACGATGCAACAAGACCCTGTACAGACTTAACCTGAGCATGGGCTGTACAGACTTGATGAACTGGCGCATTGACATAACAGCAAAGGATGTATAGACTTGTGTGTGTGCGACCAGATAATGTATAGACTTGTGTGTGCGTGCATGCTACAAGGCAATGTATGGACTTTGAGTGCGTGCATGCTAGAAGACAGTGTATGGACTTTGAGTGCGTGCATGCTACAATGCAATGTATGGACTTTTAGTGCTTACATAAACATAGCCGCAAAGAATGTATAGACTTTAACGGATGTATAGACTTGCTCAACCGTGTGGCGTGCAACTAGACGATGTACAGACTTGTCTGATGCAATCTAGGCAAAACTCTGTACAGACTTTATAGCGTGCAGACAGGACCTCATATGCAATGAGTGTGCATCAGTGTATAGACATCATATGCAGTGTATGCAGTTGTATAGACTTGATGCACGGACAATGCATATGCTTGAACAAGTGGCGATGTATAGACTTTAGAGACGATGCATGAACAAGCCACCAATCGAGTGTACATACTTTGTGTGCATGTGACAACAATGTACAGACTTGCTGTAATGATGCACGGACTCAATGCGTCAGAATGTAAAGACTTGTGTGTGCGGGCAGACGATGTACAGACTTTAAATCAAGGGATGCACTGGCTGTACAGACTTTGCATATGCATGGAGAGCAGACGATGTACAGACTTTAAATCAAGGGATGCACTGGCTGTACAGACTTTTCATATGCATGGAGAGCAGACGATGTACAGACTTTAAATGCATGAGAGACACTTGCACTGACTTCCTATATGCTCAAGCAGGACTTTCATTTAGACAGAGATGTTCATGATATGCAATGCTGACTCATAGTGTTTGCTATCATCAAAATCACATGGGCACAACAATACCTCACGCCTCATACTACATAGATAGATAATATCCGTGGTGATAGAGAATCTAATAGAAAGTCAACAAAAAAATCAAACGTTAGACAAAGAATAAGCCGCTCAAGTTATTTCAAATAGGGCAATTTGAAATACACAAAATGTAGCCCATGCCATTTCTTCGATCAAAAAGGTAAAATGATCTTCTTATATTGGAAAAGGAATCTTGAAAGACTTAGTTCTTAAGTTTAATTATATGCCTAGAAACAAAACAATAAAAACATCATTATCTATTTATCAGATAAGAATAGAACTGAGGGATCACTCAGGAAAAGGAATCTTGAAAGGCCTAGTTTTTAAGACTCATATCAAATTTTGATATACAAAATCAATTTTTGAATATTTTAAAAATCTTGATTCAGTTGAGTACAAGAGTGGAAGGTCAACGGGTACAGAGGAAATGCTAGCTGAAAATGTTAATTATGGTGTCTGAGGGTGTTTTCCTTTTCATCTTTTCTTTTTCAAAGTAAAATTTAGGGCAGAAAATGAATCAAACACTGTCGGGTAACAAAAACATATAAAAACAAAAACTAAATAGTCATCCAAGCTCAATAACTATACATTAAAACGAGTCGACCCTAAACTCATGGTATGTGGATTTCATTTAGTCAGATGTCCTACCTACATAAATGTGTCTTTGTTCAATGTCAAGCCAAACACCATATGAACTCAACACTTTGTGCTGGTTGACACTGTCTATCATAGATCTTGTTCCGCATATCATACATATACTTGGAATAGAAAGTTTCATTATAATAGGGATGAACTGCCAGAGCTGCGGCCTTGGTTCATTAATATCAATTTAATAGTACATTTAAAATTTATTTGCATCTCATAATGACTTAGTATCTAAAGATAAGGAATAAGTATGTCCTCTTGACTCTGAATTCAACTCATTTAATTTCCATGTTTAACAATTTTTTTCATTCTACAACCACAAAAAGTTACAGATTGACCTTTTTTCCCAATCAAACGACCATAACTAATCTTCTTTAGATAATCAACTTTTAGATAATCCGATTGACATTTTCTCCCCAATCAAACCATCGTAACTGAGCCACACTCTGGTCGGTGGGGTGAAATAAAGAAGATTGATAGCCATTTCAGCACCCATGTCCTTTAACCAGCTCTTTGTTGGTGTAGCTTTGCGGCCTTGGCGATGAACTTGTCCAAGAGCTCTCGGTGGACCAGGTCCTCGAGAGCGTCCTTGAGTTGGACGCAATCCGTAATGTTATGGCCGTGGTCGCGGTGGAAGCGACAGTACTTTCTTCGATTCCTCGTCCGAGAGTCAAACTTAATTTTCTGGGCCAGTAGAGGTAGGGATCCTCATGGATCTCCATGAGGATATGCTCGGGAGGGGCATTCAATGGAGTGTAGTGCCTGTAGAGGGGTTCTCCTTCTACTCGTCCCGATCGCGGCACTCCCTATCCTGGCGCTTGCGCTTACTTCTCTCCTGGCAGGGGAACTCGGTCGGGCGTTAACAATCGGAGTGATCGGCTCCAGCCGCTCGGCCTAACGCTGCATTGTTCTCCTCGCAGGTAGCATGCTTCTGGGCAAGGGCGAGTGTAGATTCTTAGAAATTAATCCATAAATATTATAAAATTAATTAATAATAATAAGAAGAAGAATAGGGAAAGAGGAGGAAAGAGAGCATGCGTTGATGCTAAGGGGAATGTGATCGCCAGAGACATGCGGGCCTCGAATGAATTTGACAATAAAGAAAAGGGAGGGATCGTGAATAAATACCTTTAAAGCGGGGAGATTGTAAGGTCCACATTCTCTTCCAATCGGTCGACCGATGAAGAGAGTTCTTCTTTGAATGATTACCCTTGCAAAAAATAACAAACCAACAAGAAAGATGTGGATTAGAAACAAGTGTGTAGCATAAAATTCTTAATATGAATAAGTAATGAATCATGTAAAAGAACACACCTTGTTGGTGTTAGCCTTTAAACCCCTATGCAAAAGGGTAAGAAAAATATGATGAATAATAGAAAGGGAGGGTGCAAGTGTTGCATAATTGGGAGATCTCAATGTGATTGAGATGAAAAGAAAAGGGAGATATAAATATGATGCATAAACTAAATTAAATACATGAAAGAACTAAAAGAGGTAAAAGGAAGGGAAGACAGGCTTATTATTTTTCTCCATGGAAGGGGGGGGGGGGGGCTCCAACGTGGCTTCAAGATGATGAACTCCAAAGGATGAAGCTTTAAGCATAGGGAGACTCCTCCTTGAGCCTTCGGTCCAGCAGCACTTCCCCTTGATCAATGAATTCAGCCTTAACAACAAGGGAGATAGAGGTCCTATTTATAGAGTGAAAATTCAGAACTTAATTCTGTGAAAAATATGAAAACTAATTTTATTAGGATTTGGAAGGAGATATTCAATGGTCAAGTGTCCTCTCAACCTTAGAAAGCAATAGGAACTCTTTCCCATGTGGAAAAGGGGGCCAAAAGGAGGAAAGAAGGAGGTTCTGCCAAGTTCAGAATTCTGCAGGAATTGACGTCCAGCACAGTGGTCGCCAATTAAAATAGCGTCAGCTCAAAGAGACGTCAATTTTGAGCCAATTTTAGAAATATTAGAAATTACCCAAATTAGAATAAAATTCACGTCCATCGTGACTGACGCGAATTAAAGATTTTACGAATTTTGGTAGAATTTAAAATCTCAAAAAAGGGCAAGGAAAAATGCGTCCGGGGGTCTGGACACGCATTCAAATTAGCTTCAGGAATGGCAGACGCCGTTTCTTGATTATCTTGGAAAGTCAAAAATTACCAAAAATTAAAAAAAGAAATCGCATCCAGGAGGGCAGACGTGAATTAAGAAATTATGGGATTTTGGTAATTATTTAAAAGGCCAAAATGGAAAGGGAATTAACGTCAAGAATCTGGACACCAATTAAAGAATTGTCGGCTTTGTGGAGAGGCATTAATTCTTCAAGAATACGAAGTCGGCTCAAACACGGGGGAAGAGAAGAATCTGCGTCCATGGTCTCAGACGCGACTTCAAATACGCGTCTAGGAGGCTGAAGCGTATTAGGAAATTAGCGCCTTTTCGAAAGGTGTTAATTCAATAATTAAAAGGAATAAAGGAATACGCGTCCACGGTCCTATAGACACGTCGTTTTTGACATTACCGTGAGTAAATCTCATATTACACCATGATACCCCAAGGTTGCCTTCACATTTTTAATTACTTTGGTGATTTCCTATTTTTCTGATTTTTTTACATTTTTTGAATTTTTTTCATGAAAAGTTTTAAACGTGTCAAGGACCCTAGACGCCTCACTTTGACGTGTCAAGGATCCTAGACGTCTTCTTAAAAATATTTTTATTATTTTTTATTATTTTTAAATATTTTTTTCTCCTTTTTGAACGTGTCAAGGACCCTAGACGCCTCACTTTGACGTGTCAAGGATCCTAGACGCCTTCTTAAAAAATATTTTATTATTATTATTTTTTTATTTTTTAAATATTTTTCTCCTTTTTGAAAGTGGTACAATAACAGGACGCCTCTTTTAAAGGCGTCTAGGACCCTAGACGCCTTCTACAGAGCCTCGTGCAGTGCGCACGCGGCGCCGATCCGACCGTTTAGTTTGACGTTTCGAATAAATCTAAACATGAAGACGTCTTTGTTCCTAAACGCGGTTTAGGAGTCACGGGCACGCCGAAACCACCGGTGGTTTCCGACAGCGTTTCGGTGGGCATAAAGGGGCACGTTTGGGGACCTGGACGCCTCAATATTGAGGCGTCTAGGAGGTTAGACGCCTCAATGAATTGAAATTATAAAAAAAACAATAGAAGCGTCCAAGGCCCTGGACGCCTCAACATGGAGGCATCTAGGTCCCCAGACACCTCAATGAACTTTCCTCTATAAATAGAGGACCCCTCTCCCTCAAAAAAGGATTCAGAGCTTCAGATCCGACAGAGGAAAGAGAGACTCTGTCGGATCCATTTCCTAACCCATGGGCTTTTGCAACAGGAGGTTATGCCGGATTCCCGGGTGCCCGCGCTCGCGAGAGGAAGGCTAACTCCGCCCATCGTGCTTCCACGTCATCCCTACGCTGCCGAAGCTCCGCCGGATCCGGCCATCGGCATCTTCAATAAGCCACTCTCTCCCACTCTCTTCTGTCATTTCTGTTGCATGCATCATCCCGTCATCTGTCATCTCGCTTCATAAGAGAGATCCATTTTTATGCACGTTTGCATGATCTTCCATCCATCATAACATTTTCCTTCTACTCGTGTCCGAGAGGGGTTTAAAAATAACACCAACCAGGTGTGTGTCTCATCATGATTTTACCATTTTCATCACAATGGATTAATACTACACTGTCATTTTTCTGATTCATTTACTATCTGTCTGTTTCTTTTTTTTGCAAGAGTAACCAAGGAAGGCCCTCTCCGTCGGCCGGCTGAAGGGAGAGGAAGAAGCAACCCGCCATTTTTCGCTTTTGAGATAAACGCGATCACTCTTCTTATTTTGGGGTCTCTGGCCCATGGCGATCACACCATATCCTTGAGGCCGCGGCGAGTCACTTCTCGCTATGGCCCTTTATTTTTATGTCATTTATATCTTGTGTTATTCTCATATCTATGATATTCTCGAGGCCACGGCAAGTCACTTCCCATAATGGCCATTTAAATTTCTGCCACTTATATCCTGTGATATTTTCATATCTTCTATATCTTCGAGGCCGCGGCGAGTCACTTCCCATAATGGCCGTTTAAATTTCTGTCATTTACATCATGTGTTATTTTCATATATCTGATATTCTCGAGGCCGCGGTGAGTCACTTCACGCAATGGCCGTTTAAATTTCTGCCATTTATATCCTGTGATATTCTCATATCTTTTATATCTTCGAGGCCGCGGTGAGTCACTTCCTGCAATGGCCGTTTAAATTTATGTCATTTACATCCTGTGTTATTCTCATATCTTCTGATATTCTCGAGGCCGCGGTGAGTCACTTCCCGCTATGGCTGTTTAAATTTCTGTCACTTAAATTCTGCACCATTCCCATCCCCTGAGGTCGCGGAGAGTCATTTCCCGCTATGGCCATTTAATCCCCATATCTTATTACGCTGTATCTATTCTACACACCCCACTGGAGCAATCTCTCGTGGTGGTCTCTCTGCTCCTCTCTCCTTCTTTCTGTGTCGCAGCAAAACGAGCCCGTGCGCTCCGCTCGCCGCCGCATTTCGCGTGACGTCGCTCACATCTTGGCGATCATGATGGGACCTCTCTCGCTTTCTCTTGGTTACTCTTGCAATCTTGGCATCGCTGTGTGCTCCTCCACCTTTGCGCCCTCGCGCGCTCCAGTTGTGATCACAGTAGCACTTTCAGTTCTTATCACTCGTGCACATTGTGCACGTCACCCCTAATGCCTTGTGACTCCTTGAGGTTTACATTATTATCTCTCTTGGGTGTTGATTATACCTTTGCCATCTCTGTTATTTTGTTATGTTCTGTATATCTGTTCAGCACTTCATTATATACATCCTCCCATTTTCTAGTTTTTTTCATTTTTTTCTAAGGATCACCCTCTCTCGGTGAAGGAAGGACTCTCCGTTCGGGAATTCCTCTCGACGGACTAGGATTTCCTCCACCGAGACCTCCGTAAGTCCCCGACAGCGAAGGATTCCCTCTTCATTCACTGGGCTGGTTATACTATTGAAGTTCCCCGGAGTTAGTTGACCCATTCGTGGTGAGACGAGTGACCCTAGTTGACACGGCGGTGAAACAAAGTTAATCAGGGTCCTTCCTTTTGTGTGAACTTCAGATTTGGTTAAAAACAAAAAAAATTATCAAAACAAAAATAAAACAAAGGGGCGTAAAGGCATCTACTTGTTTGATAATCTTTGCTATCTGTTTGTTGGTGCATGTTTTTACGTTCCGGAAGAACTTTGAAAATGGCCCACGAGTCTTTTGAAGAGAACCACCCTGGTCGTGGTCAATCAGTCGAGCTACGTGTCCATGCTATGGACTCAGGCCCTTCCTATGAGCCCTCACGTGAGGTGCGGATTACCGCAGGGGACACATCCCCACCACAGGACATCTCCTCTGTGCTGGGTGTCCTCGCCAACACGGATCTCACCTCTGAGCAACTCCGGGCCTTCCAGGCCATTCTGAAAGGGAAATCTATTTCTCCTGCTCCCCAGGAGTCAACTCCAGCCATCGCACCCCTCCAAGAGTCGGTACAGGCCATCCCACCTCCTTCACCGGTGCAAGCCATCTCTTCTCTCTCACTTCAAGGGCAGGTGAGCCAACAACCTCCCTCGTTCCAATTCCCTTCACAATCTCAAACCCCTACCGTTCCTTACACGCCACTCCAGCCTGGGCTAGCTGCCGGCGGGCCGGCAGCTCCCTCCCATTCGGGGTTTCCCCCTCAAGTCTCCGGGAGACACCTTCCTCCCCAGTGGCAGGGGCCACCTTCACCTCCCGAGGAGCTCGCCCAATCGCTCCTCAACAGGTTCAATAGAATGGACGAACAGTTGCAGACTTTAAAGAAAATGGTAGACGTAAAATCCACCCCGGAAGTTGCTTTGCCAATCCTTCCGGTGATCCATCTTCCTCCCTCCGAAATGCCTACGTACTGCAAGTACAATGGCACTGGCAACCCCTTTATTCACCTCAAGGACTTCATGTATGAATCCTCCTATTGACAAAATGACCAGAGATCCCTGGCATACCTCTTTCAGAGATCATTGGACGGTCCTGCGCTAGAATGGTTCTATTCTTTGGAGCCCGGCGAGGTCGAGAATTTTGATACAGTGCAAATAAGATTCTTGCAAAAGTATCGGGATAGGGTCGGTCCCTCCCTTTCCATTACCGACCTAGTGGCCGAGAAAATGAGGCCCGACGAAGATTTTGTCCGCTATGCCGACAGATGAAGGTCTCTGGCAGAAAGGATAAGAGATACCCTCTCAGATCCCGAACAAGTGAAAATGATTGTGTCCAATGCCACCCCACAGTTCAGACACGTCCTGGCCATGAACAAGCTTACCACAATGGAAGAGCTCTATGAGAGGACCCGGTATATCCAGACCCAGTTAAAAGACTCACCCATTATGCACATGTTTGAGCCGCCGAAGCCCAAGGTGGTCAAAAAGACAGGCACTGGTGTCCCGAGTGGAGCGACAGAAGGGGTCGTAACAAATGAGCAGGTGAGTCGTTTAAATTTTCGTCACTTATATTCTGTGCTGTTCTTATATCTGCTATATTCTCGAGGCTGCGGAGTGTCATTTCCCACAATGGCCGTTTAAATTTCCGTCACTTATATTCTGTGCTGTTCTTGTATCTGCTATATTCTCGAGGCCGCGGCGAGTCATTTCCCGCAATGGCTGTTTAAATTTCTGTCACTAATATTCTGTGTTAGTCTTATATCTTTCCCAAAATGGCCGTTTAAATTTCAGTCACTTAAATTCTGCACTTTTCCCATCCCCCGAGGTCGCGGAGAGTAATTTCCCGCTATGGCCGTTTAATCCTCATATCTTGTTACGCTACATCTATTCTGCACGCCCCGCCGGAGCAATCTCCCGTGGTGGTCTCTCTCCTCTTCTCTCTTCATTATGTGTTGCAGCAAAACGAGCCCCCGCGCTCCGCTTCGCCTCCTCCTGCATTCCGCATGACGTCGCTCACAGATTGGCGATCACGGTGGGACATCTTTCGCTTTCCCTCGGTTACCCTTGCAATTTCGGCACCGCCGTGTGCTCCTCCACCTTTGCGCCCTCACGCGCTCCAGTTGTGCTCACAGTAGCACTTTCAGTTCTTATCCCTCGTGCACCTCATGCACTTCGCCCCTAGTCCCTTGTGATTCATTGGGCGTTGATTATATCTTTGTTATCTCTGTTATTTTCTTATGTTCTATATATCTGTTCAGCACTTCATTGCATGCGTCCACCCCTTTTCTAGTTTTTTTTATTTTTTTCTAAGGATCACCCTCTCTCGGTGAAGGAAGGACTCTCCATTCGGGAATTTCTCTCGACGGACTGGAATCTCCTCCACCGAGACCTCCGTAAGTCCCCGACAGTGAAGGATTCCCTCTTCGTTCACTGGGTTGGTTGTACCATTGAAGTTCCCCAGAGTTAGTCGACCCATCCGTGGTAAGACGAGAGACCCTAGTTGACACGGCGGTGAAACAAAAATTAACTAGGGTCCCTATTTTTGTGTGAACTTCAGATCTGGTTAAAAACACACAAAAAAATATCAAAGTCAAAACAAAAAAGAGGGCATAAAGGCATCCACTTGTTTGATAATTTCTGCTATCTACTTGTTGGTGTATGTTTTTGCGTTCCAGAAGAACTTTGAGCATGTCTCACGAGTCTTTTGAGGAGAACCACCCTGGTCGTGGTCAATCAGTCGAGCCGCGAGTCCATGCTATGGACTCGGGTCCTTCTTATGAGCCCTCACGTGAGGTGCAGGTTACCGCAGGGGACACATCCCCACCACAGGACATCTCCTCTTTGCTAGGTGTCCTCGCCAACATGGAGCTTACCTCTGAGCAGCTCCGGTCCTTCCAGGCCATTCTGAAAGGGAAATCTATTTCCCCCGCCCCCCAGGAGTCAACTCTAGCCATCGCACCCCTCCAAGAGTCGGTGCAGGCCATCCCATCTCCTTCACTGGCGCAAGCCATCCAGTCTCCCTCGCTTCAAGGGCAGGCGAGCCAACAACCACCCTCGTTCCAATTCCCTTCACAATCTCAAACCCCTGCTGTTCCCCACACACCGCTCTAGTCAGGGCCAACTGCCGGCTCCCCGGTAGCTCCCTCCCATTCGGGGTTTCCTCCTCAAGTCTTCGGGAGACATTTTCCTCCCCAGTGGCAGGTGCCACCTTCACTACCCGAGGAGCTTGCCCAATCGCTCCTCAACAGGTTCAATAGAATGGACGAACAATTTCAAAATTTAAAGAAAATGGTGGACGTGAAATCCACCCCGGAGGTTGCTTTGCCAATCCTTCCGATGATCCATCTTCCTCCCTCCGAAATGCCTACGTACCGTAGGTACAATGGCATTGGCAACCCCTTTATTCACCTCAAGGACTTCATGTATGAATCCTCCTATTGGCAAAATGACCAGAGATCCCTGGCATACCTCTTTCAGAGATCATTGGACGGTCCTGCGCTAGAATGGTTCTATTCTTTGGAGCCCGGCGAGGTCGAGAATTTTGATACAGTGCAAAGAAGATTCTTGCAAAAGTATTGGGATAGGGTCAGTCCCTCCCTTTCCATTACCGACCTAGTGGCCGAGAAAATGAGGCCCGCCGAAGATTTTGTCCGCTATGCCGACAGATGAAGGTCTCTGGCAGAAAGGATAAGAGATACCCTCTCAGAGCCCGAACAAGTGAAAATGATTGTGTCCAATGCCACCCCACAGTTCAGACACGTCCTGGCCATGAACAAGCTTATCACAATGGAAGAGCTCTGTGAGAGGACCCGGTATATCCAGACCCAGTTAAAAGACTCCCTCATTATGCACATGTTTGAGCCGCCGAAGCCCAAGGTGGTCAGAAAGACAGGCACTGGTGTCCCGAGTGGAGCGACAGAAGGGGTCGTAACAAATGAGTAGGTGAGTGCAGTCAACAACGCCAACTATGCACTCAACCCAAGGCATCCACAAATACCTCAACTTCCCCTCCAGCAAGGTCCCTTCCCGTCTCGTCCTCCACCCCAAAATAATCCACCCCACAACAACATGCCTCAACCATTCCAACCCCAGCAACAACCCCGACCCCAGCAACAACAACCACCACCTCGGTACCACCAGGTTCCACCCCCAGGGAAGAGAGGCCATTACCCACCATTGCCAGAAACTTTGGCAGATATTTTCAGCGCCCTCATGGCCTCAAATACACTCATCCTACCCAGGGAGAAGCTCACATTGCCCCCGAATGTTGATACCTCTAGATACTGTGTCTACCACAGGCAGCCAGTACACACAGTTGAGAATTATTTTCACTTTAAAGACTACATCTATGATATGAATGATGAAGGCGGAATTGACTGGGATGAAATGAGGCGATACATCACCACTCTCAAAGCCAGGAGACCTCCTCCTAGACCACAATTCCAACTACAACAGCAGTTACAACAACAGCCACAGTAACAACTACAACAACAACAACAGCCTCAGCATGCACAAACACAACAGCCCAACATTGGCATAATCCAAAATCCATTACCGGAGCACCAACAACCCAATCACCAGGTCAACCCCATCTCCTCCTTCCCAGAAGTTGGGAGAGAGCAGGTGTGGCACCCAGAAAGTACCTCCGTTCTTGCCGCCGCCAACCCTATCATCAGACACCCCCCTCGCCTTGCCCGGGTAGCACCTCTCTCTCTCATCAACCCGCATTACAACCAATAGTGCGGCCTTCACCATTTCCACAGCCATCACGCCCTCTTATCCGCACCCTTCCCACTAACTCACCAATGACCTATCAGCCAACGCCCCCCACTACGCCCTCGCACCCTCTCATCTTCTCTTACCCCTCCATTTTGCCATCCACCCCTACTACACCTACACCTATGCCTCCCAAACCTCTCATCATCCGTCAACCGTACGCAACCCCACCTACCTCCACCATGCCTCTACTAACGCCCTCAAAACCACTCATCACCCACCATCCATTTCAGAACCATTATCCATCTCAAGCCTTATCCACTTCCACTTTGCCTCCGCCTCCACCTTCCAAACCCCTCACCCCCCATAACCCACATGAGATCCCCTCTACCTCCACTATGCCTCCACCTAATAAACCCCTCATGAGAATCCATGCTCCCATCATCACCCCTGCTCCATCAACCATTCTTCCACCGCTACCCCTCAAACCCCTGCTAGAACTCACATCTAACCCCATAGAGGTGCAAAAGCCACAAACAATGGTGCTCCGGAGTGGAAGGATTTTCCACAGGATTTTCCCCCAGAACAGTTAGGACCCCGAGCAGTCTCATCCAGAGAAGGACAATGGAGAGCAGCCAGAAAAATCCGTTCCTAGAACACAATATGATTGGTTAAAACACCTGGACAAGACACCCGCGGATCTCCATCCTTGAGCTGCTTCAGAGGTCCACATCCCATCAGGCAGCCTTAATGGAATACCTTCAAAGGGTCATGGTGAATGATGACCTCCCTGTAGAAAAGATTTCGGCCGTTCTGACACCGACAGACACACAACCGGCCATTGTGTTCCATAACCACGAGCTCGCCCCCAAGGAAGCTCGAAAGTATGCGTTGTGTGTTTCAGTAAAAATCAATGGAGTGTCCATACACCCGTGTTTGGTGGACACGGGTGCATCCATAAATGTGATCTCCATGAGCACCCTTCAGTTATTTGGGGTCGGTGAGGAACAGATAAGACCGTCTTCAATCACAGTCACAGCCTATGACAATAGCAAAAGGCCACCACATGGAATGATTGTCCTGAAGGCAGAATAAGGCCCTGCGTCAGTCTCTACGGAATTCCATGTCCTCGACATGGATCCCACATTCAAGGCTATGCTGGGTCGCCCCTATATTGAAGTCATGGATGTTGTGCCTTCCACCAACCACCAATGCCTAAAGTTTCCATACAATGGGAGGATTATTAAAGTGATCAGTACACCTGTCCTTCATACAGGGGATGCTATTAATACCTCTCTACCATCTGTTTGGCCGTCTCATCGGGCCATATTGTCACTGCTGGATGTATGGGACCCATCCCGCATTCCTCTGACACCAAAGAAGCCACCCTCAGCACCAACGTCACGTCTCCCTTCTCAATCTAAAGGATGGGAGATAATGAGAAATATCGACTATCAACAGGGCAAAGGCTTGGGCGCGTAGCTACAAGGAAGGCTGAAACCGTCAAAGGAAAAAAGGTTGAGCCACAAGTTTGGCCTAGGCTTTGAAGGATCACTCGAGGCAGATGGGAAACCCCTCACGTGGACCCTATCCTCTCATTTCAAGAAAGGGCCCATTGTTCAGATGGGGGGTTACCCGCAAGAGACACACGGGGGATCGCATGTTGTATACTCGGCTGAAAGGTGTTCAAGGGCCACTAAGAAAGGCAAGATCAAAGATCCGGAATGCGAATGGAACAAATGGTTTGACATACAAGATATTTCCATTGCACTAGAAAGAATGTTCTCACCCCCGCACCTGGAAGGGCCGCCATTGATCTCTGAAATGCCAGGGGATATCACTACTGTTGCCAGAATTCCAAACCATCCTCGCAGAGAGGACTTTGTCACAGGCGGATCTTCATCCGTCATCAACATTGCCATCGACGGCTCATTAGCCGTCATCTTCTCCAATTACTCACCACAGCCCTCGTTGCTATCTTCTTCTTGGGCCAGACGGTTGTCTAACGATCTCCCCAGGTCCCCCTCTCTACTTACATACCTGCGCAGGTTTCTCGACCCGCGCCAGGTTTTCAATCATGATCTGCTCTACGAGCCTCCCAACCCTTTAGCCAAAATCACTTTTTCCCTTCCTCCGATTTCTTTTCATTGCTTTGTCATTAAAAATGAAAACGAAAAAAAAATGTCGATTTTCAAACCCCTCAACAACACATCTTTGTTGAGGAAACCTCCTACATCTCACACGAGTGCGTCCCGACCTACGGGCCACTCACCCAAGGTCCCATGAGCGACCTTTTCTACCTCTCCTCTGAGGGGTCTGTAGACATTACCATGAGTAAATCTCATATTACACTACGATATCCCAAGGCGGTCTTCACATTTTTTATTACTATGATGATTTCCTATTTTTATGAATTTTTTACTTTTTTTTGAATTTCTTCCGTGAAAATCTTTGACATGTCAAGATGGTTAGACGCCTTCTTAAGAAACCTCGTGCAGCACGCACGCGACGCCGATCCAGCCGTTTAGTTTGACGTTTTCGAATAAATCCAATCATAGAGACGTCTTGTAAGTTAGACGCGCCCTTCGTAAGTCACAGTCACGCGCCGAAACCACGCGTTTTCTCCGCTATCTACGGCTTTCGGCGGCATTTCGGTGGGCGGAAATAGGCGCGTCCAGGGTCCCGGATGCTTCTAAGAAATTTAAAAAAAATAAAAAATAATAAAAATATCGAGGCGTTCATATGGTTGGACGCCTCAAAGAATAAAAAAATAAATAAAAATAATATAAAAAATGATTTTGAGGCGTCCAATGTCCTGGACACCTCAACAGTGAGGCGTCCAGGAGCCTGGACGCCTCACTCAGCTTTTCCTCTATAAATAGAGGACCCCCTTCCTCGAAGGGAGGGGGCTTCAGATCCGAAAGAGGAAGGAGAGACTCTGCCGGATCCCATTTCTAATCCGTGGGACTTTTGCAGGGGGAGGTTCTGCCGCCTTCTCGGGTGCCCGCGCTCGAGAGAGGAAGGCTAGCTCCATCCGTTTTGCTTCTGTTGTGCCCCTGTGGTTATTTGAGTTTTCATATGGTCACTTGGGTCATTCGACATCATTCTATGGTCATATGAGTTCTGTGATATTCTTGGTTTTGATAATGGCTAAACACTATTCGTCATTGTTGTTTTTTACTCTTATATGACTGACATATGTTCTGTTGTGTTTATGACAGATATGCACATGAAAGCTCAATGTTGCGCCCTCGCACGCGGATCGACCTGCGCGGTCAGGTCGCGGGGATCGACCTGCCCGGTCAGGTCGCGGGGGTCAAGGGGGCAGCGCCCCTTGCGGGGGTTTCCGGGGGCGGAGCCCCCGTAACAAAAATTTGATTGAAGACTCCATAACAAAATCTTCAAGACTGTCAAGGGCGATGTCACAAACATGCACGGGCTGCTAATGGAGTTGAACGACGGAACTGAAGCGGCCAACGGACCGACCCGGGGTGACCCGGGCTCTGCCCAGCTGGCGGTCGACCGCCAGCACAGGGGCGGTCGACCGCCCCAGCCAGGGATGGCCAGTCTGCAGGTGTTTCAGCTGGCGGTCGACCGCCAGCCAGTAGCGGTCGACCGCTAGTCCCAGGGATCATCCGTCTATAGTGTTTCACAGTAGCGGTCGACCGCCAGGAGCTGCAGGTCGACCGCCAGCCCCGAGCCTTCATTTTTGACTTTGCTTCCAACTTCGAAAAGGGCCATTCAACATGGATTTCTTTAATCCAAATGTCACCTAATCACCCACAAATTGTGGATCTGGTCTGAGGCTTGTCTATAGACCATTCAAGGTCTATAAAACCAACACATGAGGGGATGAAAACCCTAATGCTTCAAGCCTTCAAGAGAGATCAAGGGAGCCTATTTTCCAGCTACTGTAGCACCTCCGTGAACAGTGTTTCGGGAGGAAGTTCTTCATCCATCCAAGGTGATTCAAGCTCAGATTTGAAGCCAAGCAACCTCCTACAAAACAAGAAGCAATCAAGGGCAAGAAGGGTGATCAAAGGAAGCTAGAAGGAGCATACTTTAAGAAGGAAATCAAGCTACTCCGGGAAGAAGCTCTTCATCAAATCTTCATCCATCATCTTCTTCATCAACTAGAAGAGATTCAAGGAAGATCATTTATCAAGGAAGAAGACACCTTCAAAGCAACCCATTCAAGCTTTTGAGATTCAGACAAGATCTACTTCATTCTCTCATTTCATATCTTGTTTGAATAGCTTGATATTCGTTCTTTCTTCTTCATTTCATTTGAACAATCAAAATTGGAGATCGTCCCTACCGGTGATTAGTAGGAAGGCAATCGGAGGTTGTCCGATTTGCGTTGTTGACATCCCTACCAGGTGGTTAGTAGGAAGGCAATCGGTGGTCTTTCCGATTTGCGGTTCAGTGCGAGGCACTAGTGAAGCCTCACCGGATTTGGTGAGGGGTGGACGTAGGACTGGGGATTCAGTCCGAACCACCTTAAAATCCTTCGTATTGTGGTTTGTTTATGTGATTGATTCGTTCTAGATGCATGCTTAGGTTCGAATCAATATATTAGTTGCTTATCTTGCTAAGCGAATCATAGCATACTTTGAAGCTAGTTTCTATTCCGCTGCAATTCATTTTAACTAGCTATATAGAGGGCCGCATTGCGAAAAGTGGGGCTGATCTATTCACCCCTCCCCTCTAGATCCGCTGTCCACTACACAACAACTTCCACGTCGTCTCCACGCTGCCAAAGCTCCGCCGGATCCCGCCATCGGCACCTTCAATAAGCCATTATCTCCCATTCTCTTTTGTCATTTCTATCGCATGCATCATCTCGTCATCCGTCATTTCCTTTCATTAGGAAGATCCATTTTTACGCACGTTTGTATGATCCCCCATTCATCATAGCATTTTCCTCCTACTCGTGTCTGAGAGGGGTTTAAAATCAACACCAAGCAGGTGTGTGTCTTACCACGATTTCATTATTCTTCATCAAGGGACTAATACTACACTGCCATCTTTTCTGATCCACCTGTTATTTGTCTGTTTCTTCTATTGCAAGGGTAACCAAGGAAAGCCCTCTCCATCGGCCGACCGAAGGGAGAGGAAGAAGTAACCCGCCATCTCCCGCTTATGAGGTAGGCGCGATCACTTTCTTTATTTTGGGGTCTCCGGCCCCTGACGATCATATCATATTCTCGAGGCCGCGGAGAGTCATTTCCCACAATAGCCGTTTAAATTTTCGTCACTTATATTATGTGCTGTTCTTATATCTGCTATATTCTCGAGGCTGCGGAGAGTCATTTGCCACAATGGCCGTTTAAATTTCCGTCACTTATATTCTGTGCTGTTCTTGTATCTGCTATATTATCGAGGCCGCGGCGAGTCATTTCCCGCAATGGCTGTTTAAGTTTCTGTCACTTACATTATGTGCTTCTTATATCTGTATATTCTCGAGGCCGCGGCGAGTCATTTCCCGCAATGGCCGTTTAAATTTCTGTCACTTAAATCTGCACTTTTCCCATCCCCCGAGGTCACGGAGAGTCATTTCCCGCTATGGCCGTTTAATCCCCATATCTTATTACATTGCATCTATTCCGCACGCCCCACGGAGTAATCTCCCGTGGTGGTCTCTCTCCTCTTCTCTCTTCTTTCTGTGTTGCAGCAAAACGAGCCCCCGCGCCTCCGCTTCGCCTCCTCCGCATTCCGCGTGACGTCGCTCATAGATTGGCGATCACGGTGGGACCTCTTTCGCTTTCCCTCGGTTACCCTTGTAATTTTGGCACCGCCGTGTGCTCCTCCACCTTTGCGCCCTCGCTGCGCTCCAGTTGTGCTCAAAGTATCACTTTCAGTTCTTATCCCTCGTGCACCTCGTGCACTTCGCCCCTAGTCCCTTATGATTCATTGGGTGTTGATTATATCTTTGTTATATCTGTTGTTTTCTTATGTTCTGTATATCTGTTCAGCACTTCATTGCATGCATCCACCCCTTTTCTAGTTTTTTTTCATTTTTTTCTAAGGATCACCCTCTCTCGGTGAAGGAAGGACTCTCCGTTCGGGAATTCCTCTCGACGGACTAGAATCTCCTCCACCGGGACCTCCGTAAGTCCCCGACAGCGAAGGATTCCCTCTTCGTTCACTGGGCTGGTTGTACCATTGAAGTTCCCAGAGTTAGTCGACCCATCCGTGGTGAGACGAGAGACCCTAGTTGACACGGCGGTGAAACAAAAACTAACTAGGGTCCTATTTTTGTGTGAACTTCAGATCTGGTTAAAAACACAAAAAAATTATCAAAATCAAAACAAAAAAGAGGGCGTAAAGGCATCACTTGTTTGATAATCTTTGCTATCTGCTTGTTGGTGTATGTTTTTGCGTTCCGAAGAACTTTGAGCATGGCTCACGAGTCTTTTGAGGAGAACCACCCTGGTCGTGGTCAATCAGTCGAGCCGCGAGTCCATGCTATGGACTCGGGTCCTTCTTATGAGCCCTCACGTGAGGTGCAGGTTACCGCAGGGGACACATCCCCACCACAGGACATCTCCTCTTTGCTAGGTGTCCTCGCCAACACGGAGCTTACCTCTGAGCAGCTCCGGGCCTTCCAGGCCATTCTGAAAGGGAAATCTATTTCCCCCGCCCCCCAAGAGTCAACTCCAGCCATCGCACCCCTCCAAGAGTCGGTGCAGGCCATCCCATCTCCTTCACTGGCGCAAGCCATCCAGTCTCCCTCGCTTCAAGGGCAGGCGAGCCAACAACCACCCTCGTTCCAATTCCCTTCACAATCTCAAACCCCTGCTGTTCCCCACACACCGCTCCAGCCAGGGCCAACTGCCGGCTGCCCGGCAGTTCCCTCCCATTCGGGATTTCCTCCTCAAGTCTCTGGGAGACATTTTCCTCCCCAGTGGCAGGTGCCACCTTCACCTCCCGAGGAGCTTGCCCAATCGCTCCTCAACAGGTTCAATAGAATGGACGAACAATTTCAAAATTTAAAGAAAATGGTGGACGTGAAATCCACCCCGGAGGTTGCTTTGCCAATCCTTCCGGTGATCCATCTTCCTCCCTCCGAAATGCCTACGTACCGTAGGTACAATGGCACTGGCAACCCCTTTATTCACCTCAAGGACTTCATGTATGAATCCTCCTATTGGCAAAATGACCAGAGATCCCTGGCATACCTCTTTCGGAGATCATTGGATGGTCCTGCGCTAGAGTGGTTCTATTCTTTGGAGCCCGGCGAGGCCGAGAACTTTGATACGGTGCAAAGAAGATTCTTGCAAAAGTATCGGGATAGGGTCGGTCCCTCTCTTTCCATTACCGACCTAGTGGCCGAGAAAATGAAGCCCGACGAAGATTTTGTCCGCTATGCCGACAGATGGAGGTCCCTGGCAGAAAGGATAAGAGATACCCTCTCAGAGCCTAAACAAGTAAAGATGATTGTGTCCAATGCAACCCCACAGTTCAGGCACGTCCTGGCCATGAACAAGCTTACCACAATGGAAGAGCTCTATGAAAGGGCCAGGTATATCCAGACCCAGTTAAAAGGCTCCCCCATTATGCGCATGTTTGAGCCACCGAAGCCCAAGGTGGTCAAAAAGACAGGCACTGGTGGAGCAAAAGAAGGGGTTGTGACAAATGAGCAGGTGAGTGCAGTCAACAACGCCAACTATGCACTCAACCCAAGGCCTCCACAAATGCCCCGACTTCCCCTCCAACAAGGTCCTTTCCCCTCTCGTCCTCCACCCCAAAACAATCCACCCCAGAACAATATGCCTCAACCACTTCAACCCCAGCAACAACCCCGACCCCAACAACAACAACCGCCACCTCAATACCACCAAGTTCCACCCCCAGGGAATTATGGCCCCCCACAGCAACAAAGGAGGCCGATTGGTCCAAAGAGAGCCTATTACCCACCATTGCCAGAATCTTTGGCAGATATTTTCAGCGCCCTCATGGCCTCAAACACACTCATCCTACCCAGGGAAAGGCTCGCGTGGCCCCCAAATGTTGATACCTCCAGATACTACGTCTATCACAGGCAGTCAGGACACACAGTAGAGAACTACTTTCAGTTTAAAGATTACATTTACGATATGAATGATGAAGGCGGAATTGACTGGGATGAAATGAGGCGATACATCGCCACTCTCAAAGCCAGGAGACCTCCTCCTAGGCCACAGTTCCAGCAACAACAGCAACTTCAACAGCAGCCACAGCAACAACCACAACAACAACAACAGCCTCAGCAGGCACAACAACAACAGCCCAACATGGGCATAATCCAGAATCCATTACCGGAGCACCAACAGCCCAATCACCAGGTCAACCCCATCTCCTCCTTCCCGGAAGTCGGGAGAGAGCAGGTGTGGCACCCAGAAAGTACCTCTATTCTTGCTACCACCAACCCTATCATCATGCAACCCCCTCGCCTTGCCCGAGTAGCACCTCTCTCTCATCAACCCGCATTACAACCTATAGTACCGCCTTCACCATTCCCACTACCATCACGTCCTCTCATTCGCACCCCCCCATTAACTCACCGATGACCTATCAGCCAACACCCTCCACTATGCCCTCACACCCTCTCATCTTCTCTCACTCCTCCATTTTGCCATCCACCTCTACTGCATCTTCCCCTATGCCTTCCAAACCTCTTATCATCCGTCAACCATACGTGACCCCGCCTGTCTCCACCATACCTCCACCAATGCCTTCAAAACCACTCATCACCCACCATCCATCTCAAAACCATTACCCACCTCAAGCCTTATCCATTTTCACTTTGCCTCCACCTCCACCTTCCAAACCCCTTATCCTTCATAGCCTGTATGATATCCCCTCTACCTCCACCATGCCTCCACCGAACAAACCCCTCATCAGAATCCCTGCTCCTATTGTTACTTCGGCTTTATCAACCATTCCTCCACTGATACCCCTCAAACCTCTGTTAAAACCCACAGCTACCCCCATAGAGGTACAAAAGCCGCAGGCAATGGTGCTCCGGAGTGGAAGGATTTTCCATAGAGTTTTTCCTCAGAATAGTCAGAACCCCGATCAGGCCCAGTCAGAGAAGGACAATGGAGAACAGCCAGAAAAATCTATCCCTGGAACATAGTATGATTTGTTGAAACACTTGGACAAGATGCCTGCTCGGATCTCCATCCTTGAGCTGCTTCAGAGATCCACATCCCATCAGGCAGCCTTAATGGAATATCTTCAAAAGGTCATGGTGAATGAGGACCTCCATGTAGAGAAGATTTCGGCCGTTCTGATGCCAACAGACACACAACAGACTATTGTGTTCCACAACCACGAGCTTGCCCCCAAGGAAACTCGAAAATATGCATC
The DNA here is from genome assembly GCA_022559845.1 of Amorphophallus konjac. Taxonomy (NCBI): domain Eukaryota; kingdom Viridiplantae; phylum Streptophyta; class Magnoliopsida; order Alismatales; family Araceae; genus Amorphophallus; species Amorphophallus konjac. Next base: position 389,906,220 of record CM040122.1, read on the forward strand.
GTGTGTTTCGATAAAAATCAATGGAGTGTCCATACACCCATGTTTGGTGGACACGGGTGCATCCATAAATGTGATCTCCATGAGCACCCTTCAGTTATGTGGAGTCGGTGAGGAACAGATAAGACCTTCCTCGATCACAGTCACAGCTTATGACAACAGCAAAAGGCCACCACAAGGAATGATTATCCTAAAGGCAGAATTAGGCCCTGCGTCAGTCCCTACAGAATTCCATGTCCTCGACATGGATCCCACATTCAAGGCTATGCTGGGTCGCCCCTATATCGAAGTCATGGATGCTGTACCCTCCACCAACCACTAATGCCTAAAGTTCTCATACAATGGGAGGATTATTAAAGTGGTCAGCACCCCTGTCCTTCATACAGTGGATGCTGTTAACATCTCTTTGCCATCTGTTTGGCCGTCTCATCAGCCCATATTATCACTACTGGATGTGTATGACCCGTCCCGCATTCCGCTAACACCAAAGAAGCCACCTTCAGTACCGATGTCACGTCTCCCTTCCCATTCTAAAGGATGGGAGATAATGAGAAATATCGGCTATCAACAAGGCAAAGGCTTGGGCGTGCAATTGTAAGGAGGGCTGAAACCGCCAAAGGAAATAAGGTTGAGCCACAAGTTTGACCTAGGTTTTAAAGGACCGCTCGAGGCAGATGGGAAACCCCTCACGTGGACCCTATCCTCTCACTTCAAGAAGGGGCCCGTTGTTCAGATGAGAGATTACTCGCAGGAAACACATGGAGGATCGCATGTTGTATACTTGGCTGAAAAATGTTCAAGGGCCGGTAAGAAAGGCAAGATCAAAGATCCGGAATGCGAATGGGGCAAATGGTTTGACATACAAGATGTTTTTCATTACACTAGAAAGAATGTTCTCACCACCGCAGGTGGAAGGGCCGCCATTGATATCTGAAATGCCAGGGAATATCACTACTGTTGCCAAAGTTCCAAACCATCATCACCAAGAGGACTCTGTCACCGGCAGATCTTCATCCGTCATCAACATTGCCATCGACGGCTCATTAGCCGTTGTCTTCTACATTCACTTACCTCAGCCTTCGCTGATGTCTTCCTCCTGGGCCAGACGATTGTCTGACGATCTTCCCAGGTCCCCTTCTCTACCTACTTACCTGCGCGGGTTTCTCAACCCGCGCCAGGTTTTCAATCATGATCAGCTCTACGAGCCACCCAATCCTTTAGCCATAATCACCTTCCCCCTCCTTCGATTTCTTTTCATTGTTTTGTCATCAAAAATGAAAACGAAAAAAAAAATGTCAATTTTCAAACTCCTCAAAAACACATCATTGTTGAGGAAACCTCCTACATCTCCCACGAGTGCGTCCTACCATGCGGGCCACCCATCCAAGGTCCTATGAGCGACCTTTTCTACCCCTCCTCTGAGGGGTCTTTCCCTGTACATTCTTCACCATCCCCTTCAGCCTTTTCTCCTTCTGTAAATAATGTGAGTCAAGCTAGGGATAATAAGTCAAGGGTACTATCCAAAAGGAAATTCAAGGGTAGGCAGATCCCCCGTCGATTCCTTCTAGATTTAGCCACTAGGTGTCAAGCCCTTCTATCCATCCCTCAGTTGCTAGAAAATCCCATCCAGCTACCGGAGATAGAATGTGAGGGCAACTGTGCGATTGATGAAGGATATGGGGTTTATGAGATCACCGATGAACAATACCCTACTGGAGACGAGGATGAAGAATATGAGGACGCGGTCGGTGCATATGCTAGTGGGATGAGGAGATTCGACGAGCCGTCAGCCGCCGTAGAAGAGTCCACCAAAGAAATCAATTTGGGAACTGAGGAAGACCCTAGGATCGTCCTCATAAGTGATAATTTGCCATCATCTGAAGAAGAGGCATTAATTAAGGTTCTCAAAGAGTATAGGGACATGTTTGCATGGAGCTACGAGGATATGCCGGGTTTAGATTCTACCTTGGTTGAACATCGCTTAACTCTAAAACCAGGGTCCGTCTCGGTAAACAAAGGTTAAGGCGTTTCCACCCTCAGATGGCTTTAAAAATGAAAGAAGAGGTCAACAAGCTCCACAAAGCCAGGTTCATTAGAGTCGTCCTTTATCCTCAGTGGGTGGCGAATATTGTCCCGGTCATGAAGAAGGATGGAAAAGTCAGGATTTGCAACTACTTCTGGGACCTTAACCGTGCGTGCCCAAAGGATGATTTTTCCTTGCCTCACATTGATGTGTTAATCGATAACACTGTAGGTTATGAGACCCTCTCATTTATGGATGGATTTTCAGGATATAATCAAATTCGTTTGGCAGAAGAGGATCAGGAGAAAACGTCATTCATTACACCATGAGGAACATATTGTTACGTGGTCATGCCGTTTTGGTTAAAGAATGCTGGGGCTACTTACTAAAGAACTATGATGGCCATATTTCATGACATGATGCATATATATCTGGATGTGTATGCGGATGATTTATTGGTGAAATCAAGAACTAAGGTGGAACATCCGAAAGTTTTGGCTAAGGTGTTGCAAAGATCAAGGGAGTTCCAATTGAAAATGAACCCGAAGAAGTGTGTGTTTGGTGTGTCATCGGGTAAATTACTGGATTTCATTGTAAGCAAAAGGGGGATTGAGATTGATCCCAACAAAGCTAAGGCCATCAGGGACATGTTACCTCCCAAAAATTTGAGGGAAGTCCGAGGTTTAATTGGGAGGCTTCAATTCATCCGTCGGTTTGTGTCTCAGCATTCACAAAGGTGTAGACCTTTCTATGAGTTGACCAAGCCAGGAGTAGAATTCCATTGGGATTCTAAGTGTCAAAAAGCTTTTGAAGGGTTAAAGGAATACCTGGCTAGTCCACCCGTTCTCATTCCACCCAAACCAGAAAAATCTCTGATCCTTTACATCTCAGTCTTGGATGACTCCGTGGGAGCCGTCCTCGCACAAGCCGATGAAGAAGGCAAGGAACGGGCCACCTATTACTTATCCAAACTTCTCAATTCTTGTGAACAGAAGTACACAGCCATGGAGAAAACCTGTGCTGCCCTTGTTTGGGTAGTACAGAAATTGAAGCACTACTTCTTGACTCATGAGGTCCATTTGATCGTCCGCATGAACCCTATCAAAGTCCTCCTGGAGAAATCTGTCCTTACCGATAGGCTAGAACGCTGGCAGAGTTTCCTATCTCAGTTTGACATCACCTACGTTCAGTAAAAGGTGATTAAAGGCTATGCTATAGCCGAGCATCTCGCTCATCATCCTCTCCCCAAATTCGATCCTGTCCAATCAGAGTTTTCAGATGAGAAACTAATGTCCATCACCCAATCTGACGAGCCAATGTGGACATTATATTTTGATGGAGCTCTGAATTCCCAAGGGAAAGGTATATGCGTTGTCCTTCTGACGCCCGAAGGCGTCACCATCCCAGAGGCGTTTCATCTCACATTCCCAGTCACCAACAACATTGCTGAATATGAGGCTCTTCTAGCTGGTTTGGAACTATCCCATTCTTTCTATATCACTGAATTGTGAGTCGTGGGTGATAGTCAACTTGTTCTTCGCCAAGTGCTTACCAAATATCACACTCTTGATCCCAAGCTCAAGCCTTATCATGAGCTGGTCTCCGCTTATGCCAAATTATTCACCAAGCTGATCTTTGTCCATGTTCCTCGCGAACAGAACATTCTGGCCGATGCCGTCGTCTCCTTGGCGTCATCTTTTAGATTCCCCCTTAGGTGTATGGTCTGAATCCATCACCATCTACAAGCGTCTCGTCCCTGCCGTTCAAGACCCTTACCTCTTAAAAATCAAAGAAAGAGTCCAACGGAAGGTTCAGGAAGGAGAAATTCTTGAGAAGAGGGAAATCATGTTGGTAGAATTTGAAGAAGAACTAGCCGATGAGGAGAAACCTTGGTTCTATGAAATCATCAAATATTGCAAAGATCAGTCTTACCTTGAAGGAGTCACCATAGAGGATAAGAAAGCCATAAGAATGGTGGCCCAGAAATACACATTGGTTGGAGGTCTACTGTATAAAAGAAAGCCTTAATGGTGTTCTTTTAAGGTGTCTTGATGACGATGAGGTCTAGAAATGTGTAGGGGAAGCACACTCAGGTGTGTGCGGTGGCCATGTAAATAGCCAAATGCTCGCTAAGAAGATCATTCGGCAAGGCTTTAGTGGCCCACTATGGAAGAAGATTGTGTTATCTATGTCCGTAGGTGTGTCAAGTGTCAACTCCACGCCGATAAAATTCATTCACCATCTTCCTCACTTCATCCAATATCCTCCCCATGGCCTTTCTCCATGTGGGCATTCGACATCATTGGTCCCTAAGGTGATCCCAATTCCCTCACCAAGTAGAAATCTTTCATCCTCACTGCGACAGAGTACTTCACCAAATGGGCTGAAGCCGAGGCTTATGCGGAAATCAAGGCATCAACAGTCTGTAAATTCATCATGAAGAACATCCTCACTAGGTTCGGCATCCCAAGCACAATCGTCACCGACAATGGGCCACCGTTCATTTCTCAGGACCTTCAAGACCTCTGCAAAAGGTACGCAATCGCATTGCATCATTCATCACCTTATTACCCACAAGGTAATGGCCAAGCAGAGGCCACCAACAAAACATTGATCAAAATCATAAAGAGAACCTGAGAGTCTAGTAAGTTTTCAGACTGGCCAGAAAAGCTTATCGAAGCTCTATGGGCCTATCGCACTTCAATCCGTACCCCCACCGGGCAGACCCCGTTTGCCCTTACTTATGGGATGGAAGCGGTAGTCCCGTACGAGACTCTGATCCCTTCTCTCAGGGTACAATTGGATAAGGAATTTCCCCTCGACGAATATCGTAATTCACTCCTTGCCCAATTGGAACTCTCAGACGAGAAGCGGCTGGCCGCTGCCGAGCATGCACGTGTTTATCAAAATAGACTCGCTCGTTTTTACCAAAAGAAAGTTATTGAGAGAAAATTCAAAGTCGGCGAGATGGTCGTAAAAAGGATTTTTGTCAAAACTGCAGGGCCGCGTTCTAAACTCCAACCCAATTGGGAAGGACCAAACGTGGTTCAAGCTGTGTACCCTGGCAACGCCTATAAGCTAGTCAATGCCGAAGGAACCGAGTTATCCCACCCCTGGAACGGGCTTTATCTTAAGAAATACCACCCTTAGATAAGTGTGACAACTAGCATGGTACGAGGACCATCGGAGCTGGAAATTCACTCTTCGGTCTTTGTAGTCTAACTCACGGTTAACCTACGCATACTCCCACACCTCGCTTTCGGGATCAAACGAAGCGAAACTCGAGGGAGGCAGAAAAAAAAAAAACAACAACAACAAAAACAACAAAAAAGGGGGAGTGCCTAGTGTTCATCATGCAGTCAAGTCTTTGCATCTGTCCTTCATATTAAGATGGGACCCATTAAGGTTCGGTAGGTCTCGGGTCTTGGCTCGCCAGAACTGCGGAGATTCCTATCCGGTCATGTCAGCTTACGCCCACTAAAAGAAGGCAGCACGCGCACACACAGCTATTTTTGCCAAAAATTGGTAGTATTACTTATTGTGGGGTTGTACTCGAAGGTCTCCAGAAAAGTCATAATCTTTGTTGTCTTCTTTCTCGACCCAATGAGACAGCCGGCGCCGTTAAAATGCTGAGCATAAGGGAACCAAAATACCATACCCTGAAGTCAAGAGTAGGATTTATCTCCTCGAACTCGAGTCAGAGCACGAGAAGAGGGCAGTGTCCCCGCAGGCATACAAGAGGGATCCTACATATCAAATCATCATGTCTCCCTAAAAAAAAAAAGAGCCTGGTTGTGGCCGTGCCTGAGTTCAACAAGCGAAACCCCTCAAAACGAAAGCTAAATTCCACAAAGGGGCAGCGTAATTCTGTTCGAGGTCTGGTCTGAAATCACCCAAAAGGGAGAGGTCGAGTAGGTCCAGGTTAGCTCGTCGGGTTAACGATTTTGTCGGTCCTCTTGGAAGGTTTACCCCACTACTCTTCTTCTCCCCTCAAAGATGAAAGCTCAATGGAAATCCTGAAAGGCGCGCCCGCTAAGGCAAGCGACCTCATTTTAGCAAAACACACGCATAGTTGTCTACTTCGAGAAGCAAAAGTCATCGCCGTGAAGGAGTCTCGGTGTTTCTGGCCGGTCAAGAACTCTATCTACTACCTCGGTGGTTTCTTATTTCAACCTCAGGCTTAGGTCAATGCAAGCGTGTCACCAATAGGTGCGACAGTGTCTGATTCCGGGTCAGCATCGCGCGGTTGGCCATTAGGGTTCCAAGGTGTTCCATCATATACCATCTAGAGTTGTGAGAAAATAGACCTGGGTCGGGTAAATCTTTTACTTCGAACACTCCTTCGGTGTATTCTTGCGGTCGGAAGCAACTGGGAGCCTAAGTATGGCATGACGGTTTTGTCATCAGGTTAAGTCTTAACCGGCAGGATTATCACTTGAGGAGTCTAGGGGCCCAAATCAATCTAGATGTGCACACATGATACCTGGGAGGTTAGTCAGAAACCCTATCGTCCTAAAAGTCAAGTGCCATAAGAATGGTCGCTAGGCATTAGTTATACAAAAAAAAAGAGAAAAAAATTGTGAAGTGGCCCTCGGAAGACGCCGTCGGGTGAGTCCCAAAGTGGGAATCCTCTTGGAGCACGTTAACCCCATATTAAGATACTTAAGAATGATTCAAACACCCCTGATCCAAGAACCATGCCAGTTGTAATAACAAGTGTCTTTCAAAAAAATAAAAAAAAATTTCAAAAAATTTCAAAAAAAGAAAGCATAAACAGAAAGCACAAAAAAATGCATCCGTGTGATCTCATTTGTGTGCTACATTTCTACATTATGTTCCCATTTGTTTACCCGTATGTTGCATTCATCATCTTTGCTCTTGCCTTAATCGATAAAGGCTTGGCCCCTTGACTCGTTATCAAGGCTAGTCTCAAAACAATCACCCACTCTTGAGCAAGGGGCCAAGTCAGAACGGAAAAACTGACTTATTTCATTGAGCAATATGTACAGGATTGAAAAGTAGGAATGAAGACAGAAGACATGAAACTGAACATTCATTCCTTTATTTCCTTCTAGAAATTGTACATTAAGTTCCGTCCTCTCTCTCAGTGTTACCCCTTTCCCCACTCTCCAGGCGAAGAACCCTGGAGGGTGTTGCTAAACCATGCGAGGCGGTGCCTCTACTGCTCTGTACCCCTCTTTCCGTCTCTGCTCCCCGTCGATCGACAGGGGCAGCAACGAAGCTACTAACACGAAAGCCACGCGCTCGTGCTCTTCAGTAGCGCTCTTCGCCATCTCTTAGCCATTGTTCAGCGAGACCAAGGTTGGTCCGGAGTTCAAACAGTTGGGCCTCCATGGCCCTACGCTCCTCCCTCTCATCCAATCTGTCGGCTCTCTATCTTTCGGTGTCTCTTTCCCTTTCTGCGCGTTCTCTCTCTCTATCCTCCCTCTCCAGCTGAAGGGTGATCCTCAGCTCCACGGCGTCCCGAGAAGAGCCATCGTCTGGACGATGCCGTAACTCTTCCTCTAGTTCCGCTATTCTGGCTTCCCCCTGTGCGGTGTGGGCAAGTGCATCTTGCACCTCTTTCGTCTGCTATAACCATCATTTTAGATATGTGGAGGCACGAATAAGTGAAATTCAATGACCAGACTCTCACCTGTGTGGAGAGCATTCCTTCTACCTCCACAGCTCGCTGTGTAGTATGAGCAAGTTGCTCATGAAGCAAATCAAGTTCGGAAGTGGGGATCCATAAACTGGAAGAAACACCATCCGCCCCCATTGCTGAGGAAGCCGCATCAAGCTGGGCGCGCTGCAACACACATAAGGTGACACCGAGGACCTAATGCCAGGAATCTTGGTCTATGATCGTGTGTATGTAGGCTTACCGAAGAACTCAAGGCGGCACAAGTATCATGTAACTGCCGCTCCGTGCCTATCAGGCGAACTTGCAGGTTTGCTATCATAGTGTCGCGAACATCCTGTGGCCAGGGCATAGGTCAACATACAAAAAAAAAATATAAAAAATAAAAAAATGTTGTTCACCTCCACGGTCCCTTCGGGATGGAGTCGCTCTGCATACATCACCTTATAGAGGCGCAGATAATCCTCGCTGTCTTGAGCATGTGACTCCACAGGAGTGCCACCCCGTTGCCAGTCCTCGTATTGCTCAGGGAACCGCACTCTCCAATCAACGGAGGTCGCCGGCCCACGCGTCTTCCTCCCAACACGTGGTGTGGTAGTCATGTCCACCCATTCTTTGGCAAGCCCTAGAGTCCTCATGGTCAATCGTAGCCGAAGCGGCTCGATTTCGTTCAAACAGTGCATCCAGAGGTCGCGTCCGAATCGGACACGGCTAGTTATGACCCATGGGTGATCGGCGTCAGTCATGCCCGCATAAGGCCTCCAGACCACCTGGGTCAGGTCACACACATCTTCTTAAAAAAAGGAGAAAAAGATGATGATGAAATAATAATCACCATTGCCGCGAGGAACTCTTCCAACTCGCGCCTTAACACCATCAGCTGGTAGGATATAGATGCTGGGCTCGTGATAGGTTGCCACCGCCTCGCCAACGGCACCGCCATCGATCGCCAATGCCGGACTTTTCCCATTGGGAGGTAATAATAGCTCCACAACTGCACCGTCATGTGTCATTAACATATCGAAAAAACAAAACAAAACAAAACAAAAAAAACAAAACAGAAAAACAAAAAAATAACACAAAAAAATAAACAAAAAAATAAAACCAAAAGGAGAGAAGCAGGATACCTGGATGAACGGCGTGAAACCACTCACTGTTATCTCTCGATCTGCTCTTTCAGACAGACCCGCAAATAGATGCGCCAACATGGCTGCTCCCCAGGCGTATCGTTCCACTTTCTCAGGGTCTACCAGGAATTCTAAGAAACGGCAATGAATGCTGTCTCCTTTCGAGCCGAACAACAGTTTCTCCAACAGGAAGAACAAGAATCTCCACAAATCCATGTTGGCTCTCTCCCAATTGCTCGCGTCTACGCAGTAGACAGCGCGGCATCCTCTTTCAATCCTCTCCATGAAGTCTTCCAAGGACTCATCATCACGAGAACGAATGTCAGTAAGCCCCAACGTCTCCATAATAGGCGTCTTGGCTACAGACCTGTTCTTACGATCATCCAGGTCGACTCCTAGCAACCTCTGGGCAGCCTCTCAGTAGTCGGAGTACGTAATGCCAGTTAGCGCCTCGCCATCCACTTTCAGGCCCGTAATTCGGACCACATCTTCCAGGCTGGGCACCATGTGCCCCCAAGGCATCAAGAAAGCACGGCTCATTGGATCCCACCTTTCGCGCAATGCTTGGACGAGGGCAAGGTCGAGCCTGATTGGCTCGATCTGAAGAAAGACTCCAAGCCCCATCACATCTAGCCTGGCCTTCTGAAAATTCGGGAGACCCCAGTATGCGGCCACTACCAACTCCCATGGAATGTGTGATTTCATCACACCCTACGCATACACAAGGAGGGGTTTTGTTAGAAGGGAGGAAGAAAGAATGAGAGAAGGGGAAAGAAAACTCAACTTACGAGTTGCGTTTGGGTCCTCTCACTGAAGTGCCTTTCGAGGTCCGAGAGTTTCCTGGAACTGCTACCGCTGGACCTGCTTCTCTTCGAGGAGTGGGAAGATTCACCCTCCATTTTGAACCTTAGAACTCTTAGTTCCTCCGCTTCCGTGGAAACTTGTACTCTTCGAGTTGGCTCTCGATGCCCCTGGAAGAACGAAGGAGGGAGGTATTTATAGAAATGGGAGAAGTGCGGAGCCAAGAACCCTCGTGATAGGGCACCTTCCTTACGGTGCCATGTGTCACTTCACTGCTCGCGCGGGATGATTGATTGGATATGGCGACTCTCTCCCTACGCAGCCTAGGGATGCCCCGTCATGTTGTAGAGATCGTTCGGGAAGATTGAAAGGTCGTCAAGGAAAAGGGGCTAGAGCCATCATTGTTGACTTCGGTGGTGGATTTTCGCGCAAAAGACGGTCGGAGCGAGATATGATTCCCCGTTTTCGGACAGAGTCTCGGCAAGCACATCACATGGGAACAGTGTAAAAGAGAAGAAGCGAATGCGCAAGAGAATAAAAAAGCAACATGAAACCAAATCACTCCATTCATAGGTCTACATAAACTATCATAAACATCACAGTCATGAACATCACAATCATAGAGAGGAGGCATGTATGCTAGCTCGCCAACTCTCGCCATCACCTTCACACTCATCCCTCTAGGCGTCCCTCTCCTCTCCCCTAAGGTGAGGGTCCCTCAAGGGCCTTCTGGGGCTCCGTGAAGCAGCAGTCCCCTCACCCTGTGATACCTGCTCCACAGCAGTGGCTCGCTGCTGATCCCCTGGCGTGGCGAAGAAGCCACCGACAGAAAGATGGCCAGACTGGCGGAGTTGCACCCCGAACTCTCGTGCTCTCTCATAGTGCGTCTCCATCACTCCTAACCTCTGCCCCATAACCTGAAGGCCTAGCTGGAGCTCCCTCACCTGGGCCACCAAGGCCTTCCTCTCATCCCGATCCTGCTGTCGCTCGGCCCTTCTTTCCTCCCTCTCTTTCTCCCTCTCCTCTCTCTCTCTCTCTCTCTCTCTCTCTACCTCCCTCCTCGCCACCTGGAGGAGGACCCTTAACTCCAGAATGTCTGGAGACGGCCTCTCCTCATCGTGACGCCGCAGCTCTGGTATGGTTGCTGCCCAGGCATCACACTCCTCCTCAGCCCGGGTCGCGCGGGCCACTGGACTGGTAAGTTGCTCCCGAAGGGAGGCGATCTCCAGAAAATGGGCCTGAGAGCTAGAAGACCTTCCGCCGGCCATCCCTGCCATCGTTGCCTGCTGGGCACGTGGAAACAGACAAACAACAGCCATCGGTTAAGCCCTGGGATTTCAAAAAAAAAGAGAAAAAATAAAAATAATAAAAATAATATATATATAAAAAATAGGGCCCTTCTTTCACCTCTGTCCATCTCCCGAGCTGAAAAGGCCCCACTTGGCTCCCCCTGCACTGCCGCAAGTAGCCGGCACTCTCCTGCGTGGGCGCACCACCTTGCTGCCCGTCTTGGAATTGAGCAGGGAGACATATGCGCCAGTCTTCAAGTTTTGCCTTGCCGCGTCTCTCTCCCCCGACGCGGTTCGGCTCATCCGCACTCGCCCACTCATCGGCCAAGCCCGGAATCCATGTCATACCCTACCCATCAAACAGAAAGGGCCACATCATTAAAAGAAAAAGGCGTCTCCGGTCGAAGACGTGTTCATCATTCAAGTGCAACACTCACCGAACCCTCTTTTCTCTCTCTATTTGTTCGCTACAAAACCAAAAGAAATCAAAGAGGTGGAGATCGAAGGAGCCTACCAGGCCGTGCTCGCCTCCCTCCACGTCTTCGGGTCCCTCGGGCACCCCAAACGCCAGAAGAGGCCCTTCCTCTTCTGTGACTGCCTCTCCGTACTCTTGCACGACCCTCCTCGGGCGAGGGGTTCCTCGCCCCCCTCTCCCTTCACCACGGTTTGGCTCACCATACTCCATGAATCAAGGATGGAAGAAGACAAAGCTAGGCGAGCAAACCTCGACGGGAGGAAGCGTTATTTCTGGGCAAGGTAAGGAAGGAGAAAGACCGTGACGCGGTTCTCGGTGATTTAAATTTGAATTCAAGTTTAGAACGCGTCTTCGCGCCTAGACGCCTCAGGGAGGGAGGGGAAGATGGCATACCCGCATGAGGCATATTTCTCCGCTTCCGGGGTAAGATGCTGTAAAGCGTGTCACGAGAAAAAGTAAAGGAAAGGCGTAAGGGAAAGAACATGCACAAAAGACAGTCAAGTGATAGAAAAGAAACCATTCCATATAACAAACTATCTGTCATATACATCATAAGTGAGGATGGGGGGGGGTACAAATCACTATCTAACTCTCACCACCACCCTCCTGGTCATCTCTTTGATCATCCCTCTCCTCTCTCCTCTGGTGCGGATCCCTAGGGGGCCTCCGTGAACTCTGAGAGGCGGTGCTCCCCTCGCCCTGTGGTGCCTGGCCGGCCTCAAACGCATGGCGCAGCTCCTCGACTGAAGAAACGAGGAAGCTGCCTACAGAAAAAGAACCAGACTGTCGAAGACGCGCCCCGCGCTCCTTCGCTCTCTGGTACCACTCCTCGCTCTCTCGCAGCCTCCCCCATGTCGTACCGAGACTCACTCGGAGCTCCGTCATCTGGGCCTCCAGAGCTCTCCTCTCTGCCCTCTCTCTCTCCACCTCTCTCCTCGACACCTCAAGGGCAATCCGCAACTCTAGCACGTCGCGAGGGAGCTCCTCAGTCTCCCATCGTCGTCGGTCCTCCTCTAGCTCCGCTATCCGGGCATCACGCTCCGCCGCCCAGGCGTCACGCTCCTGCTCTGCACGGACCGCACGAGCCAGTGCATCTCGAATCTCCCCCACCTGTCAAAGCCCACATTGAATTCAACAAAGGAAAGGGAATACGCGAAAAGGGAACCCGTGTCAAGCAAACACTCACCCGAGCCGCCTGATCACGCTCGACCTCCTCAGCACGGGCCACCGCGCACGCCAACTGCTCCTGGAGAGAAGAGACCTCCGGAGGAGGGGCTCGCGAGCTGGAGGCCGCCCCACCAGTCATCTCGGCCGCCGTCGCTTGATGGGCATGCTGAAACACAGAACAATACACAACAGCAAGAGGTTAAGCACCAGGAATCCAGGTGACACAAAAAAAAATGATTACGCATTGCATAAGCTCACCAGGATGTCCAGCTCCTGACGGGTGACTGCCAATTACTGCCTGGCAGCTGCTAGCTGGGCCCGCAGATCAGTGATGATAGTGTCACGAGCATCCTGCATTCATAAGCATGTAGATTAATGTCACATGCATACATTTGCGTAAAGAGAAATCCACGTTTCATACTTACCCCTGCTGGCCTCCCTAGGTAGAGGCGATCAACGTACGTGTCCCGGTACCGCCGCAAGTAGTCGACACTGTCCTGCACATGGGACTCCACCGGAACACCACCCTGCTGCCAATCCTGGTACTGTGCAGGAAAGCGCATACGCCAGTCCACGAGCTTCACCTTGCCCCGGGTCTTCCGCCCGACATGGCTCGGCTCGTCCACCTCCACCCACTCCTGGGCAAGCCCTAGGGTCCTCATGACTAGCCTGAGCCATAGTGGCTCGATCTCGTTCAGGCAGTGGACCCACAGGTCCCGCCCGAAACGAGGTCGGCCCGCTACAACCCAAGGCTGGCCAGCATCGGTCATGCCCAGGTAAGGCCTCCATACCACCTGCATCACCATACATGCATCATATCAGTCCCCACTCAAGTAAATAAAGTGAATACACAAAGGATCATATACATCATACCATGGCCTCAGGATACTCGGTCAGCTCACGTCGAAGGGACGTCAGCTGGTAGCTGCGCGGTGTCGCAGTCGTAACCGGTCTCCCCCGCCGCGCTAGGGGCACGGCTATCCGGTTCCATTGCCTGGCCCTCCCCATCGGGAGGTAGTAATAACTCCATACCTGCATCCATCATACATCATTAGTACCAATAATTGCATGACTGTAAATTAGGAATCATTGTAAAATACATAAATGAAATGTTCACCTGGAGAAAAGGCGCGAAGCCACCGACTGTCTTCTCCTTCTCTACCCCCTGAGAAAGATCAGCAATCAAGTGGGCGAGTAGGGCTGCTCCCCACGCGTAGTGCCCCACTCGGTCTAGGTCCGCCAGAATCTCAAGGAAACGACAGTGGATGTCGTCCCCCTTCGTCCCCAGCAGAAGGCGGCCCAGTAAGAAGAAGAGGAACCTCCGAAGGTCCAGGTCTGCCAGCTCTCGGTCGCCCGAGTCCTGGCTAAAAGCCGCCCGAGCTGCCCCCTCCAGCCGTGCCAGAAATTCTGCACCGCTCTCACTAACCTGCTGGCGCGGGTCCTTGAATCCAAGCGCCTCCATGATGTCCACCCGGCCGACTGTCCTGCTGTCTCTGTCAGTCGCGGTCGTCTCCAGCCATAACAGCTCTAGGGCGCTCTCTCTGTAGTCAGGGTTGGTGACCCCACTGACAGCCTCCCCGTCCACCCGTAGTCCGGTGATCCGAACTACGTCCTCCAGCGTCGGCACCATGTGCCCCCAAGGCATCAAGAACGCTCGACTCGGCGCGTGCCAGCACTCCCTCAGCGCCTGGACGAGGGGCAGGTCGAGCCGGAAGGGCTCAATCCGCAAGAACGCCCCGAACCCCATGGCGTCCACTCGGGCCCTCTGGAAGTCCAGCAGTCCTCGGTACGCCGCCACTACCAGGAACCAGCTGATCCGGCTCCTCATCACTCCCTGCACACCAACAATAAGAAACTACATTAGAGCCACAAATAAAGAACAACACGATGTATATATAATAAATAATAATAAAAAAATTTAAACGCGTCATAGGTATTTGACGCCCCAATAATTTCTTATGCATATATATATGTTTATTATATAAATAATAAAAAATAATAATATACGCATCAAAGAATCTTGACGCCTTACCTTTTAATATTATTAATATTATTATTTCGTATATATATATAAATAATAATAATAGACGAAAGCACATTGATGCCTCAATTTTTTAATATTATTAATATTATTATTTCATAATAAATAATAAAAAAATAACTATTTTATTGAGGCGTCCACTGGGTTGGACGCCTCAATCACCCCCCTCCACACCCGTCCAAACCCCTCTTTCCGCCCCATTTCCCGCATAAAATCACAAGATAATACAAAAAAGAAAGTTCGAGGCGACCTATCGGGTCATGCTCTTCCTCTCCCGCTCCACCGGGGCCCTCCACGGTCAAGGGAAGCGCCTCCTCTTCCACGGCGGCCTCTTCCTCCACAGCGGCCTCCTCCGTGCGATCCTGGGATCTCCTCGGAGGGCGAGCAACTCGTTTCCGCTTCCCACCACCTTGGCTTGGGCCGCCGTGCTCCATTAGGGTTCGAGAATAGGTTCTTCAGGGGCGAATGGGAGGGGAGAGAGTCCTAGGAGAGAGAGGGGGGGGGGTTCGTTTGAATGAGAAAAGGCCGCATGGGCGGCCTTTTTAAGTGGAATTCAAAGCGTTGACGCGTCCAGGCGCCTGGACGCGTCAACAAAAGGGAACTTTTTTAATATATATATATATTTGACGCGTCCAGGCGCCTGGACACGTCAAACAAAAAAATATATATAATAATGTATATATGAATAAATATGGGTACGAAAAAAGAAAATATGGAAGTGTCCCGATAATTAGACACCTCCATTAAAAAAGGGGAGAGAGAAAATAATAAATAAATAATAAAAGAAAATAAATATATAAAAGCGTCTAGGCATATGGACGCATCACACAAAAAAAAAGAAAAAATATATATAATAATAATAATAAAAAAATAAGAAATTAAAAAAGGGGGGGACTATATACATATATATATAAAGGAGAAGAGGGATAAAGAAAGCATTTGCACACAATAACTTCGCATTTATTCCATTAAAGCAACAGGGTGAGCTACATTAGGGGCTTAGGCGCTTTAGGCTTTAACTTCCCTAGTTCGGTTACATAAGCCCTCCACAGCTCGCAATCTTCCTCTACATGCACTAATGCCTTCCCCGGGGTGCTCGTCTTCCACAACACTTTGATGGCCTTCACCTCCTTTGCATCGCCTTCCGCGCCCAACTCTCTCTTCCTTAGAGGAGCGATCCCAGATAACAGTGGGAACGAGTGGCGTGGAAGGCCGATTTGAATGCAGCACCGATGCGCGGTGTAAAGAACAAACTCAGTCGCGTCAAGGAGTTGGAGTTCAGCTTCGGGGGAAGACCTCGTGAGGAGTTCGCGCGAGAATAGACATGCCGGTGCACAAGTGAAGAAGCTTTGCGTCATAGTTCTGAAGTGAGACCTCCAGTCTTCACGCTTCCTCAGCCATGGAACACGGTTCACTATATTACCACCAAAGCCTAAGACATCGGCTATGTGGTAAAGGGGGCTTTGTTGAAAAATCTTCGAGACAGTTGGCATCCCCTCACGGTGATCAAATTTGAAATGTAAATCAACCCAACAATTCAGAAGAAGTGCGCAACCAAAAGGAGGCTTACCCATGCTGGAAGCAGTAAGGCCACTGTAAAGGTAAGCAAGAACGGCAGGTCCCACCCTTTTGTCATTCCAAATGCCGCAAATAGCACTCAGCTGATCTTCCTCCACTATGTTGTCGGTATGAGAGAATAAGAGAGCACCCGCCAAACAGATTGTGAATCCCTTCATGATTTCTTCCAAATGATCATCATCTGGCAATCCTCTCAGGGCATCTATGACCCATTCCGCGAGCTTCTGCAGGTTAATTCCCTTCTGAGTCTGGACGTTTCTAATGGCACCAGACGGCATGAAGCTTCCGAGGACGTCCTCGGAAGTCACCCTCCTCGACATCGGCATGATCTTTATCCTGCCATCCCTTTTGAATCTTTTCAACCCAAGCAAGAGTTCCACCTCCTCAAGAAGGATGGTCGCCTCGAAGGTGGGGAAAACGAAAGTGTGAGTCTGAGGATGCCAGATCTCCACCAGCGCACCCATGGCCGCCCAGTCCATGCGAATCTTTTCGTAATGCTTGGCGTGAACCAGGAGCCCCTGAAGATGTCACCTCGTGAGTATGGCCCTCATGCCGATGGAGACGTTGGAACTTAGCTTCGAAAGCCACGGCAGTTTGGAGAACTTCCTCGGGCCTAGGAAGAGTGGATACGGTTGGAAAAGAAGAAGAAGAACAAAGGAGGAAAGAGTTGAAAGAGAGGTCGTACAGGAAATTTGAAATGAATCAACTCACCATACGCGACTGGATCATCCCACTCAGATGTCCTTCAAAGTCGGAGAGCCGCCTGAATTCGCTGTTAGGCCTGCTCCTCTTCATAGGGCGGGAAGACTCGCCTTCCATCTTGAAGAACCCAAGATCCTTCTCCTCTTAAGTTTCAAGGCTCTCCTTGGTGCATTGGTTGAACTAGGAAAGGGGGGGGGTACTTATAGGAAGGGAGGGGTGTATAAGCCGGAATGCGTCACATCGATGTCGAGTCGTCGTCGTTGAATTTAGTAAAAGGTATTTTGTCTTGATCTCTCTTCTTCTATGGTGCACTTCTGCTGCTTTTAATGTAATGTTGTTCAGTGCAGGTTTCACTGGTGGACACCACTGTCCCATCACGTGCCGCCATTCGGTAACTAGTCCCACCATGTCATGTTATATAATATTTACGCTACTAGAACATGTCAAGGACCTTGCGATCTGAATGACTCTGGAATTTGAGTTCCCCTTCAACAAAAACAGTGACGATTTCAAAGGAATTTAAGTTGTGCGGATAGGCCATTAAGTTGTGAAAGCGAGGGGACGATGGTTCCATTCGGTGAGTTGGTGCGTGGATAAACGGGCCCCAGCTCAGTATCAGCTCACCAGATCGGTATCCTGACTCATTCTTAACAACTTGATAATATTATACTGACTCATTCTCTCTCCACCTCTCTCCTCGACACCTCAAGGGCAATCCGCAACTCTAGCACGTCGCGAGGGAGCTCCTCAGTCTCCCATCGTCGTCGGTCCTCCTCTAGCTCCGCTATCCGGGCATCACGCTCCTCCGCCCAGGGGTCACGCTCCTGCTCTGCACGGACCGCACGAGCCAGTGCATCTCGAATCTCCGCCACCTGTCAAAGCCCACATTGAATTCAACAAAGGAAAGGGAATACGCGAAAAGGGAACCCGTGTCAAGCAAACACTCACCCGAGCCGCCTGATCACGCTCGACCTCCTCAGCATGGGCCACCGCGCACGCCAACTGCTCCTGGAGAGAAGAGACCTCCGGAGGAGGGGCTCGCGAGCTGGAGGCCGCCCCACCAGTCATCTCGGCCGCCGTCGCTTGATGGGCATGCTGAAACACAGAACAACACACGACAGCAAGAGGTTAAGCACCAGGAATCCAGGTGACACAAAAAAAAAATGATTACGCATTGCATAAGCTCACCAGGATGTCCAGCTCCTGACGGGTGACTGCCAATTACTGCCTGGCAGCTGCTAGCTGGGCCCGCAGATCAGTGATGATAGTGTCACGAGCATCCTGCATTCATAAGCATGTAGATTAATGTCACATGCATACATTTGCATAAAGAGAAATCCACGTTTCATACTTACCCCTGCTGGCCTCCCTAGGTAGAGGCGATCAACGTACGTGTCCCGGTACCACCGCAAGTAGTCGACACTGTCCTACACATGGGACTCCACCGGAACACCACCCTGCTGCCAGTCCTGGTATTGTGCAGGAAAGCGCATACGCCAGTCCACAAGCTTCACCTTGCCTCGGGTCTTCCGCCCGACATGGCTCGGCTCGTCCACCTCCACCCACTCCTGGGCAAGCCCTAGGGTCCTCATGACTAGCCTGAGCCATAGTGGCTCTATCTCGTTCAGGCAGTGGACCCACAGGTCCCGCCCGAAACGAGGTCGGCCCACTACAACCCAGGGCTGGCCAGCATCGGTCATGCCCAGGTAAGGCCTCCATACCACCTGCATCACCATACATGCATCATATCAGTCCCCACTC
The DNA here is from genome assembly GCA_022559845.1 of Amorphophallus konjac. Classification (NCBI taxonomy): domain Eukaryota; kingdom Viridiplantae; phylum Streptophyta; class Magnoliopsida; order Alismatales; family Araceae; genus Amorphophallus; species Amorphophallus konjac. The sequence goes on from CM040122.1 coordinate 389,924,822, forward strand.
TAGTAAATAAAGTGAATACACAAAGGATCATATACATCATACCATGACCTCAGGATACTCGGTCAGCTCACGTCGAAGGGACGTCAGCTGGTAGCTGCACGGTGTCGCAGTCGTAACCGGTCTCCACCGCCGCGCTAGGGGCACGGCTGTTCGGTTCCATTGCCTGACCCTCCCCATCGGGAGGTAGTAATAACTCCATACCTGCATCCATCATACATCATTAGTACCAATAATTGCATGACTGTAAATTAGGAATCATTGTAAAATACATAAATGAAATGTTCACCTGGAGAAAAGGCGCGAAGCCGCCGACTGTCTTCTCCTTCTCTACCCCCTGAGAAAGATCAGCAATCAAGTGGGCGAGTAGGGCTGCTCCCCACGCGTAGTGCCCCACTCGATCTAGGTCCGCCAGAATCTCGAGGAAACGACAGTGGATGTCGTCCCCCTTCGTCCCCAGCAGAAGGCGGCCCAGTAAGAAGAAGAGGAACCTTCGAAGGTCCAGGTCTGCCAGCTCTCGGTCGCCCGAGTCCTGGCTAAAAGCCGCCCGAGCTGCCCCCTCCAGTCGTGCCAGAAATTCTGTACCGCTCTCACTAACCTGCTGGCGCGGGTCCTTGAATCCAAGCGCCTCCATGATGTCCACCCGGCCGACTGTCCTGCTGTCTCTGTCAGTCGCGGTCGTCTCCAGCCATAACAGCTCTAGGGCGCTCTCTCTGTAGTCAGGGTTGGTGACCCCACTGACAGCCTCCCCGTCCACCCGTAGTCCGTTGATCCGGACTACGTCCTCCAGCGTCGGCACCATGTGCCCCCAAGGCATCAAGAACACTCGACTCGGCGCGTGCCAGCACTCCCTCAGCGCCTGGACGAGGGGCAGGTCGAGCCGGAAGGGCTCAATCCGCAAGAACGCCCCGAACCCCATGGCGTCCACTCGGGCCCTCTGGAAGTCCGACAGTCCTCGGTACGCCGCCACTACCAGGAACCAGCTGATCCGGCTCCTCATCACTCCTTGCACACCAACAATAAGAAACTACATTAGAGCCACAAATAAAGAACAACACGATGTATATATAATAAATAATAATAAAAAAATTTAAACGCGTCATAGGTATTTGACGCCCCAATAATTTCTTATGCATATATATATGTTTATTATATAAATAATAAAAAATAATAATATACGCGTCAAAGAATCTTGACGCCTTACCTTTTAATATTATTAACATTATTATTTCGTATATATATAAATAATAATAATAGACGCGTCAAAGCACATTGACGCCTCAATTTTTTAATATTATTAATATTATTATTTCATAATAAATAATAAAAAAATAACTATTTTATTGAGGCGTCCACTGGGTTGGACGCCTCAATCACCCCCCTCCACACCCGTCCAAACCCCTCTTTCCGCCCCATTTCCCGCATAAAATCACAAGATAATACAAAAAAGAAAGTTCGAGGCGACCTACCGGGTCATGCTCTTCCTCTCCCGCTCCACCGGGGCCCTCCACGGTCAAGGGAAGCGCCTCCTCTTCCACGGCGGCCTCTTCCTCCACAGCGGCCTCCTCCGTGCGATCCTGGGATCTCCTCGGAGGGCGAGCAACTCGTTTCCACTTCCCACCACCTTGGCTTGGGCCGCCGTGCTCCATTAGGGTTCGAGAATAGGTTCTTCAGGGGCGAATGGGAGGGGAGAGAGTCCTAGGAGAGAGAGGGGGGGTTCGTTTGAATGAGAAAAGGCCGCATGGGCGGCCTTTTTAAGTGGAATTCAAAGCGTTGACGCGTCCAGGCGCCTGGACGCGTCAACAAAAGGGAATTTTTTAATATATATATATATATATATATATATATATATATATATATATATATATATATATATATATATATATATATATTTGTCGCGTCCAGGCGCCTGGACACGTCAAACAAAAATATATATATAATAATGTATATATGAATAAATATGGGTACGAAAAAAGAAAATATGGAAGTGTCCAGATAATTAGACGCCTCCATTAAAAAAGGGGAGAGAGAAAATAATAAATAATAATAAAAGAAAATAAATATATAAAAGCGTCTAGGCATATGGACGCATCACACAAAAAAAAGAAAAAATATATATAATAATAATAAAAAAAAGAAGAAATTAAAAAAGGGGGGGACTATATACATATATATATAAAGGAGAAAAGGGATAAAGAAAGCATTTGCACACAATAACTTCGCATTTATTCCATTAAAGCAACAGGGTGAGCTACATTAGGGGCTTAGGCGCTTTAGGCCTTAACTTCCCCAGTTCAGTTACATAAGCCCTCAACAGCTCGCATTCTTCCTCTACATGCACTAATACCTTCCCCGGGGTGCTCGTCTTCCACAACACTTTGATGGCCTTCACCTCCTTTGCATCGCCTTCCGCGCCCAACTCTCTCTTCCTTAGAGGAGCGATCCCAGATAACAGTGGGAACGAGTGGCGTGGAAGGCCGATTTGAATGCAGCACCGATGCGCGGTGTAAAGAACAAACTCAGTCGCGTCAAGGAGTTGGAGTTCAGCTTCGGGGGAAGACCTCGTGAGGAGTTCACGCGAGAATAGACATGCCGGTGCACAAGTGAAGAAGCTTTGCGTCATAGTTCTGAAGTGAGACCTCCAGTTTTCACGCTTCCTCAGCCATGGAACACGGTTCACTATATTACCACCAAAGCCTAAGACATCGGCTATGTGGTAAAGGGGGCTTTGTTGAAAAATCTTCGAGGCAGTTGGCATCCCCTCACGGTGATCAAATTTGAAATGTAAATCAACCCAACAATTCAGAAGAAGTGCGCAACCAAAAGGAGGCTTACCCATGCTGGAAGCAGTAAGGCCACTGTAAAGGTAAGCAAGAACGGCAGGTCCCACCCTTTTGCCATTCCAAATGCCGCAAATAGCACTCAGCTGATCTTCCTCCACTATGTTGTCGGTATGAGAGAATAAGAGAGCACCCGCCAAACAGATTGTGAATCCCTTCATGATTTCTTCCAAACGATCATCATCTGGCAATCCTCTCAGGGCATCCATGACCCATTCCGCGAGCTTCTACAGGTTAATTCCCTTCTGAGTCTGGACGTTTCTAATGGCACCAGACGGCATGAAGCTTCCGAGGACGTCCTCGGAAGTCACCCTCCTCGACATCGGCATGATCTTTATCCTGCCATCCCTTTTGAATCTTTTCAACCCAAGCAAGAGTTCCACCTCCTCAAGAAGGATGGTCGCCTCGAAGGTGGAGAAAATGAAAGTGTGAGTCTGAGGATGCCAGATCTCCACCAGCGCACCCATGGCCGCCCAGTCCATGCGAATCTTTTCGTAATGCTTGGCGTGAACCAGGAGCCCCTGAAGATGCCACCTCGTGAGTATGGCCCTCATGCCGATGGAGATGTTGGAACTTAGCTTCGAAAGTCACGGCAGTTTGGAGAACTTCCTCGGGCCTGGGAAGAGTGGATACGGTTGGAAAAGAAGAAGAAGAACAAAGGAGGAAAGAGTTGAAAGAGAGGTCGTACAGGAAATTTGAAATGAATCAACTCACCATACGCGACTGGATCATCCCACTCAGATGTCCTTCAAAGTCGGAGAGCTGCCTGAATTCACTGTTAGGCCTACTCCTCTTCATAGGGCGGGAAGACTCGCTTCCATCTTGAAGAACCCAAGATCCTTCTCCTCTTAAGTTTCAAGGCTCTCCTTGGTGCATTGGTTGAACTAGGAAAGGGGGGGGGGTACTTATAGGAAGGGAGGGGTGTATAAGCCGGAATGCGTCACATCGATGTCGAGTCGTCGTCGTTGAATTTAGTAAAAGGTATTTTGTCTTGATCTCTCTTCTTCTATGGTGCACTTCTGCTGCTTTTAATGTAATGTTGTTCAGTGCAGGTTTCACTGGTGGACACCACTGTCCCATCACGTGCTGCCATTCGGTAACTAGTCCCACCATGTCATGCATTGTATTATATAATATTTACGCTACTAGAACATGTCAAGGACCTTGCGATCTGAATGACTCTGGAATTTGAGTTCTCCTTCAACAAAAACAGTGACAATTTCAAAGGAATTTAAGTTGTGCGGATAGGCCGTTAAGTTGTGAAAGCGAGGGAACGATGGTTCCATTCGGTGAGTTGGTGCGTGGATAAACGGGCCCCGGCTCAGTATCAGCTCACCAGATCGGCATCCTGACTCATTCTTAACAACTTGACAATATTATCCTTGGCTATTTTCTATTTTAGTTTGTTTTAAGTTTTCTTTTAAACCCAGCATGCATTCATGTAGGACTTTGATTCCATTGCGGAAGATCATTCAAAGTAATTCGATTGCGAAGGCCGCTGTGCTTAAATTCTTATAATATGAGATATTCCATTCCGAATGAAATACTGAGTTTCCTTGAGACAGCCCTGGGCTGTTCTTCCAAAAGAGACCCTTGTTTGGATTGATCCTCAAATATTCCTTTACTTTTACTCTATTTGACCCACCTTGGCCGTAACACTTCCACATTGGCAGGTAAACGCTCCCCAAGGTGAAACCTGTAGGTTTACGACCCGGGTACTTCCACACAGAGAAGTTGGTCCCTTTTTCTTCTCGTGCCTGAGCGCACATTTTTCCCTTCCTTGTTTGATTTCCGTCCAAGCAATTGTTGAATTCGGAAGACCTTCTTCAAGGTCGTCTCATTGAAAACTCTGAAAACATTCCAAACCATAATGTTGAAAACGTGTCTCATCACACCTTGGCATCAACTTTTCAGTCCATTCTCATACCATTCCACTTCACTTCAATGCCATTCCACTACGTGTCACTCCCTTGCAAAGCAGGTGCCAAGGCGGGGCAGCTGTAGACACGCCGTTCTTGACATTACCGTGAGTAAATCTCATATTACACTACGATACCCTAAGGCGGCCTTCACATTTTTTATTACTCTGGTGATTTCCTATTTTTATGAATTTTTTTACTTTTTTTTAAATTTTTTCCGTGAAAATCTTTGACGTGTCAAGATGGTTAGACGTCTTCTTCAGAAACCTCGTGCAGCGTGCACGCGGCGCCGATCCGGCCGTTTAGTTTGACATTTTTGAATAAATCTAATCATAGAGACGTCTTGTAAGTTAGATGCGCCCTTCGGAAGTCACAGTCACACGCCGAAACCACGCGTTTTCTCCGCTGTCTACGGCTTTCGGCGGCGTTTCGGTGGGCAGAAATAGGCGCGTCCAGGGTCCCGGACGCTTCCAAGAAATTTAAAAAAAATATAAAAAAATAAAAATATTGAGGCGTCCATATGGTTGGACGCCTCAAAGAATAAAAAATAAAAAAAATATAAAAAATGGTTTTGAGGCGTCCAATGTCCTGGACGCCTCAACAGTGAGGCGTCCAGGAGCCTGGTGGCCTCACTCAGCTTTTCCTCTATAAATAGAGGACCCCCTCCCTCGAAGGGAGGGGGCTTCAGATCCGACAGAGGAAGGAGAGACTCTGCCGGATCCCATTTCTAACCCGTGAGTCTTTTGCCGGGGGAGGTTCTGCCGCCTTCTCGGGTGCCCGCGCTCGCGAGAGGAAGGCTAACTCCATCCGTTCTGCTTCCACGTCGTCTCCACGCTGCCGAAGCTCCGTCGGATCTCACCATCGACACCTTCAATAAGCCATTCTCTCCCCTTCTCTTTTGTCATTTCTATCGCATGCATCATCCCATCATCCGTCATCTCCTTTCATAAGGAAGATCCGTTTTTACGCACGTTTGCACGATCCCCCATTCATCATAGCATTTTCCTCCTACTTGTGTCCGAGAGGGGTTTAAAAATAACACCAACCAGGTGTATGTCTTGCCACGATTTCATTATTCTTCATCAAGGGACTAATACTACACTGCCATCTTTTCTGATCCACCTGTTATTTGTCTGTTTCTTCTATTGCAAGGGTAACCAAGGAAAGCCCTCTCCATCGGCCGACCGAAGGGAGAGGAAGAAGCAACCCGCCATCTCCCGCTTTTGAGGTAGACGCGATCACTTTCTTTATTTTGGGGTCTCCGACCCCTGGCGATCACATCATATTCTCGAGGCCGCGGAGAGTCATTTCCCGCAATGGCCGTTTAAATTTCCGTCGCTTATATTCTGTGTTGTTCTTATATCTGCTATATTCTCGAGGCCGCGGAGAGTCATTTCCCGCAATGGCTGTTTAAATTTCCGTCACTTAGATTCTGTGATGTTCTTGTATCTGCTATATTGTCGAGGCCGCGGTGAGTTATTTCCCGCAATGGCTGTTTAAATTTCTATCACTAATATTCTGTGTTATTCTTATATCTTTCCCGCAATGGCCGTTTAAATTTCTGTCACTTAAATTCTGCACTTTTCCCATTCCCCGAGGTCGCGCAGAGTCATTTCCCGCTATGGCCGTTTAATCCTCATATCTTGTTACGCTACATCTATTCCGCACGCCCCGCCGAAGCAATCTCCCGTGGTGGTCTCTCTCCTCTTCTCTCTTCTTTCTGTGTTACAGCAAAATGAGCCCCCGCGCTCCGCTTCACCTCCTCCGGCATTCCGCGTGACGTCGCTCACATGGTCCTTCCCTGTACATTCTTCGGCATCTTTTTTAGCTTCTTCTTCGTCCGTAGGACAGCTCCGTCAACCTAGGAATAATGGGTCAATGGTAGTGCCCAAAAAGAAATCCAAGGGTAAGCAGATCCCTCGTCGATTCCTCCTGGATCTAGCTAGTAGGTGTCGAGTATGCCTATCCATTCCTCAATTGCTAGAAAATCCCATCCAACTGCCAGAGATAGATTATGAAGAGAATTGCACAATTGATGAAGGGTATGGAGTCTACGAGATCACAGATGAAGAATGCCCTATTGAAGAAGAGGATGAAGAATATGAGGACGCGGCCGGCGCATATGCTAGTGGGATGAAGAGATTCGACGAGCCGTCAGCCGTCGTAGAAGAGTCCACCAAAGAAGTCAACTTGGGAACTGAGGAAGACCCTAGGATCATCCTCATAAGTGATAATTTGCCATCATCTGAAGAAGAGGCATTAATTGAAGTTCTCAATGAGTATAAGGACACGTTTGAATGGAGCTACGAGGATATGTCGGGTCTGGATTCCACCTTGGTCGAACACCGCTTAACTGAAAAACCAGGGTCAGTGTCGGTAAAATAAAGGTTAAGGTGTTTCCACCCTCAGATGGCTTTGAAAATGAAAGAAGAGGTCGACAAGCTCCATAAAGATAGGTTTATTAGAGTCGTCCTTTATCCTCAATGGGTGGCGAACATTGTCCCGGTCATGAAGAAGGATGGGAAAGTCAGGATTTGCATCGACTTTCGGGACCTTAACCGTGCGTGTCCAAAGGACGATTTTCCCCTACTCATATTGATGTGTTAATCGATAACACGGCAGGCTATGAAACCCTCTCATTTATGGATGGATTTTTGGGATATAATCAAATTCATTTGGCAGAAGAGGATCAGGAGAAGACGTCATTCACTACACCTTGGGGAACATATTGTTACGTGATCATGCCGTTTGGGTTAAAGAATGCTGGAGCTACTTACCAAAGAGCTATGATGACCATGATGCATATATATCTGGAAGTGTATGTGGATGATTTATTGGTGAAATCAAGAACTAGGGCGGAACATCTGAAAGTTTTGGCTATGGTATTGTAGAGATCAAGGGAGTTCCAATTGAAAATGAATCCGAAGAAGTGCGTGTTTGGTGTATCATCGGGCAAATTACTGGGTTTCATTATGAGTAAAATGGGGATTGAGATAGATCCCAACAAAGTTAAGGTCATCAGGGACATGCCGCCTCCCAAAAATTTGAGGGAAGTTTGAGGTTTAATTGGGAGGTTGCAATTCATTCGTCGATTTGTGTCTCAGCACTCCCAAAGGTGTAGACCTTTTTACGAGTTGACCAAGTCAGGAGTAGAATTCCAGTGGGATTCTAAATGTTAGAAAGCCTTTGAAGGGTTAAAGGAATACCTGGCTAATCCACCCATTCTCATTCCACCCAAGCCAGGAAAACCTCTTATCATTTATATTTCAGTCTTGGATGACTCTGTGGGAGCCGTTCTTGCACAAGCCGATGAAGAAGGCAAGGAATGGGCAACCTATTACTTGTCCAAACTTCTCAATCCCTGTGAACAGAAGTACACGGCCATGGAGAAAACTTGTGATGCCCTTGTTTGGGTAGTGCAGAAATTGAAGCACTATTTCTTGACTCATGAGGTCCATTTGATTGCCCGCATGAATCCTATCAAGTTCCTCCTAGAGAAATCCGTCCTTACCGATAGGCTAGCACTCTAGCAGAGTTTCTTGTCTCAATTTGACATCACCTACATCCAGCAAAAGGTAATTAAAGGCTATGCTATAGCCGAGCATCTCGCTCACCATCTTCTCCCCAAGTTTGATCATGTCCAATCAAAGTTTCCAGATGAGGAACTAATGTCTATCAATCAATCCGATGAGCCAATGTGGACATTATATTTTGATGGAGCTCTAAATTCCCAAGGGAAGGGTATTGGCATTGTCCTTCTAACTCCCGAAGGCGTTACCATCCCAGAGACGTTCCATCTCGCATTCCCAGTCACCAACAACATTGCTGAATATGAGGCTCTTCTAGCTAGTCTGGAACTAGCCCATTCTTTCTATATCACCGAATTACGAGTCGTGGGTGATAGTCAACTTGTTCTCCGCCAGGTGCTTACCAAATATCGCACCCTTGATCCCAAGCTCAAGCCATATCAGGAGCTGGTCTCCGCTTATGTCAAATTATTCACCAAGCTGATCTTTATCCATGTTCCTCGCGAACAGAACATTCTGGCCGATGCCCTCGCCTCCTTGGCATCATCTTTTAAATTCCCTTTAGGTGTATGGTCTGAAACATCACCATCTACAAGCGTCTCGTCCCTACTGTTCAGGACCCTTACCTTTTAAGAATCAAAGAAAGAGTCCTACGGAAGCTTCAGGAAGGGGAAATTCTTGAGAAGAGGGAAATCATGTTGGCAGAATTTGAAGAAGAACTGGCTAATGAGGAGAAACCTTGGTTCTATGAAATTGTCAAATATTTCAAAGATTAGTCTTACCTTGAAGGAGCCACCACAGAGGATAAGAAAGCCATAAGAAGGGTGGCCCAGAAATACACGCTGGTTGGAGGTCTACTATATAGAAGAAGCCATACTGGTGTTCTTTTAAGATGTCTTGATGACAATGAGGTCTGGAAATGTGTAGAAGAAGCACACTCAGGTGTGTGCGGCGACCATGTAAATAGTCAAATGCTCGCTAAGAAGGTCATTCGGCAAGACTTTTACTGGCCCACCATGGCAGAAGATTATGCTATCTATGTCCGTAGGTGTGTTAAGTGTCAACTTCATGCCAATAAGATTCATTCCCCATCTTCCTCACTTCATCCAATGTCCTCCCCATGGCCTTTCTCCATGTGGGCGTTCGACATCATTGGTCTCCTAGGTGATCCCAACTCCCTCACCAAGCAGAAATCCTTCATTTTCACTGCGATGGAGTACTTCACCAAATGGGCCAAAGCAGAAGTTTACACGAAAATCAAAGCGTCAACAGTCTGTAAGTTCATCATGAAGAACATCCTCACCAGGTTTGGCATCCCTAGCACAATCGTCACCGATAATAGGCCATAGTTCATTTCTCAGGACCTTCAAGACCTCTGCAAAAGGTACGCAATCACATTGCATCATTCATCACCTTATTACCCACAAGGTAATGGCCAGGCAGAGGCCACCAACAAAACATTGATCAAAATCATAAAGAAAAGCTGCGAGTCTGGTAAGTTCTCAGACTGGCCAGAAAAGCTTATCGAAGTTCTATGGGCCTATCGCACTTCGATCCGTACCCCCACCGGGCAGACTCCGTTTGCCCTTACTTATGGGATGGAAGCGTTAGTCCCGTACAAGACTTTGATTCCTTCTCTCCGGGTACAATTGGATAAGGAATTTCCCCTCGACGAACGTCGCAATTCACTCTTTGCCCAGTTGGAACTCTTAGACGAGAAGCGGCTGGTCGCTGCCGAGCATGCATGTGTTTATCAAATAGACTCGCTCGTTTTTACCAAAAGAAAGTCATTGAGAGAAAATTCAAAGTCGGCGAGATGGTCGTGAAAAGAATTTTTGTCAAACCTGGAGGGCCGCGTTCTAAACTTCAACCCAACAACGCCTACAAGTTAGTCAATGCCGAGGGAACCGAGTTATCCCACCCTTGGAACGGGCTTTATCTTAAGAAACACTACCCTTAGATAAGTGTAACAACTGGCATGGTACGAGGCCCATCGGAGCCAAAAATTTACTTTTTAGTCTTTGTAGCCTAACTCAGGGTTAACCTGCGTACACTCCCACACCTCGCTTTCGGGATCAAACGAAGCGGAACTCGAGGGAAGTCAAAAAAAGAGAAAAAAAAGAAAAAAAAGAAAAAGAAGGAAAGAGAGAGTGACTAGTGTTCATCATGCAGTCAAGTCTTTGCATCTGTCCTTCATATTAGGATAGGACCCATGAAGGTTCGGTAGGTCTCGAGTCTTGGCTCGCCAGAACCGTGGGGATTCCTATCCGGTCATGTCAGCTTACGCCCACTAAAAGAAGGCAACACGCACACACGCAGCTGTTTTAGCCAAAAAAGTTGGTAGTATTGCTTATTGTGGGGATGTACTCGAAGGTCTCCAGGAAATCCGTAATCTTTGTTCTCTCCTTTCTCGACCCAAATAAAACAGCCGGCGCCCTTAAAACGCTGAGCATAAGGGAACCAAAATACCATACCCTGAAGGCAAGAGTAGGGTTCATCTCCTCGAACCCGGATCAGAGCACGAGAAGAGGGTAGTGTCCCCGCAGGCATACAAGAGGGATTCCCACATATCAAATTATCATATCTCCCTCAAAAAAAAAGAGTCAAATAAGAGCCTGGTCGTGGCCGTGCTTGATTTCAACAAGCAAAAACCCCTCAAAATAAAGGCTAAATTCCACAAAGGGGCAACGCAACTCTGTTCGAGGTTTGGTCCGAAGTCGCCCAAAAGGGAAAGGTCGAGTAGGTCCCGGTTAGCTCGTCGGGTAAACGATTTTGCCGGTCCTCTCGGAAGGTTTACCCCACCATACTCTTCTTTCTCCCCTCAAAGATGAAAGCTCAGTGGAAATCCCGAAAGGCGCGCCCCGCTGAGGTAAGAAACCTCGTTTTAGCAAAACACACATATACTTGTCTACTTCGAAAAGTAAAAGCTATCGCCGCGAAGGAGTCTCGGTGTTTCTGGCCAGTCAAGACCTCTATCTACCGCCTTGATGACTTTTTACTTCAACCTTGGGCTTAGGTCAATGCAAGCGCGTCACCAATAGGTGCGACGGCGTCTGATTTCGGGTCAGCGTCGCGCGGTTGGCCGTTAGGGTTCTAGGGTGTTCCATCCTATACCATCTAGAGTTATGAGGAAATAGACTCGGGTCAGGCAAATCTTTTACCCTGAACGCTCTTTCGGTGTATCCTTGCGGTCGGAAGCAACTGGGAGCCTAAGCATGGCATGACGGTTTTGTCATCAGGTTAAGCCTTAACCGGTAGGATTATCATTTGAGGAATCTAGGGGCCCAAATCAATCTAGATGTGCGCACATGATACCTAGGAAGTTAGTAAGAAACCATGCCTTCATAAGAGTCAGGTGACATAAGAATGGTCACTAGGCATTAGTTACCAATAAAAAAAATAAAAAAAACAAAAAAAAATTTGGCCCTCGGAAGATGCCGTTAGGTGAGTCCCCAAGTGGAAATTCTCTTGGAGCACGCTAACCTTGTTTTGAGCTACTTAAGAATGGTTTAAACACCCCGAATCCAAGAACCATGCCGGTTGTAATAACAAGTGTCTTTCACAAAAAAAAAGAAAGACAAAAAGAAGAAAATTTCAAAAATTAAACACATAAACAAAAAAAAAATTAAAAAAATAATTTTTTTTGCATCCGTGATATCTCATTTGTGTGCTACATTTTTACATTCTGTTCCCATTTGTGTGCCCGTGTGTTGCATTCATCATCTTTGCTCTTGCCTTAATTGATAAAGGCTTGGCCCCTTGACTCGTTATCAAGGTTAGTCTCAAAATAATCACCAACTCTCTGAGCAAGGGGCTAAGTCAGAACGGAAAAAAATGACTTACTTCGTTGAGCAATGTGTACATGATTGAAAAATAGGAATGAAGGCAGAAGACATGAAATTGAACATTCCTTCCTTTATTTCCTTCTAGAAATTGTACATTAAGTTCCGTCATCTCTCTCAACGTTACCCCTCTCTCCGCTCTCCAGGCGAGGAACCCTAGAGGGTGTTGCTAAACCATGCGAGGCGATCCCTCTACTGCTCTATACCCCTCTTCCCGTCTCTGCTCCCCGTCGATCGACAGAGGCGACAAAGAAGCTGCTAACACGAAAGCCACGCTCTTGTGCTCTTCGGTAGCGCTCTTCACCATCCCTCAGCCATTGTTCAGCAAGACCGAGGCTGGTTCGGAGTTCAAATAGTTGGGCCTCCATAGCCCCCCGCTCCTCCCTCTCAGCCGATCTGGCGGTTCTCCCTCTTTCGGTGACTCTTTCCCTCTCCGCGCGTTCTCTCTCTCTGTCCTCCCTCTCCAGCTGAAGGGTAATCCTCAGCTCCACGGCGTCCCGGGAAGAACCATCATCTGGACGACGCCGCAGTTCTTCCTCCAGTTCCGCTATTCTGGCTTCTCCCTGCGCAGTGCGGGCAAGTGCATCTTGCACCTCTTTCGTCTGCCATGTCTGTCATTTCAGATATGTAGAGGCATGGATAAGTGAAATTCAATGACAAGACTCTCACATGTGTGGAGAGCATTACTTCTACCTCCGCGGCCCGCTGCGTAGTATGAGCAAGCTGCTCATGAAGCAAATCGAGTTCGGAAGTGGGGATACATAAGCTGGAAGAGACACCATCCGCCCACATTGCTGAGGAAGTCGCATCAAGCTGGGCGCACTGCAACACACATAAGGCGGCACTAAGGACCTGTGGATGCACTAAAATTCACTTATTAATGTTATTCGTTTATTTAAGTGTGCGGGCGTGCCAATCACGAAGTGACGATTTGTTCGGGCTTCAAGGAAGCCCGTGGTGCACTCGATCTGACTAATCCGACAATTGTGTAGTTCGTGTCGGGACCAAAACCCGCCGTGCCATAAAGGTCACAACGTCGTTTACATCCCCTCGGAGAGGGAAACACCCTTGATTAATCGACGGGAATTAGGGTCTCATGACCAGAAAATTATATCGAGAGAGGCAAGACAATAGCGGTCTCGAATCAATCGAATCAATCGGAAAGCCCCATGTCTAGGGAAGTAAGCATTCAAAATATGTCGGTCACTCAAGGGACCATTTTGATATTCGGACGAGCGTTCGACTTCAGGAAATCGTAATCGTCACGGAGAAAACCGGAGCATATGTATGCCAGGGCACGGCAGATTTATTGTTCGAAGGGACGAGAGGCTTTTGGTTAAATCCCAGTTAGAGTAACATGTCGGTCGCTCAGGGGACCGTTTAATATTCGGACGAGCATCCGGCTTTAGAAAATCGTAATCGTCCCGGGCAAAACCGGAGCGTATGTATGTCGAGGCACGGCAAATTTATTGTTCAGGGGTACGGGAAACGTTCGGCTAAATCCTGGTTAGAGCGGTTAGAAACCAATAAGTTTCTCAGCCCGGTGCAAGATCGAGTCAAGACCATTCCGGGGGCGCCTCCCGTGGTCCAAACGAGGCTTGCGTGGGCATCATTAATATTTCCGGTGCCGAAGGGCAACGGGAAAGAGTCTCGGGACTAGATTCCAAAACAAAGACGTGTGCAGATATAGCTGGCTGTAGGCCGAGGATGTGGGTCAGGCAATGACCATGATTAGGGCGAACCCATTATCTAAGCGTGACTCACGAAGGTCTTATCGATATTCCCATGCGTAGGGCTCGAGGGTGACGAGAGCCTTCTCGTTCCATTCAGATTTTTATTGATCATTCATGGACCACTTTATGTTCGGACAAAAGTCCGCATTGAAGGTACGACGCAAACGAAAATAAATCCGTACAAATGTATGCCGAGTTTACGGCAATTTCAATGAAAGAGCAGAAACGAATCCCAACGGGAACGAGTCCGGTTTGACAAACTATCGGCCCAGAGCAATGTCGGATTACGGCCATATTGAGATGGCTCCCAAGGTCCGACCCCGAATTCGAGAGGCGACGTTAATGTTCCCTTTATACCGGGTCTTGAGGAGAACGAGACTGCGGAGCAGATCTCATCATTTTATTATTATTTGAATTTTTATCATTTTTATTTGTTATTTTTTTATTTTTTGGTGAGTTTGTTATTATTATTCATTTATTATTATTTTATTATTATTATTTGCTTATTTGCATATTTATTTTTATTGAGTTAGTTATTATTATTACTTATTTCTTTATTATTATTATTTATTTATTTATTTATTGAGTTTGTCATCATTATTATTTACCCCTTTTTTATTGTTATAATATTATTATTATTATTATTAGGGATTTTTACATAAATACCCTTATAAATATGGGTTATGCCAAATATACCCCTCATTTGATAATATTATCAAAATATCCTCTAAATATTGTTAATGATTGTGGTTATACCCCGTGGTTCACTTCCGTTAAAGATATTTGATGAAGATCGTTAAATTTTATGAAAAACCTAAAATACCCCCCCGTTATGTAATAACCGGAATCTTTAGGCGAACGGGCTCCCCCATCTCAGGCGTTATACCCCGTGGGTCTGCTTCCACCTCCCAACGGCTTTCACCACGCGAACCGTAGGCTCCCCATCTCAGGCGGCCTCTCAGGCGGGCTCCCTATCTCAGGCGGGTGACTGGCAGGCTCCCCATCTCAGGCGGCCGACTGGTAGCACACCTCGAGCCCACGGTGACACACCCCGGAATCGACTGCTCCGACGCCGTCAAAGAAGCCTGCCCATCTCATGCCCACGGCGGCACACCCTCTGTGGAAGCCTCTCCATCTCAGCCCCCCCCCCTTACACAACGCCGCGGTTCGAAGAAACCTCCCCATCTCACCAAATCATCTCACCTCGGTACACCCTCTATTAGGGCGGCACACCCTCTCTCGAAGAACTCTCCCTATCTCACGGCATTAAATACATCATCCGACAAAGAAGATGAGTGATACGACCATCGGACAATCTAGTATTATACGTTCATTAAATACATCGGAGTGCTATGAAGTTCCACAATGTTATTGCAGGAAAAGATGTAGGGTATACATTTCGTCTCAAGAAACAAGCAGAGGAAGAAGATTTTATCGATGTGCAAGGTGGAAGGTAAGAAGTTCACAACGTATTCGACGTAATTTCTTAGATATATTTCTTGAATTTCTAATTGAGAGATCATATATATATATATATATATATATATATATATATATATATATGTGTGTGTGTGTGTGTGTGTGTGTGTGTGTGTGTGTGTGTGTGTGTGTGTGTACAGGAGTACGATTGTTGTGGCTTTTTTGTTTGGGTTGATGATGCGCATCATAATACCGTGGACTTGAAGCATCAAATAATTTCTATGGAATCATCGATCGAGAAGAAGTTGACTATGCTAGAGAGAAAACTAGACATAATACAATCCAAGATAGACATGACATGCAACCGCTGCTAGTGGAAGAGGGAATGGCTTACGACTGAAGATGGGATTCAAGAAGATAGTATCGCCCTTACTGAGGTTGGGCATACTGTACTTTGTATTCCACTACATTTGGTAAATGGATGTATAACAAGTGAACTAGAGGTGTCACTGTTTGTAATGGGTAAAGGGATTAGGAGGGGATTATGTGTCACTATTTGTAATGGTTTCATGTTAATGTCTAAATGTCAAAATAGTTAGTTGGAATAGTATGTTTGTAATGGTTTCATGTGTCACATTTTTTAATGGTTCCATGTGTCTTTGGACATTTAGTGTACTACCATCCTTTCAGTCACTGAAGAATGGCCATCCAAGCTGCTGTTCTTCTCAGCTTTGATATCTTTGGTATTTATAGAGATAGTTTCTTGCATTGTAAAGCATTGTAAAACCTGTTTTATTTTTGGTCATACTATACTTTATGTATCTTTAATTATTAGTGACTTTTTGCATGTTCCATTGTATAAAAAGGACAGAACATACTTTATAAATAATTTCTCTTTTTGACAAGTTTTATTTTTCCAAGTCTATATGAGATCTATTTTGTTTCCATAGACATTGATATTAACTGAGACACAATCCGTAGAATACCACATATATCTGTTGAATACTTGAATAATACCACCCTACAAGTAATATGAGTTGTGACTTGTGAGGATGCCAGCAAGAAACCAGACATCTCAAATTGCAAGTATCAAGTTGGGTGTTCTACAATAGCATCAGCACAAGCAGTGATTGCTGCAAGTAAATGCCTCTCTAAGCATGGCTTTCACTTTTTAATTTGGCATTCATGCTCTAACGAATGACAGGAAGAATTGGATGTCAGCATTTTGGGCACATTTCAACAATGCTGTGCCTGGGACTCAAATACAGGTGCCCCTTTCTATATATACAACAATTGGGAGAAGTTGATATAAATGCTTAGTAATGCGTGGACGATAACTGTATATCAGCAAGTTCTTGAGTCGTGACTGTACACGAGTAACATAATCCTGTAGGACAAATATATGACTAACATACTCTAACATATTCCAATTACCTGTGCTGAATTTATGGTACTAACATACTTTAACAAATAGTAGACAAATGCCTCTTAAGATGATCCATTCTCCAACTATCAGATAGCAAGTTTTTCTGATTCTCAGAATCAACTGCATTTATTTCTCTAAGAGTAACATCAGATGACATCAATGGCTTAATGAAGACTTGAGAAAATTTACATCAAAATAGAACACTGCATTGAGTGTACCTGTAAAGGCACAAGTCGAACCACCATGCATACTCATTCAGATAATCCATTAACAATTGTGTGAAGATTTCAGTAACAACTCCAGCTTCATACATTATTAATTGTGGACACAATCCACCAAGTGTCTGTGTACAACTAATCAATATCCCGACTGACAACGTTCTTGAGTCCTGGCATGCACACAATCCAAACACAGACCATAGTGTATGTAAAGACCCTTGTATAGCTCAGACCATATGCACATACCCTGTTTATGCACAGACCATATGCACCGACCAAATGACATAAAAACATATTCATAAAAGGAAAGGAGTAGATGTAAAGACAATAATTACATAATTGGACACATGCCAACATGTCTTTAAAGTTCTGTAAAGATAATAACCACCACAGGACACAAGTTCAGTTCTACATTAGATAATAATTACACAAGTTCTTTAAAGTTCTCGTAGCCAACATGCCAATTTCAACATTATACGGACAAATGCCAACTTCAACTTCAACCCAACCCTACACATTTCTGAACCTTGAATCCACCACCCGGCCACGACCCCGAACAAGAACTGTAGGACCTCTACTCTGCACAGGGACATAACTTGAGGAAGATGTCTGGGAGGGAATTGCACTGGATCCACCTGCATGATTGGAATTAATTTGAATGGTTAAATGGAGGCCTTCTTCTGCAGCAGTAGTCCTCCCTTGTACATTAGGTTACCCTGTCAAGCTCCCCTGTGAACACAATGCACAAACATAAGGATTCCTTTGTATAGTAATAAGATATTTAAATGGATCATGTAAAAGGACTACCTGACCCTGTGTTTCACATGATGTTTGGTTAGGACCCCTTTGCTTTCTTGGTCTACCAGGAGGCCTCCTGCATGACATAATCATGCATGAGTGCTAATTAAATTACTTTCATAAACAAAAGTGTGCCATTTATTATTACCTTACTTGTGGAGTAGAAGTTTGACCCAATGTTGATACTGGATTCTTACATGTCTTTGCATGATGCCCAAATTGACCACACATTTTGCACTTATGGGCCTTTGTAATTTTTTGGACTTCATCTGGGTCTCTGATTCTCTTCTTTTTAGGTCTTCCCGGTGGCATTCTCACATTGGGGGGCAGAACTTTTATTCCAAGTTTAATCTATCGTGTCTTGTCAGGCATAGAACTGATGTCCAAAGCATAGGTGGATTTATAAGTTGCCACTGTGTAACATCTATCAATATAATCCTCCCATTTAATACCCCTTCTGCTTGCTAAGAATGCACATGCATGTATGCATGGGAGACCTGTTTTCTGCCAAGCCATACAGGTACAACTTTTTTGGTTCAAGTCTACAACTTCACATGCTTCTGGACCTGTCACCTGAGCAGTCTCGTTAAATTCTTTCTCCACTAAAAATCCACCCAATTTTCTTGACATGACAGATATGTACTTCATGGCCCTTGGCACCAAGACATTGGTCCATTTTTCAGCCCTTGACCTCCTAATGTGCATGGTCTTCATCATTTTGGAACGAATAACATCTATACAGTCCAATATAGGTCTCCAACGGGCATCTGAGATGTAGGCATTGAATGATTCACTTAAATTATTTGTTATGTGATGGCATTTAGCAAGTGGATGAAACTGTGATCTACTCCATACAACTCCTCTCATGGCCGCTGATATCAAATAGGCATGTGCCTCTGGAGAATTTTCTTTCATTTGTATCATCTAGTCCAAGAAATCAACTTCAGTATATGACCTTGCAGCATTCCACAAGAGTCTCTTCATGAATTCACTTGGAAATGACTTCTTGAAATTCTTATACAGATGTCTAACACAGACCCTATGCTCAACACCTGAGAAAATAAGCGGGAGCCCTTCTTCTAACCCCTTTTGTCTGTTAGACATGAAAGATAAATCACTAGGCTGACCAATGGCCTGCTTCAGAGCATCCAGAAACCAGGTCCAGCTATCAGCATTTTCTCCTTCCACTATTGCTATGGCTATTGGAAAAATTCCATTGTTCCCATCAAACGAGGTGGCAGCTAGTAAGGTACCTCTAAAGATACATTTCAAGTGACATCCATCCAAGCCAATTAGGTGCATGCATCCCAACTTAAAACCCTCAATACAAGACTTTAAACACACAAACATTCTGAAAAATCTATTTTTGTCATCTGTCTGATATTTGACTAGACTCTCAGGGTTCTTTAAGACTAGTTCATGCTGTAGGTCAGGTACTCTGCCATACATTGCTTCCCAAGAACCACGAATTTGCTCTAATGCCATTTGCTTGCCTCTATAAACCCGGTGGTAAGGAATGTCCACATGGTATTGAGCATTCAACCTTCTTGAAATTTCTTTCACTGTAACATCTCCTTCAGTCCTAAGCCACCCACTTCTGGGTGGCCATATGATTCCCAGCTTTATTTGCCCCCGTACAAGTGTGTTCAGTTTGAAGGTTCTTTATATGAAATGTATGGACATCCGGTAAACGAGAAGCATGCATTCTCCAATTGCATCTCTTCTCAGCACAAACTACTGTTACTCTAGTTGGTTCTGATTTTATGTACTTGACTGCAAATTCATTTTTGATTGCATACTGGCCAAGTGCTAATCTGAATGCATTAATATTGTCAAATCTACTTCCTAAAGATATATCCGGATCATGAATGTTTCGGATAATAGGGGTACCCTCATTGTCCCCATCATCCACCTCCATGTCACACTCAGTGTCTGAGGAAAAGTAACTATCACGACTGTCATCGGTATAAACCTCATCATCAGATATATCACCCTCCCTAATTAGAGTCTCTGCCTCATTATTCCTTGGAGGCTCAACCTCAACGTACTCACTGTCATCTCCTAATGGATTCCAGTCTGGATCATCTTCTGAAGGCATTGCATTTTTTTCCTTAGACTTTCTTCTAGTCATAGATGTTACTGTCTTCATATGTGGATCAGAAGAAGCTAAAGGCACTCTAATATATTGTGTGGCGACATAAAGCACAATGCACAAATCATGGCTATACTTATCAAAAAGAGAAATCACATCCTCATCTGAACTAATTCTCACATATTTCTTAGACCTCAAATTTGATACTAAAGCATAGAAATCTATTGTCTGGTCATGTCCCCATTTGGTGACTTGAGAAGCTAACACTCGCAGCTCCCTCAAATGAGCATAATCTCTATCAAAGGAGTATGATTTCTGTCTAAAACTTGTGGGGATCATTCCTCCTTCTTCTTCAGTAGTCTTAAAATGCCCTCCATAGTAAAGTTTCAATGTAAATGTGTCTGCCATAACTGTGCTTTCGATGCTTAAAATAAGATAGAATACAAAAAGTAAAATAAAGGGGATGATAAGTTTGTATATAACACATAAGTAAGTGCAAATAGTCTTAGCAAATAGGTCTTGTACAATTAGAAAAAATTACAATTCAAACCTCAATTAATAGGTATAGACCACAAGCATGTCCACTCCAATTGGTCTAACTATCTGTGGGCCACCTTGATTCACTGATGTCTAGATGGGAATACCCCCTACACATATAGAAGACGGTACTAAACGTTACTCCAAATAAATAAATCAAATGAACTATAAACAAACAAAGGAATCAACTTTCAATCCAGCAAGTTTAATTTCTGTAGGGTTTACTCATTCACTTGCTCTGTCTCGTTCTGAAGCAGCAAATAAGGAGAAACGCCCAATCTCAGACAAAGACAATAATTAAAGCACACCCTAAACAAAAATAAAGAAACCTCATCAACAATTGTTCCTACCGGACACATTTACTAACCTCATCAACAATTGGCATCCACAATCAAGAGATAAAAATTAGGGTTTTCTACATATCGAGGGACAGAGATAGAGAAGAGGGGGACCATGCGAAGAGTGGGCCCGATGGGGTCGTGAGGGGTCCATAGATAGAAGAGAGGGGGACCATGCGAAGAGGGGGACCGATGGGGTATTTTAAGGTTCAGAGATAGAGGAGAGGGGGACCATGCGAAGAGGGGGACCAATGGGGTCGTGTGAGGTTCAGAGATAGAGGAGAGGGGGACCATGCGAAGAGGGGGACTGATGGGGTCATGAGAGGTTCAGAGAGAGTATGCGACACATACCCAGTGGAGTGGAAGAACCCTTCCATCGTGCAAAGGCCGTTGCAGGTCGGAGATGGAGCGGAAGAACCCTTCCGTCGCGTGAAGGAACCCTTCCGTCGCACGATTGCAGGTCGGAGATGGATCGGAAGAAGCCTTCCGTCGCGTGAAGGAACCCTAGGGGTAAATCATGAAGAAAACACGATGGGCGTGCGAGGGTCGTAAATCGAAGGGTAGGTTAGTAACTTCAGCATCTAACCCTAGTGTAACTCGAGTCAACATCACGGGAGTGACGGTAAGGGTATAACCGCAATCATTAACAATATTTGGAGGATATTTTTGATAATATTATCAAATGAGGGATATATTTGGCATAACCCATATTTGTAGGGGTATTTATGTAAAAATCCCTTATTATTATTCATCCCATTTTTTGTGAGTCCGTTATTATTATTATTATTTGTTGCATTTGGCACGTGTGTGGAGAGGGTGGTGGGGAGTGTACCGCTGAAAGGTTATGGGGTGTACCGCTGGAAGCAGATGAGTGTGTATCGGGTAGGACATCGGCGTAGTGTGCCGGGTAGGGTTGAAGGCAGAGTGCACCGTTGGGGAAGGCACATGTGTACTGGTCAGAGGGGTTGAAGGTGTGCCGGATAATGGGAAAGGCCCAACAGGGTCTATGCACATGAGGGGTGGGGTCTATGCGTGTTTTGCCTGGGCTAGGGTTGGTGCAGGTTTGGGGTTTAAGACTTATGCATGTGGGATGAAGTCTGTGCATGCTAGGCGAGGTCTGAGCAGCGGCTAGTTGGGTTGGGAGGGAGGTCTGTGCACACAAGAGTGTAATCGGTGCAATGTTTGGACTGAGAAGGGCAGGGTCAGTGCAGGTTTGCCTGGGCTAGGAGGCAAGTCGGTGTAAATTGGGAATGGGGTCTGTGCAGCCCTGAACCGTGAAGGGGCAAGGTCGGTGCAGCCTGCGGGCTGAGGTTGGTGCAGCTTTGGGCTGTAGAGGGGCAAGGTCGGTGTAGCCTGCGGGCTGAAGTCGGTGCAACTTTGGGCTGTAGAGGGGCAAAGTTGGTGCAGCCTTCGGGTTGAAGTCGGTGCAGCTTTGGGCTGTAGAGTGGCAAGGTCGGTGCAGCCTGCGGGCTGAAGTCGGTGCAAGGTATGCCGCTGAGGGTAAGGGTATGCCTGGGCTGAAGTCAGTGCAAGGCCAAGGTCGGTGCAGTGGCTAGGTCGGTGCATGTTTTGCCTATGCTGAGGGAGGGTTTGTGCATGTTTTACCCATGCGAGGGGAAGGTTGATGCACGTTGGAAGCAATGGAAGGGTGTATCGCTGGAAGCAGTGGAAGGGTGTACTGGCCAGGACGTGAGCTGGGGGGGTAGTGTACCGCTGGGAGAGGTGGATTGAGGGTGTACCGCTGGAAGCAGTGGAAGGGTGTACCACTGAGAGAGGTGAGACTGTGCCGGATGGAGGCACGCGAAGTGTGCCGGAGGAGGAGGCACGAGTGTGCCGGGCGAGGAGGCACGAGTGTGCCGGGGAAAGAGCGGGGTCTGCCAAGGTCTATGCACATTAGGGATGTGTTGAGGGCAAGGTTTGCCAAGGTCAATGCAGCTGAGGCTGGGTTGGAGAAGTTCCCTCTGTTCTTGAGGCGCATGTGAGGAGGTTTTCTTTTTCTTTTATTCATGAAATGCAAGCGTAGGGTTTTTGATTCAATTTTCTTTTATTCATGTGGATTATGTTCGTGGCTAGGTTTGGTAGACCGTCATAAAGACACAAGTGTTCATTTATTCGGGATCTCTGGGGTTTCTTTGTTATTTCGGCAAAGCCGTTTCATTAGTGTTTTATTGTGTTTATTTGTTGTTTCCTTTTGTCTTTTAATGGGTTCATTAGTTCTGACGAAAATTCGGCAGCATCTCCCCTTGACCCGGATGGTAAGGGAGTAAAAGGGGACATACCCACAAGGAGTGGCATGACCCAATAATTTGAGGTGTGTGCCAAGGCAGCCACCTTTAAGAAAACTTCTGAAAACCTGGGGAAAACACCGAACGAGAAAACACTGGGCTGAAACGGGCTAAGGGTGCACTGATTGGAAGAGGGGCCAGGTGTGCCGGGTAAGGGCAGGCCAAGGGTGTGCCGGCCAAGGCAGATTGGAGGCGTACCGGCCAAAGCACAGAGGGTGCACCGGGCAACGTAGGCTAGGAAGTGTGCCGGCCAAGGGGCAGGCTAACGAATGTATCGGGCAGGAGGACTAGGAGGGGTGTGCCGGCAGGTAGGCTGGGGGAGTGCATCAGCCAACGGCCGTTGGGAGTGTGCATGGTGGAGCACCCTGAGGGTGTGCCGGGTAGAGGGGCGGTCACAGTGTGCCGGGCTAGCGAGGCCAAGGGGTGTGTCGGTAGGCAGGCTGGGGGAGTGCACCGGCCAAAGGCCGTTGGGAGTGTGCCGGGCTAGCGAGGCCAAGGGGTGTGCCGGTAGGCAGGCTGGGTGAGTGCACCGGCCAAAGGCCATTGGGAGTGTGCCGGGCTAGCAAGGCCAAGGGTGCACCGGGTTTGGGATGCCCAGGAGCGTGCCGGTGGAGGGGTGCTGACAGGTGTGCCGGGGGGAAGTCCCGGCAGGTGAAGTGTGTCGGGCAAGGCACATTGGGATATGCCAACAGGGACAAGGCCGAGCGAAAGGGGGATGCCAGTGGAGGCGACGACGAGGTAGACGAGGGCAAACCACCTGGAAGATAGAAAACCTCAAAGGAAGGAAGAAAAAGAATGGCATGAAAAGACCAACGGTGTTGGCTGGGCATAACAAGATAAAGGGGTGCATTCCATTCATAGAGAACCGTGGCCGATACATCACAAAGGAAAAGAAGAACAAAAAGAGAAAATAAAAAGAAATGAAGATACAGCATGGGGAGGGGAATGGAGCATGGGCTCTTCCCCTCCCAGACCTCACTCCCTCTCTTCACTCGCTCCCTCTCCTCTCCTCATCTCTTCTCTCTCTTCTCTTCGCGCAGACGGCCGTGGGTTGAGCAGCGAGGGGGCCGGAGCCCCTTCTCCCTTCCTCTCTTTTTCTCTTCTTCTTCTTCTTCTTCTACGTTCTCTGCCCTTCTGGGGAGCCAAGCCGCAAGCCCCAGAGCCAGCACTCCTTTCGCTGTGAGAGGATATATATATCCTGGTGGCGTTGACATCCGTTGACGATGGTGGTTAATGGGGATTGACCCCAGTCTTGTCTCCCGACAGAGGGGATGCTTGCGTGCCTCAATAGGGAGACGACAGCTGGGCTCTCCAGCTGGTTCGACGGGAGTCCACTGCGAGCCAAGGGTGGGAGGCTGTAACCGCTGGAAGGGCTGCCGTTCGAGGACGCTACACCGGGTGACGAACAGAGTGCACCCCTGGAGGGGGCCAGATGGCGTGGCGTTGAAGGGGCACGAAGGGCGTGCCGCTGGAGGCACTCTGAAGGTGTGCCGCTGGGGCTTTCAGAGTAGTGTGCCGCTGGAGAGCTCAACGGGTGTGCCGTTGGAAGGCACATGGAGGTGCGCCGTTGAAAGGCGTTCACAGGAGTGTGCTGCTGGGAGGGCCACATGGGTGTGCCGCTGGAGGCACTTAGTGTGCCGCTGGAGGCCGTTTGGAAGTGTGCCGCTGGAGGGACACTTGGAGTGCGCCGTTGGAAGGCACCGGTGAGTGTGCCATTGAAGGGCACTTGAGGGTGTGCCGCTGGGGCACTTGCAGGGGTGTGCCGCTGGGGCACTTGAAGAGTGTTTCCTTTTCTTCTTTTCTTCTTTTCACCTTCTCTTCTCTTTTCTCCTCTTCTATATTCCCCTGCACGTAAACATGGGGTGAGAATTTTTTAGTGTCCAAAAATGCCCCCCAGCCGCAGACGGCGTGAGAGAGGGGTGAGAGAGCGGGGCCTGCGTGTGCAGACCGACTGAGAGATTTATCTACATGACGAGGAGAGCGGGGTTGCAAGAGCCGAAGTCTGTTGAGCAGGCCGGGCAGGCCGAAATTGGGAACAGGCCGTCAAGCCGAAGGATGTTGGAAGGCGAGCCACGAGGGCAGAGAGAAGGGTTTATTCCTCCAAAAGGCATATTCGTTGCCCGAAGGGACGGAGAGGAGCGTTTGTTGATTCAAAAGAGGTATTCGTCGCCCGAAGGGGCGGCGAGAAGAGTTTGTTGATTCAAAAGGCATATTCGTCACCCGAAGGGACGGAGAGAGGAGTTTGTTGATTCAATGATCTGGACAAGAGGTCAGGGTCTGACAGGTTATTCGTCACCTGATGGGACGGAGAGGAGAGTTTGTTGATTCAAAAGAGGTATTCGTTGCCCGAAGGGACAGAGAGAAGAGTTTGTTGATTCAAAAAGGATATTCGTCGCCCGAAGGGACGGAGAGAAGAGTTTGTTGATTCAATGATCTGGACAAGAGGTCCGGGTCTGACAAGTTATTCGTCACCTGAAGGGACGGAGAGGAGAGTTTGTTGATTCAAAAGAGGTATTCGTTGGCCGAAGGGACGGAGAGAAGAGTTTGTTGATTCAAAAGGGATATTCATCGCCCGAAGGGACGGAGAGAAGAGTTTGTTGATTCAATGATCTGGATAAGAGGTCCGGGTCTGACAGGTTATTCGTCACCTGAAGGGACGGAGAGGAGAGTTTATTGATTCAAAAGAGGTATTCGTTGCCCGAAGGGACGGAGAGAAGAGTTTGTTGATTCAAAAGATGTATTCGTCGCCCGAAGGGACGGAGAGAATGATTCATTCCTTTAATGATCTGGATGGCTGGTCCAAACCAAAAGGGGTGATGTTCGTTGCCGAAAGGGGACAAAGAGATGGTCAAGTCATTGACATGGGCTAGTGTCAACGCATGGAAAGAGGGTTGATTCCTCACCCGAGCGGGAGGCTCGGGCCAAGGTGAAAGGGTGTTCTGTTCTTTAATGCGTCGGGATTACTGGCTACGAAATCCAAACCCGGGAAAGTGGACCGCAAGGGCCAGAATCGGTGTTGCAGAAGTAGGTCGTGAAGGTCAAAATCGGGGAAGCGGGCTACAAGAGCTGCAATCGGGAAGTTGGCTACAAAAGCTAAAATTGGGGAGCAGGCTATGAGAGCCCAAATTGAGGAAGCGAACTACGGAAGTCGCAATAGGAAAGCTGGCTACAAAAGCTGAAGAGAAGCGGGCTGCAAAGAGCCGAAGTTGGGAAGAAGGCTGTAAGAGCCGAGATTAAGGAAAGTAGGCTATAAAGGCCGAAGTTGAGAAGCGGGTTGCAATGAGCCGACGTTGGGATGTAGGCTGCAAAGAGCCGAATTTGAGAAGCGGGCTGCAAAGAGCCGAAGTTGGGAAGCAGGCTGCAAGGAGCCGAAGTTGAGAAGCGATCTGCAAAGAGCCCAAATTGAGGAAGCATGCTATAAATGCCGAAATTGAGAAGTAGGCTGCAAAGAGTCGAAGTTGGGAAGCAGGCTACAGGAGCCGAGATTGGGAAGCAGGCTACAAGAGCCGAGGTTGGGAAGCAGGCTACAAGAGCCGAAATTAGGAAAGCGGGTTGCAAGAGCCGAAGCTGGGAAGCAGGCTACAAGAGCCAAAATTGGGGAAGCGGGCTACGGGAGCTGGAATTGAGAAGCGGGCTGCAGGAGCTGAAGTTGGGAGATTAACAGGCCGCGAGGGCGGGAAGTAGGCCATGGGGGCCAAGATTGGGCTCCACGAGCCAAAATTCGGGACGACGAGCTACGAGAGCCAAAATTGAGTTTATTATTATTATTATCATTATTATTTCCTTATTCAAGCATGTAGGCATTCGTCAGCAGGCATAACATATGTAGAAATAAGGTAGCTCCCACTACAGAGGATGGGATAGGGACATCACCCCTAATTCGTAGACACAGTGCGGGCCAGAAGACACAGCTAACGGGGTGGTGCACCCGTCAAGAGGATATCGCATGTCTCACACGCACAGCTTAAACTCACGCATTTCACCCAAGAAAACTCTTTGTGGAGTAGAGGTGCAACCGTGTGAGCAAAAGACCCTAAACATAGGGATATGTAGGTTTTCTAAGCAACACTCGAGGATTACTCTAGCACCTACACATGAGTTTCAGGCTCTCGATTTCGGTAGCTTCGCACAGCCCCCATCTGTTTATTTTGGTAGCGAATTTCACCGTTCGACGCGAGTCTCCTCATGTGTCTCAATGGAGATTCCCGGCTATTAAGATTCGTCCTTATTATAATTCTATTACGGATTCCACCATTTGGCGCAAGTCTCCTCATGTGTCTCAATGGGGATTCCCGGCTACTAGGCTTCATCCTTGTTGCAATTCGCTTCACCATTTCGCGCGAGTCTCCTCATTTGTTTCAGTGGGGATTCCTGACTACTCGGATTCACATTTCTTTCTATTTTTTTCATCATTTTTTTAATGTGGGTAGGTAGCTTTTTCCTCACGATTACCTTTCACGCGAGTGCAGGAATTCAAGTCTCCGTAGAGTGCTAAGAAGAAAGTCGGACAATCCCTATGGTTGAAGACCATTGAACACATTGAGTGCGGAGCGTGGGAGTGTTGCCTTAGGTTTATTTTATGAGTTGGACTTAGCGATTTAGCCATGACTCTTCTCTTTGATGTGTGCACCCGCCATAATTGGGTTCCCTTCGAGCGTTTGCCGTGACACGCGTGCATTCAGGATCGGGGCAGTATTATTTAGCAAGGAAACATGGTCCTAGAAAATTCCAAGGAGGTGTATTATTCTATATTATAAGCAAGCATGTAAGTAGGGCAGCCAAGCATTTTTTGTCTCTTTTGTTTTGCTTTCTTCTTTTTTTTGCGTAAGAACATATAGTTGTTACGTATAAGCGTAGTGATAGTAAAGGTATTAGGGAAGCAGACCACAAAGGGCCGAAAGGATATTAGGGAAGCGGGCTATAGAAGCCAAGGGGCATTAGGGAAGCAGGCCGTAGAAGCCGGGAGATGCTGGAAAGCGGGCTACAAAGGCCAAAGGTTGGGGGAGCAGGCTACGAGAGCCAAATTGGGAAGCAGGCCACAAAGGCCAAAGGGAAGTGGGCTACAAAAGACAAAATGTTGGGGAAGCGACTACGAGATATGAAGTTGGGAAGCGGGCTATAAAAGTTGAAGCTGAGAAGCGGGCTGCAAAGAGCCGAAGTTGGGAAGCGGGCTATAAAAGTTGAAGCTGAGAAGCGGGCTGCAAAGAGCCGAAGTTGGAAAGCAGGCTACAAGAGCCAAAATTAGGAAGAGGGCTGCAAAGAGCCGAAGTTGGGAAATAGGCTACAAGAGCCAAAATTGGGAAGCGGGCTGCAAAGAGCCAAAATTGGGAAGCGGGCTGTAAGAGCCGAAGTTAAGGGAAGCGGGCTATAACAGCCAAAGTATGGGAAGCGGGCTGCGAGAGCCGAAATTGGGAAGCGGGCTGCGAGAGCCGAAGTTGGGAAGCAGGCTGCAAGAGCCGAAATTGGGAAGTGTGCTACAAAAGCCAAGAGTTATTGGAGAGCGTGGTGGGACGGATGTATTAATCTTGATAGTGGGCTGTGGCCGAAATGGCTGAGCTGAAGGGTGTCGGGTAGCAGGCCGGGAGGCCAGAAAGATGTTACGGTAGCAGGACGTAAATCCTTAGGGATGTCAAGAAAGCAGGCTATAAAAGGCAAGGGATACTAGGGCAGCTGGCTATAAAGCCCATGGGATGTCGGAAGCAAGCCATAAGAGGCCAAAGGATAACGGGAGTAGGCCACGAGAGCCCGAAAGACATTTGGGAGTAGGCTACAGGAGCCGAAAGATCTCGGGGAGCAGGCTATAAAAGCCAAGGAAATATCGAGAGTAGGTTAATGGTAAGCCGTAGCGAAGGTGACAGCTCACAATATTCAACACTTGCAAGAAATTGTTGACAACCAACCGCTGTAAAAGCCTAATGCCAATCAGGGAAGCGAGCTTCAAGGGCTGAAGGGTAACCTAGGCAACAGGCTGTGAGTGCCAAGGGATGTCGAAAGCAGACTGTGAGAGTCAAAAAGAAGGGTCTCTTTTTTTTCTCTGGCCAGGGGAGGATCTGAACCAAGGTGAGAGGTCTCTTTTTGTAATTCTCTGGCCAGGGAAGGATCCGAACCAAAGTGAGAGGTCTATTCTTCTGCTCTCTGGCCGGGGGAGGATCCGAACCAAGGTGAGAGGTCTCTTTTTGTAATTCTATGGCCGGGGAAGGATTTGAACCAAAGTGAAAGGTCTATTCTTCTGCTCTCTGGCCGGGGGAGGATCCGAACCAAGGTGAGAGGTCTCTGTTTGTAATTCTCTGGCCAGAGAAGGATCCGAACCAAAGTGGACGGTTTATTCTTTGATTCTCTGCGCGGGAAAGGATCCGAACCAAAGTGAGAGGTTGATTCTTTTATTCTCTGGCCGGGAAAGGGTCTGAACCAAAGTGAAAGGTTGATTCTTAATTCTCTGGCCGGGAAAGGATCCGAACCAAAGTGAAGGGTTGATTCTTTAATTCTCTGGCCGGGGAAGGGGTCCGAACCAAAGTGAAGGGTTGATTCTTTAATTCTCTGACCGGGAAAGGATCCGAACCAAAGTGAAGGGTTGATTCTTTAATTCTCTGGTTGGGGAAGGATCCGAACCAAAGTGAAAGGTTGATTCTTTAATTCTCTAACCGGAAAAGGATCCGAACCAAAGTGAAGAGTTGATTCTTTAATTCTCTGGCTAGGAAAGGATCCGAACCAAAGTGGAAGGTTGATTCTTTAATTCTATGGCCGGGGAAAGGATCCGAACCAAAGTGAAAGGTTGATTCTTTAATTCTATGGCCGGGGAAAGGATCCGAACCAAAGTGAAAGGTTGATTCTTTAATTCTCTGACCGAGAAAGGATCCGAACCAAAGTGAAGGGTTGATTATTTAATTCTCTGGCCGGGGAAAGGATACGAACCAAAGTGAAAGGTTGATTCTTTAATTCTCTGGCCGGGGAAACGATCCGAACCAAAGTGAAGGGTTGATTCTTTGATTCTCTGGCCGGGGAAGGATACGAACCAAAGTGGAAGGTTGATTCTTTAATTCTATGGCCGGGGAAAGGATCCGAACCAAAGTGAAGGGTTGATTCTTTGATTCTGTGGCCAGGGAAGGATCCGAACCAAAGTGGAAGGTTGATTATTTTATTCTCTGGCCGGGGAAGGACCCGAACCAAAGTGGAAGGTTGATTCTTTGATTCTCTAGCCGAGGAAGGACCCGAACCAAAGTGGAAGGTTGATTCTTTGATTCTCTGACCGGGGAAGGACCCGAACCAAAATGGACGATTGATTCTTTGATTCTCTGGCCGGGGAAGGACCCGAACCAAAGTGGAATGTTGATTCTCTAATTGGGTGGCCAAAGGCCGAAGGTGGAGTTGCTTGTTGGCTCGACATCTGTCGGCTTGAAGTCCCGATGGCAGAATATTCCTCGGTTTAACGCCCCGATGGTGGAATATCTTGGCTTAGACGAAAGGTCGTGACACCAACCCCATGAGAAGCCTATTTGTTGGATGGCTGGAGGTAGAGGGTAAAAGACCCTGTCTGCCTCAAGGCTCACT
Organism: Amorphophallus konjac; assembly: GCA_022559845.1. NCBI lineage: Eukaryota > Viridiplantae > Streptophyta > Magnoliopsida > Alismatales > Araceae > Amorphophallus > Amorphophallus konjac. Next base: position 389,955,341 of record CM040122.1, read on the forward strand.
TTCTTTCCTTCTCTTCTTCTTTTATGTGAAGGGGCGAGTGGAAAGACCACGTGTCCCAGATGACTGTTCTTTTCTTTTCTGCTCTTCTTTTTATTGTGAAGAGGCGGGTTCGAAGACCACGTCTGCCTCATGTCTCCTTTCTTTTTTTTCTGCTCTTCATTTCTCATTAATGCTTCCGTATTGGGGTGTATTTCTCTTAATGTGTCCCCAGGCGGGGTATGGCTTTTCTTCATCTGCCCCCCCTAGGTCGGGAGGGTATGCCTCTTTACTTCTGTGCCCCCGGGCGAGATATATTCTTTATGGCTTCTATGCCCCCAAGCGGGGTGTGTGTTTCTTATTCAAATGCCCCTAAACCGAGGTGTATTCTTTATGGCTCCTGTGCCCCTAGGCGGGGTGTGTTCCTTCTTCGAATGCCCCTAAGCCGGGGTGTATTTCCCTTCAAATGCCCCTAAGTCGGGGTGTACGTTGCTTTCATGCCCCCAGACCGGGGGTGTGGCTTTTGCTTTCATGCCCCCAGACCGGGATGTATTATGCTTCTAGTGCCTCCAGAGTGGGGTGTATTGCTGCTTCCGATGTCCCAAGGCGGGGTATAATTCTGCTTCCGATGCCCCAAGGCGGGGTGTAATTCTCGCTTCTTTTGCCCCCATGGCGGGGGTGGATGTATGCTTCATGTGCCCCCATGGTGGGGTACATTTCTTCTTCAAATGCCCTTAAGCCGGGGTGGGTTTCTCTCTTTGTGTGCCCCCAGGCGGGGTATAGTCTTTGCTTCTCATGCCCCCATAGCGGGGTGTAGTTCTTCTTCAAATGCCCCTAGGTCGGGATATACTTTTCTTCATATGCTCCCAGGTCGGGATGTATGTCTCTTTGCTTCTGTGCCCCAGGTGGGGTGTGTTTCTTTTATGGCCTCTATGCCCCTAGGCGGGGTGTATTCTTTATGGCTTCTATACCCCCATGGCGGGGTATATATTTCTTCTTCAAATGCCCTTAGAGCGGGGGTGTACTCTTTTATGGCTTCTATGCCCCCAGGCGGGGTGTAACTTCTTGCTTCTTCTTATGCCCCCAGGTGGGGGTGTATTTTCTCTTCATATGCCCCTAAGGTGGGGTGGATTCTTTTGCTCTTTATGCCCCTGGATTGGGGTGAAAGTTTGTTTCTTACGCCCCCCATGACGAGGGTGCATTTCTTCGTCACCTGCCCCTAAGCCAGGGTGCAGCTTCTGCTTTATGTGCCCCCTAGTCGGGGTGTATGCCTCTTTGCCTCTATGCCCCTATGCGGGGTGTCTTCTTCTACATCTTATGCCCCCGGACCGGGTGTAGCTTTATTTCCTGTGCCCCCCATGAGGGGTGTGTTTTGCTTCTTACGCCCCCATGGCGGGGTGTGTCTTTTGCTTCATGTGCCCCCATAGCGGGGTAGAGTCTTGGCTTCTTATGCCCCCATGTGGGGGTGTAGTTCTTCTTCAAGTGCCCCTAAATCGGGGTAAATTTCTTTCTGAAATACCCCTAAATTGGGGTGTATTCTTTGTCTCATATGTCCCCCGAGTCGGGGTGTGTTTTGCTTCTTGTGAACCCCGGGCGGAGTGTATTATGCTTCTTCTACCCCTCAAGGCGGGGTGTGTCTTTTCACATATCCCCGAAGCGGGTGTAGTTTCTTCTTCAAATGCGCCAGGGCCGGGGTGTAACTTTTGCTTTATGTCCCCCCGAGTCGGGGTGGATTCTCTTCATGTGCCCCTAGGCCGGGGTGCAACTCTGTTTGTTCTTATGCCCCAGAGCGGGGTGGATTCTTCTCACATGCCCCCGAGTCGGGGTGTATTCTCTTCATGTGCCCCCTAAGCGGGGTGTATCTTTTGCTTCTTATGCCCCAGAGCGGGGTGGATTCTGCTTCTTCTACCCCGACAAACTGGGGGATGTTTGCTTCTTGTGCACCTAAGGTGGGGTGTATTTCTACTTCTGATGCCCCCAAGGTGGGATGTATTACTGCTTCTGATGCCCCCAAGGTGGGGTGTAATTCTTTATGTACTCTATGCCCCCAAGGTGGGGTGTGTTTCGCTCCTTTATGCCCCTCCGGGAGCGGGTTCGATTCTTGGCTTCATATGTCCCTCAGCCGGGGGTATGTTTTGCTGCTTGTGCCCCCAAGGTGGGGTGTGTTTTACTTTTTATGCCCCCAAGGAGGGGTGTATCATCTACTTCTTATGTCCCCGGAGCGGGGTGGATTCTTTGCTTCTTATGCCCCCATGGCGGGATAGATGCATGCTCTCCTCGGGAGTCGTGGCCGTGCTTGGCCCCATTGTTATGAAGCGTTCCCCGCAGCGGGTAGCAATTCATCAAGCTACAGTTGCGACTTGTTGGATCTTCGAACAGCCACTCGAGGGGCCCTCTTATGTCGGATAGGGGCAGCAGGAAGGTGGAACGGACCAGGGCATTGCACCATGGACTTGGACCCCTCTTAGAGCCGGGTGGGATGTCGGCCTTCTTCCTGTTCTCATGGTCAGCGGTGCTTACTTTTCTTTTATCCTTTCTTTTCTTCTCTTATTCTCTTTGTGTAATAGACTAAGGTAGGTGCGCAGGAGAGCGCTTACCCCCTCAGGGAGGGGATGAGTGGTTCGCTCCACCGCATCAATCCCACAGTGGTAATCTTTGTCCAGCACGGGCTTTGACGGATATGGTCGTATGACCCTCTCTCTCCAATTCTCTCTCTTCTCTTTTGCTCCTTTCTTTTCTTCTTTTCTTCTTTTCTTCTTTTTTTCTTGGGGAGAAAGGGGGTTTGACTTCCCCTCCCTTCTTCTCTCTTTCTCTTCTCATTTTTAGCAGCCTCCATGATTCCTGGAAACTGCATGTGCCTCGGAGTAGCACCTTCGAGGCCACCAAGACAATTACGTCTAGTCCGGCTTTTCTCCCCATAGGGCTGGAAAAGATAGCACCTGCAATTCATCAAAGTAGGTAAACATCGTTTATTAGGGGGCCATGAGGCCCTGAATCCCTGCGAAGAGATGAAGGGTGGTTTTCGAGTCCCACCGGGTGTGCCAGACTTGTGGATGCACTAAAATTCGCTTATTTATGTTATTCGTTTATTTAAGTGCGTGGGCATGCCAATCACGAAGTGATGATTTATTCGGGCTTCAAGGAAGCCCGTGGTGCGCTTGATCTGACTAATCCGATAATTGTGTAGTTCGTGTCGGGACCAAAACCCGCCGCACCATAAAGGTCACGGCATCATTTACATCTCTTCGGAGAGGGGAACACCCTTGATTAATCGCCGGGAATCAGGGCCTCATGGCCAGAAAATTATATCAAGAGAGGCAAGACGATAGCGGTCTCGAATCAGTCGGGAAGCCCCATGTCTAGGGAAGTAAGCATTCGAAATATGTCACAACACGATCCGACGACCAGATCACAACACACACACACACGCTGCAACAATCGCAGCACAATGACACAAACACGATCGCACGAAGGCGATCAAACACGACCGTATACACAAACGGTCACACACACAAATATCTCTAATGTTCAGAAAATAAACATAAATATTCAAGCATGCTCAAACCCAAAATACAGATCATTGAACATATCACAAAGAACTGATAGAAGACATAGAAGTGATCCCCCATTGTTCTTCAAGGTCGGTTGATGATGTTCCTTGAACCACGAGTTGGAGAGAAGCCGGATGAAGACGTTTCTTGCGTTCTCTTGATCCTCTCTTCGATCCGCACCTTTTCTTCTTCTTCCACGATCTCCAGATCTTCACGAAAGTAGATGATCTCCTCCTTTCAAGAGCTCCACCACGTTCTCCCATTTTCTTCACCTATATGAATGAACAAATGTGCATTAGGGTTCATCACTGCTGAAATTCGGAGCAACACATTGATATATATAGGAGACAGACCAAATGACCCAGATACCCCTTCTAAAATGAGTTTAAAACACCCTAACATGATTAGGAACCATTATGGTATATTTTAGAATGGTTTAATAGGGTTTTCAATAAGTTTAAAACACTTTCGTAAGTCCCGTCCGGAAGGGGTCGACCCTTGGGGTCGACCCTCGGGCAACAGGTTGCTGAAAAACATAAAACATCACCTTCTGTTACAGGGGTCGACCCTTGCAGTGGGGGTCGACCCCTGGGGTCGACCCTTGGCAACCAGGTTGCAATCGGGGCCAAAAAATGAGCCAAGATTACAGGGGTCGACCCCATGTGTCGACCCTTGCAGTGGGGGTCGACCCTTTCAGGTAGGGTACGCAAAAACAACTCTGCGCGCTTCGACGGCAGAATTAATTCTCCTAGCTCCGAACTCCGATCGAAGCGAGACTGGAAGCGTTGGAAAGAGGACTCCCAGAGCTACAACATAAAATTTTTAGAGGGGAGATCAAATGGTCGGATTGAAAATGGTGAAGACTGTAAGATAGTTTGAGTTTGAAAAATAACTAAAACCTCCATCAAACCAAAGGGAAACAATTGATTAAATGTTACCATAATCCCATGAAGATCAACAATGATTTTGCATCCTGAAAAATATGATAAACCAAGAGGTTAGTTGAGAATCAAACTCATGAATCAAGCATTAACAATCTCTACAAGGGAGCTCAACATTCAAACACAAGGCGACCAAATCTTCAACAATAAAATGCTTCATCACACAAGTGTTAACAAGTATGCCAAATGCAAAGCATGCATAATTATCATGGAACCACATTCATTCAAATGGCATTCTTGTTGACAAAAACTAATATTCATGAAGCCTTATTTTCACGAGGAACATTGTCTTCACATGCATCTCACACATCAGTATATACCAATCATGCAAACATGTTTTCTCATGAATTCTCTTGAGTACAGGGCATGTGCATTCTTCCAAGCATGTTTCACAAATTCATGCACACATTGAAATCACAATAACTCTATGAATGATATGTCACTATCAGTCAATTAGAAATGTGTGTTCAGTGAACACAATCTCATAGATTAAGACCCAAAAGAAGTCATCTCCAGAAAAGCCATCTTCATGCAATTCTTTCATACAGAAGTCATTAACTCAAGCTTTTAGAGCAAAGTACACATGACCAATCATTCATCCAATGCATGAGCAATATGGAACCAACTTTCATGAAGTCTTGTATGAATATTTCAAGCCCAAAAATATTATGAAGAAAATGCATGAAAATATCCAACCAAGACGTTGAAAGCTATTAGATGAAATGAATGAAATGTAGAAGAATCATTGCAATGCAATGAGAGAGGCAACCCCCTTTTTTCAATAAGATCTTCATTGACGCACTCCTTTGAGTTCCAAACATGAAGCATGGATTTTGATCCTGCAAATCAAAATATTCAAGGCATGAGATCCTTAAATACAAATCATTCATATAACTTTCAAACATGAACAGAGTTAACTCCCTTTAAGAAGAAGAGCTTCATTGATGGACTCCTTAAGATTCCAAGTATGAGCCATGAAGTTGTATTCCTACAAACCAACATAAATATAACCAAGTGTTCACATGACTGTCAAGAGTGAACATTAACTCCATCAACTCATCAACTCAAGATATAACACATGTTGCTCAATGAACCACATACACACACAAACACAATCGTTTTGATATCATTGAAACCAAACACCAACTAGGGGATGCAACAATCTCCCCCTTTTTGATGATGACAAAACGATGTGTGTGATAATACAGATTTTGCAAACATGGGCAAACATTGAGCATACACCAATTCTTCCATGCTCCCCAAGACAACAACAAGTATAAGGCATTGAGCATTGAGCACACACATTAAACATACACCAATTCTTCCATGCTCCCCAAGACAACAACAAGTATAAGGCATTGAGCATTGAGCACACACATTAAACATTCTCCCCCTTTTTGTCATCTACAAAAAGATAGAGGGTATGTGACATAAAATGAACATGTGAGGCCAAAGGATAAGTTTCCAATTTAAATGCCAATTGATGTTAAGTAGGGGCTCAACCATATGAAACCAAGTGTTGATCAAGGTAGAGGCACAAACATAGACAATGTCAATTCTCGAAGAGAGAGAGCCTCAAAGAGAGCATTTGTTGATCATGATACCATTTGTTGGTTGAACTCATTTTGGCATTTATGCAACATGAAGTGTTCAGAATATGCATTTCAGAATGAACGGTGCCAATTGTTGAAAAGTATGGATTTGATCAAGATGATATCATGAATGACCTATATGCATGCTGAAAATGTCAAATATGCAAATATGCAAATTAGCACTGAATATGCACTATGTGAATGCTAATCATGCAAGTTATGAAGCGATGCACAAGATGACTGATATCCTTCAAATGTAAGGTTTATGCTCAGAATTAGACTCAAGGGGAATGCATGAACATGCAAGCACACAAGCACAATCGTCATGCACACAAATATTACATATAGTAACTCCCCCTTAATGAGGCACGGGTTAAGAAAAGAGCACGTGATTCAAATTCAAGAGTATAAGACATGAAGCATAACTAAGAGGTTTTGTGCATACACAACTAGGAGTACTACATAAACCATGAATGTAGGCAAATTCATAAAATACATATATCACAGAAATGCCCATGTGAAATGTGAGGCAATGACTAATGAGCTTCAAAACATATGGATTTTCAGATTTTCTAAAGAACACTAGAAGGTAATCTTCTCTCTACACTTTCACTTTAGATTCTCGACTATCGGTAGCTTCGCACAACCCCTATTTAGTTTCTTTTAAAAGACTTCACCTTTCGGCGCGAGTTTCCTCATGTGTCGCAATGGGGATTCCCGGCTACTTGGATTCGTCACACATATGATTTTTGTTTCTCCTTTTGACACGAGTTTCCTCCTTTGTTTCAGGGGGATTCCCGGTTACTCGGATCCACATTCCACTTATTGAATTTTTGTGGGGTAGGCAACTTTTTCCTCACGATTACTTTTTAATGTCCATGTAGAGATTCAAGTTCCCTTTAGAGTGTTGGAAAGAATTTCTTAAATCCTTATCAATGAAATTCATTAAATTCATTATGTGCAATAGTGTGAGGGTAAATTTTTATTTTACATGTATAAAATAAATTTGACAAGACACGGCTATGACTCCCCCTAAATGTATGCACGGTCGGAAACAAATGCTCCCCCTTAATATATGACATGTATCACATATGAATAAAATCACTGCATTGTTATTTATCAAGGAGGTGAGGTCTTAGAATTTTCCAAGAAATGTTTTATAAGATATATGCATACACGCATGCAAGGATTTATGGAAGTATTCATACAAGCATTCATGAGTCAAGATATGCGATTATCATGAAATATATGCATATGCTCTATATGCATGAATATGCAATATGCATCTTTTTGTCATTTTATATGCATAGTATATGAATGATATGCAAAGATGCCAATGCATTCTTTTTATGCAAGTTTTCAGTTTTTGTAATGACTTGAGCATATAAGAAAAACAAGAACTAGGTGAATGCATGAGATGGATTTTCAATAACATTTTAATAGCTTAGAGTATCATCCACAAACCAAACAGATTTTACAGGTTCTGGTACGAGGTGGAGGTGAAGGTTCGAAAACCCAACTCACACATAGTGGGAGCTTCTAGGTGGACATAATTCACCCTTCCACTACACACCATTTGATATACCAGATACCCAAATACACTCAGATGCTCATGCACTTCATATTGAAAAGTATTCAGTAGGCAAAGACATCATGTTTGGTCCTCAAAAATTTCAGATTCATTCAACCAATGAGACATGTTCATCATAGCTGAATACAAGAACAACAGATCAAGTTCAGAAATAATATATGTCAAAGGAATAATTCTGCATTTCAGAAATTTTGCCTTTTTGAAGTAAGAATGAATTTCAGATTCAATTTGAAAGCACATGCAAATCAAAGGTAAATTGATTTCCTTCAAAACACAAGGTTCGTTATAAGCCAAACAATTCAATTTTTGAATTTTGGTACAAAGCGGAGAACATAGGTCCGAAGACCACTATCACGCTTAGTGGAAGTATCCAGTTAAACGTAGTCCAACCTTTTCTAACCACCATTTGATATACCAAATATTCATCCATTGAAGACATATGTGACTTGTGAAGAATTTGGAGCATAACATGAGAACAGACCAAGATCTCATTCAAAAACATCAAAATCATCAAGTTTGACAGTGAAGAAGCAAAGTTGGAGTTTTACCATATGAGTGTGCCTTGTTCCATTTTACTGGAACCCCTTTCATTCTTTATTTACCTCAAGGCACACTTGCATCAAAGCCAATTCATTCAACGGATTTGGGCACCCAAGCCTTTTTGGGTCCCTGGATGTTAGTAGCGTTGCCACCAAACACTTTCTTCTTTTTCGTTGCCACAATATCATCATTCTTCATGATCCTGCAATCCTCAATGACATGTCCATGGTTTCCACAATAAAGGCATTGAGGAAAAATAGTTTTACCAAAAGGCTTCCTTTTAGGAGTAAAGGAATTTTCAAATCCATTCCATCTTCTATTTTCAAAAGGTCTAGATTTAACAAAATTAGACCTAGCATGCATTCTAGAAGCATGGAGATTTTCTGTTTTCAAAAACCAGCACTCTTTCATAACATGACCGTATTTCCCACAATGAAAGCAACAAGGAGTTGTGGGTTTACGGAATGATTTTTCATTGTTTGCATGAGTGTTCGTGAATGAATTTTTCTTTTGGGATGCAAACCTTTTAGCATGGGAAGCATGTTCATTTCTGATTTTCTTTGAAAGTTAAACTTAGCATTCATGGCACGATAATCATCATATTTCTTCACAAAGCAATCATCCATGACATGGCCAAGTTTGTGACAATAGAAACAAGAAACATTTCTCTTTTCCTTGAAAGCATTTTGTTCATCTTTCTATTTTGAAAAATAATTTTTCATCGTGTGGCCTAACTTACTACAATGAAAGCAAGAACCACTTCTTTGTGATTTGAAAATATTTTTCTCTTTACATGCAACTTTGTCATCCTCTTTCATGACAACACAATCATCCATCACATGTCCAAACACACCACAATAGAAGTATTCAACATTGAACTTCGATTTTTGAAATCCATTTGGCATGGTTGGTTTGACATTCTTCATTTTCTCAAATCTATTTTTAGAATTCTTCATTTGTGCAATTGGAGGTGGTGCTTTGGATGTGCTTGGAATATCAGATGCATGAATAAATGAAGTTTTCAATTTGATATCAAAGGACTTTTTGTTGACCGAGGTGTATCCAAGACCTTCTTTTTGAAATTTCACCTTAACACCCAACATTTTATCTAAATTTTCCTTTCCTTTGACAAATCTAGACAAATCATCTTTTAAGCTTTGCACTTCTTCTTCAAGAGCAGAAACATGCAATTCGGCACTCGTGATTTCTTCTTCACATGCACAAACTTTCTCATTCAACAAGCAATTCACAGATTTGAAGCTTTCATTTTCATCCTTGAGTTCTTTGTTTTCAACATTCATGGAATGTAGTTTTTCAGTCAATTTCTCAAGGACTTTCTCAGTTTCAACAAGTTTTGAAATCCTAGCAAGCATTTGTTCATTTTCAGATTTCAACAAAGCATTTTACTTTTCAAGTTTATCAGAGCTTTTCAACCTACTTTCAAGTAGAGAAATCTGAATTAGCATAGCACCATTATGCTTTTTGAGCTCCTCATTTTCAATCATGATCCTCTTGTTGTCAATTTCATTGTCAAGCAATTTATCAAACATTTTATCATCATCAGAAAGAGATGCTAGCTTGCTTTTAAGATGTTTTTGTGTTTCTTCAAGCAATGAAATCTTAGACAACAAGTGTTTGTTTTGATCAAGCAAATCATGAGAATCAGTATCAATTTCAAGAGCAGTATTAGATTTTCTAAACATCTCAAGCTCCTCATTCATACAAGACATCTCATCTAAAATAATTCAACTTTGGATTCTAGAAGTTCTTTTTCATATTCTAGGTTCTCAATCTTTGACTCCAAAGTTTTGTAATTTTCACAGGAAGGATTATCATGCACATTCTCATTAATCTTCCTTTTCAAGGTTTTATTTTCAGATTTGAGTTTCTTGCATTTGTCATACACCGTAGCATATGCCATTTGCCATTCCTCAATAGAGAGTTCTTCGGATTCAGAATTTACCTCATCATAATTTTCTTCATTGAGTTGATCATCATTGTCGGCCATGAGACAATTTTGTCCTTCCATCTCTTGAGCTTTGATCAACTGATCCATGAGCTCCTTGGCCGTTCTACAAGAAGAAACAAATGGAAACATATGAGTATCAATGGCTCCTTTCAATAAATTTAAGACAATGACATTTTCATGATTTTTCAATTTATCTTGACTAGACCACTTGGTCTTATCTAGAGGCAATATGTGAGGACCATCATAAATCAACTTCCAAAGATTAGGATTAATTGAATTGATTAGTCCACACATTTTACCTATCCATGAAGTAACATCAGAACCATTAAGAATAGGAAGGCAATTCATCGACACGTGCTCAACAGAAAAATTCATGATTGTAGAATGCACTAGGATCACTCTGTAGATCGTGAGATCTAGGGACAACAGAGTCTTACTCTGATACCAATTGTTGGGTCCCGTAGTGCAGAAACACGGATCTAGTGGGGGGGGGTGAATAGATCCTACTACTAAAAACTATGACCGATTAAAAACATAAACAAGCGCACAGCGAAATTAACAACCTTTACGAGATTGAAGATTACACTCAAGCAAGATGATTGAATTCTCTCAATCTCACCGTTCACACACGATTAGGATAAACACATTAAGCTATTAAACATAACAAGGCAAACCACAATGCAAACCATAGGACACTGAGATTTTTAAGGTGGTTCGAGACCACGACGGGCTCCCTACGTCCACCCCTCACCAAACCCGGTGAGGCTTCACTCGGGGAAAAATCCCCAACACGGAGACGACGCTCCAAACACACACGGATACGGAGACGAAGTCTCCCACACGATCCGACGACCGGATCACAAACACACACACAATCCGACGACCGGATCACAACACACACACGATCCGACGATCGGATCACAACACACACACACACACACACACACACACACACGCTGCAACAATCGCAGCACAATGACACAAACACGATCGCACGAAGGCGATCAAACATGACCGTATACACAAACGGTCACACACACAAATATCTCTAATGTTCAGAAAATAAACACAAATATTCAAGCATGCTCAAACCCAAAATACAGATCATAGAACATATCACAAAGAACTGATAGAAGACATAGAAGTGATCCCCCTTTGTTCTTCAAGGCCGGTTGATGATGTTCCTTGAACCACGAGTTGGAGAGAAGCCGGATGAAGACATTTCTTGCATCCTCTTGATCCTCTCTTCGATCCGCACCTTTTCTTCTTCTTCCACGATCTCCAGATCTTCACGGAAGTAGATGATCTCCTCCTTGCAAGAGCTCCACCACGTTCTCCCCTTTTCTTCACCTATACGATTGAACAAATGTGCATTAGGGTTCATCACTGCTGAAATTCGGAGCAACACATTGATATATATAGGAGACAGACCAAATGACCCATATACCCCTTCTAAAATGAGTTTAAAATACCCTAATATGATTAGGAACCATTAGGATATATTTTAGAATGGTTTAATAGGGTTTTCAATAAGTTTAAAACACTTTCGTAAGTCCCGTCTGGAAGGGGTCGACCCTTGGGGTCGACCCTCGGGCAACAGGTTGCTGGAAAACATAAAACATCACCTTCTGTTACAGGGGTCGACCCTTGCAGTGGGGGTCAACCCTTGGGGTCGACCCTCGGCAACCAGGTTGCTGTCGGGGCCAAAAAAATGAGCCAAGATTACAGGGGTCGACCCCTGGGGTCGACCCTTTCAGGCAGGGTACACAAAAATAGCTCTGCGCGCTTCGACGGTAGGAATTAATTCTCCTAGCTCCAAACTCCGATTGAAGCGAGACTAGATGCGTTGGAAAGAGGACTCCCAGAGATACAACATAAAATTTTTAGAGGGGAGATCCAAAGGTCGGATTGAAAATGGTGAAGACTGTAAGTTAGTTTGAGTTTGAAAAACAACTAAAACCTCCATCAAACCAAATGGAAACAATTGATTAAATATTACCATAATCCCATGAAGATCAACAATGATTTTGCATCCTGAAAAATATGATAAACCAAGAGGTTAGTTGAGAATCAAACTCATGAATCAAGCATTAACAATCTCTACAAGGGAGCTCAACATTCAAACACAAGGCGACCAAATCTTCAACAATAAAATGCTTCATCACACAAGTGTTAACAAGTATGCCAAATGCAAAGCATACATAATTATCATGGAACCACATTCATTCAAATGGCATTCTTGTTGATAAAAACTAATATTCATGAAGCCTTATTTTCACGAGGAACATTGTCTTCACATGCATCTCACACATCAGTATATACCAATCATGCAAACATGTTTTCTCATGAATTCTCTTGAGTACAGGGCATGTGCATTCTTCCAAGCATGTTTCACAAATTCATGCACACATTGAAATCACAATAACTCTATGAATGATATGTCACTATCAGTCAATTAGAAATGTGTGTTCAGTGAACACAATCTCATAGATTAAGACCCAAAAGAAGTCATCTCCAGAAAAGCCATCTTCATGCAATTCTTTCATACAGAAGTCATTAACTCAAGCTTTTAGAGCAAAGTACACATGACCAATCATTCATCCAATGCATGAGCAATATGGAACCAACTTTCATGAAGTCTTGTATGAATATTTCAAGCCCAAAAATATTATGAAGAAAATGCATGAAAATATCCAACCAAGACGTTGAAAGCTATTAGATGAAATGAATGAAATGTAGAAGAATCATTGCAATGCAATGAGAGAGGCAACCCCCTTTTTTTCAATAAGATCTTCATTGATGCACTCCTTTGAGTTCCAAACATGAAGCATGGATTTTGATCCTGCAAATCAAAATATTCAAGGCATGAGATCCTTAAATACAAATCATTCATATAACTTTCAAACATGAACAGAGTTAACTCCCTTTAAGAAGAAGAGCTTCATTGATGGACTCCTTAAGATTCTAAGTATGAGCCATGGAGTTGTATTCCTACAAATCAACATAAATATAACCAAGTGTTCACATGACTGTCAAGAGTGAACATTAACTCCATCAACTCATCAACTCAAGATATAACACATGTTGCTCAATGAACCACATACACACACAAACACAATTGATTTGATATCATTGAAACCAAACACCAACTAGGGGATGCAACAATGCCACCCAGCTACTCCATCCTTAGTGGCACCCGACTGTCAGTCTCAACAGTGCCCGACCGCCAGGTCTCATGGTGCCTAGCTCCTCCAGTCATAGTGGTGCCCTCGACACCTAACTTCTCCAATATCAACGGTGTCCAGTTTCTTTAGTCATAGTCGTGCCCGACTGCTCCGCACGAGCCATGCCCGTTAGCTCTTCACTTGAGTAAGGCACATGACAACATACAACAACACTTGAGAGGAGAATGTCAAGGGACTTGCAATCCCTCTTATGAGGAACCCTACCAAGTCACGATTCCTTTGACAGACATTATGTACAAAAGCAAAAATACCTATAATGCAACGCAATGACTCGGGGACCGTTACAAATAACAGAATTGTCTTGTGGCTTGCACACACTTGTAATCGATGTTTCACACCCTCATATAACGCCTTTCACAGTATATAGTGATGTAATACAGTCGGCGGAATTGATTCCCATCCTTGCCAGCTGCCAATCTTAACACCGTACAACTGACTACCATCCGTCTCCCAACTCAGTCCCAACTCTTCTAGCCGGATGGACCTTATACCCAAGCTAGGGCCTGCCTACTCCTTGTCGAGCCAGTGTCAGCCACTCCGTGCCCGAGCTAGAACATGCCTGCTCCTTGTCAAGCCAGTGTCTACCGCTCATCCTTTCGAGCCGCTGCCTCATTCTCGTAAACCCAAAGTCTGAACCCTCTCCAGTGCCCACACTAAGACCAATCTCTTTGTACTCACCCCCATTATGTTGTTGTTGCTCTGTCACTGTTGCATGGACCAAGCCCTCCCGATGTCGCGGCTCCCAGGGTCCCCGACTCTCTTTTTTGGTAGTAGAAATAAAGGTGTTTGGATTCAATCCGATGTAAAATAAACACTGATTGCTTACAGTCGGTGGGAAAAGACGTCCCGTAAACGAGCCCCCATAATCGCCTCCACTCATACCAGTGGAACCTTCTTCTCTCCACGTGTCACACGACATCCCGTGCCCACATGTCGTGCCCAGGCGGCACTTCCCTAGTCAAAAACTTGGTTCCGCAGGTGATCCTCGAGAAATCAACTGGCACGCCCACATTCCATCCAGCCATCCCAAACCTAGTCTTCCAGAACAATTAATCATACGCCATTCTTTCCTATGCGTTCCTATCGTTCTTTGCATTTCCCTATCAATACCCCCAGAATCTCCGCGTGCCAAGTCGACCTATCTCGACCTTCCGTAAGGCGAGTGTGCGTCAAGTCGCAGAAATTAGAAATTTTCGCAAGCCGAACAGTCCTCATGATGAATTCTAAGATTTTTATTAAAATCATTTTTGACCTCATTCATTTTTTCTTCAATTTTTTCATGAGAGTCAAATATTTTTCTTTCCATATTCTTCACCATATTTATATAATTATAGAAAATCATTGAATTACAAGACTTTCAAATCATTATGGAGTGTGTTTAGAAGTTGGTGAATATCTCCTCAGATATGTAAAGTGGAAAGTGCAGGAGATACTACATCAATGACTTTTCTAACAGTCTCTTTCTGAGGAGCTGGAGGTGAAAGTTGCTCAAGTTCAACCTCTGTCCAAGGGACATGAGGTACTTATTCTTCATGCTTCCTTGTCTCGAGATGAGGCTCCCCCTCAGCCTATTGCTCCCCCTAAATGTGTGCTACTTACTTAACTTGGGGCTCCCCCTTAATCCGTGGCTCCATAAAAATTTCAGCTAGATTTTGAACAAAAAATCAAGGTGTGTACTGGTTGTTACTACCTCTGCTAGTGTGGGAGCAGGTGTGATAGGCTCAATAGAAAATTGAGTAAGGGAAGATAGAAAGATATACTTTTACTTTTCCCAGAAAGGTATTTTTATTGAGCCCCGAACCTATGGACGTACTAATGATTTACCTGACAATGATAGACACAAAAAGAATATGTTTATGGAAGGATAGACCCTTAATTATTAAATAATGAAAGTTTTTAATCTTCTTGATATTCAGGAGGATAGTCGTCGATAAGATACTTGATAGGTTCTGAAGAAGGATAGTCATTCGTTTTAAAATAGACGCTATCAGCAGATAGGCTGTGTTCTTAGACTAGCTTAAGATACGTGTGCTGAATGTGAGATAGCCGAAGTTGAATGGATAGGTGCTCTGCAGCCTGATAAAGATTGGCGCTATTAAGAGAGTTGAAGTTGTCTTACTAAGATAGGCGTTGATAAGATAACTGAAGATAGAGGAGAATCGCTCAAAAACTGATTTGATTGACTAGCAAGGAAGGTATCAGCTATCTTATTTAGAGATGGGTGCAAGATATGATAGTCAGCTATCTCATCAAAAGATAGGCGTATGCTATGATAGCCAGTGTTTTTATACTTAGAATTTTTCGTGATTTTCTTATGTGTGCACCTTGCCTGTTTCATAGTTTATCAATGTTGACATAATGAAATGTAGTCAATTTTATGAGCATCTATGATTTGACACAGGTAAATACTATTTATCTAATTTTTGCCCCATATTTTAAATTCCTTAATCTCAATTTCAAAATCATGATGTGCCCTTAACCATGCCAACTGCAATGGATGCACGGTATCAACTGATTTAGGCAAAATATTGTCATTATAAACATTTTCTCTTGATAAAATAATGGTGTACCACTATGTGCTTGAGCCCTTATACAAACGTTTCTCTACATATTGGGCGATCTTAAATTCAATTGATCCTTTTCCCTTGACCTGCCCTTTCTATTGTCTCCTGTTATATGCCTTGATCATCTTTTGTCAAGATATCATTTTGTTCTGTTGGCTTCAAGACATACCTGTAAAAATTTACTTCTGAATTTTTGATACTCAAATTCTTTTTGGTCCTTTGGGGTTAGCAGAAGTATGCACAGAAGCTTTAAGTTTCCATTGTAAGTTCTTACTATTTTTACCCTCTCTTTATCGTGGGATGTATTTCGAATGTAGTGGTTGAATAATTGTCTGATTTTCTTCCTTTTACAAATTTTTATAGAGGATAATTTTTGTTTGGATTAAGAGGAGGTTCATTTTTAGGTTTCTTATAACCAATCCTTTCTCTTCCGAAATTCTTTTTCTGAAATTTTAGTACCTCTTTTAATCCTTTTCTCCTTTAGTAAATATCTCTACTATTTTCTTGAGATATGTTTCCCTTCCTTTAAGACTAATAATTTCAAATTCTTTTATCAATAGCTCATTGTCTTTACATTTTATTAAGTCTATATATTTAGTTATTAAGATAGTGCTAGCAGTTAATTCTTCATGACTTTCTTTTAATTCTTCTTTTGATTCCTCATTTTCTTTAATCAGTGCAGCAATTTTAGCCATTGAAGACTTGTAGTGAAAATATTTTTCATCTTTTAATTTCTGATATCCATGTTTAAGAATTTTTAGTTCTTTGCTCACTATCTTAAATTTCTCATACAATTCTTTCAATGCATCTTCTAAAGAGTGTTCTGAATCAAAATCTGAGCTAGAGTCAGAGTTGCATATCTGATCAGATTCTTCATCATTGTTAGCCATTAGAGCCAAGTTGGCCGCCTCCTCTGATTCTGATTCTGATGAGCTGAAAGTTGGATCTTCATAGGTAATCTTCAGCTCATTCCATATATCTTGAGCCATTTTGCAGTATGAGATTCGATCAAACTCAGATATGGACAACACACATCATAGATGATATTTGGCCCTGACATTCAAAGATAAATTGGCCTTATCCGTAGTTGTCCAATTTTCTTTGGGCTTAGTGACAGCAAAGTCTCCCTCATCAACAATCGTCCATAGATCATAATTCTTACCCTTAAGGAAGAACTCCATTTGAGTTTTCCAATAAGAGTAGTCAGACCCATCAAACAGTGGGGGACGGTCGACAGATTGACTCTCTGCCATTCTGGTCATTTATGACCTTTTACTCTCAGATCGTTAGACCTTTTAGAGTACAGAGAGTCTGGGCTCTGATATCACTTGTTGCCCAGTAAATGGTCAACCTAAAGGGGGTTAAAAAATAAATATGTAAGGAGTTATTTTTTATTTAAAAATTTTAATTAATAGTTAACTTCCTAAAAATTAGGAGAGATAGCTCCAAACATAGTTTAATCTCCATATTTTCTCAAAATAAATCTTGAGAGAGAAAATATCTAAAAAAATATAACCAAACCCCCTATTAAGATATTTTTTTAAGATTTGACCTTTATAATGGAATATTCTCTCTAGATGTTATCATCTGTCAATTGAAATTAACTACAGTGATAGTTTTGAAATTATATTAACATAACTATGGTAAGTTATATGAGACTTTCTGAGTTGGATCCTCTCTTAATTGGACTCGTTTGGTATTGATAAGGGATTATAGATTGTTTTCATAATTTAATAGAGAGAGAAAAAATTGATATTGGTTGAGTTTTGGCATCTGAACGCCCTCTCCCCTCTTCGCTACCACCGCCACCTTTTGCATACTCGTTTGGTATGCTTCATACTATACCCCCTTGAGCTATGTTTGGTACCCCGACTCCGGAGCAACTCACCATCTCACTCCCCATGTCTCCAACCTCGGCAACCTGGTTCCCTATCGTGGTCTGGATCAGATTCACATAGGAGATGGGTCAAGTCTATCTATATCTCATGTCGATAATTCTTTCATTCCTTCTCCATCTCATCCTCTCCATTTTCGTAATATGTTGCATGTTCCTTCTATTGCTAAGAATTTTTCTCGTGATAACAACGTTGTCTTTGAATTCCATCTTGACCGTGTCTTCGTTAGGGATTGTGCTTTCGGAAAGGCTTTTCTTAATGGCCCAGTTAAGCATGGGTTGTAACATCTCAGGATTTCGGATCGGGTATCCACACGTTCAGATCTGTGGATATCGAATCTTCAAATCCCCAAATAATGAATAATAAATTATTTTTAGATTTTGGTGGTATTTTAGATTAATTGAGATTTTATGTAATGACCCAAGATCTGGATATCAAGAATAACCTGATACCATTCGAATCCTGGCCCACCACCCACGAGCCGGAGGCCTCGGAAGGGTTATAAAAGAGTGTGGAGATACATTGAAATTTAAAATAATGCAGGAAACAACTATATAATTAACAATTTAAATTACAGAAAATAAAATTACATTTCAATTTAATAATCTAACTACAGAGTCCAGTCCAACAAGTACAGTCTATAGGGAAAGGAATGTACTCTAACGTCGAGTGCACACCCGGCCCGGCGAGTTGGCAACTACGAACCTTCGCGTTGCACCTCTGAATCTCAAGGAGGAACCGCAACACCTGAAAAGACATGGGTGAGTCTCATCTCATTGGCTCAGTAGGGGTCCCGCGGATCCCCACCACAAAACAACAGCGGTAAACAGCAGTGATAACAACAATAATAACAACAACGATAACAACAGGAGTAGCCACGGTAACAGTAACGGCGGAAGGAACAGTCGTAACAAGAACCGTAAACACTGTAGCCGATAGAACCATGGCTCTATAAACTACTCCTAATGGCACGGGAAGCAAACCCCAATCTCTCAGTCGGGGGACCACCGAACTAACGGAAAATCCAACTACACTAACAAAGAAAACACCATGGCACCTCTATCGTTGAGGCCTGTCCTCACAGACGAAGGCCCAACCCAAGACCACGCAGTCCAAGGGTAGGGTCATGCCGTCGTCGTCGTGAACCCTACACTGTCTACGTGTGAAACCTCTGTAACCCTACCGGAACCCTAGACCTCATCGTCGGGAAACGTGCATCGAAATCACCCGAAGAACCACGTCTCGCAGGCAGGAAACTAAACCTTGAGTCACGAGAGTCACGTGTCACGTGACAAGAGTACCTGCCCACCAGAAGTAAGGCTGGATGCGTCCACTGACGTCTTAGTCGTGCCCCGGGTGTCTCCCTACTCGCCCAGGCAAAAACTGAGATACCGTACAAGTAACCAAAGAACACAGGACAAGGGTCTAGTCGGGGTCATGCTCATCAACACGCATCCGAAATCCCCGACCACGTGTGCACACACTAACTGACTGCGCTACGTCAGGCTCTCTAGCGGGTTTTCCTCCCGGCCCGGACTCAAGCCGCCACAGTGGGAGGCCCTACGACAACCAGCCTAAAACCGTTTCTCTCGGGTGTAGCTCTCCACCCACTCCCTGGTAGGTCGGCACACGCCTGCCTAGGTAAGCTACGACTAGTGGGAGGTCACTAAACGAAAGACTCTCAAAAGAAACCACCGGAGTACTGACAGGCTACGCATAGGCCCGTCACAAGTAACTCGGAACACGGGATGGCACGGTGCCACCGGACTCTGGACAGTCCACTAGACCTACCAATCCAACGGTCCTTGAGTCACATAACTCGAGTCAAGACCATCGTACCACACGGCATCACGCCGTCAATCTGCCCTACTCCTAGGGTCAAAAACCACGGTTAAGAATAATCCTTAAGGCGGCTCACGACCGCCGAGTTCATTCCCTTTCGAAGGGAAACCGACAGCCCCAGGCTGGGTCATAGGACTCACAGTCATAGGCCATACGCGCATGGCCCACAAGGAAATCACTTTTCGAAGATGCTAACGTCGTGCAGGGACAACCCTTCACATTTATACCGGCACACGGTGACTCGATCTAGCGAAACAAGAAAGCCCAGAACACACGGACCCTTAAAATAACACGAGCATGCTAATCGAGGTACAGAGATAGTATGGTACCTCCGGACACCCAAAAATATGGTCTCGGTACTCACGGGGTGTCCGGGACATCCACGGGGCCAAAGGTCGACCAAAGGGTCACAACCGGGTCGATCGGGGGCCAAAACAGGCTAAGAAGACAGGGGTTGGTCAACGACCTAGCAGGACGGGTCAACCTGCCCTCTGGGTTCGGTCAACCGAACTCACCTGGGTTCGTCCTTCGTGGCCGGCCGTTCGGTCGATAGGTCTCAACCGGTTGGTCAACCGAAAATGACAGAGACCCCGACCGAACCCACCCTAGGGGTTCGATTTCCATGCCCACTCGATCCCAATCGAGGGGGAAAACAATGGGGACCATTCCCCGGGTCCCAAACCATGAAATACAAGTAAATAGATGGCAAAACGTCGCTCGATCTGATGAAAATCGTTGATGCGGGACGGGTCGCGACTCGACGCCAATTTGATTGCAAACCTTGTACTCTAGGCAATCTTGCGACTCGTCCCTAGCGAGGGAAGCGTGCGGATGTGCGCAGTTGAGAAACTGGCAATGAGCTAGGGTGGTCAACTCTCTTTCGTGCTCGGATCGGGTCACGAGACGGGTTTCGCCCTCTCTCGCAGCGGTGATTAAAATACTTAACGAGCTAGATTAACCTATCACATGCAAGCAACGGCATATAGAAATATACGAAGTAAGCAAAATGTCGAGTGAGGGAGCAGACACAATACCTCCACGCTCCGGGCGTGGGGAAGACGACCCCGGCCAAGACTCGTACTCCCGGTACAAATAATTAACAATAATTACAGAAATGATTTGATTGCCCACTCCACACAGGGAGGTAAAGGGCTACATGTGGGCCCCGGGAGTAGCGAACTCGGGTTGACGGGCAGCAAGCCGGAAGGGCTATCGGGCCGGAGGCGGGCTGCTGGTCCGACTCGGTACTGTTCCGACTCGCTGGACAGCAAGCGAACTCGGCTGCTGGGACGGCGGCTTTCGGTCGACTTCTGGTCGAGGCGGTTGGCTGGAACGTCAGTGGAATCCTTCTCTTCGATCTCTGAACTCGGCGACGGCCGAATCTGAGCCGGCGTATTTTTCGAGGAATTATCCGGCGGACTGCTCTTGCTGGCCTGACTCGGAATAGATCTGCGCGCCTCCACGAAAATAATTGTTGCGCCCAGATCCGGAGGCGGATCGAGGCGAGATCAGCGCCGTTGGAAAGAGGACACAAAGGGATACAACATAAATTAATTTCATGACCATTTAGTAAATGGATTGAAAATGAAAAACTCTGTGGTTTGTTATTGCTTCTGGCTAGGAATCCAGATCACACAGGGCAGAATGGGATCTGTCTGAAAATGAATTTTGAACTAAAGGAAAACGGTCGAACTGGACTCTAGGAATTTTATGGGTGGAAGGGGGGATGTGAGGACGACACACAAATATTTTGGGATTTTTCTGATGTGGTTTAGGGGGTGGGAAAAATAAAATAACAGGGAACTATCTTGCAGATCTGCTGATGGGCAGACTGTCCGGGGTGGAACTAAAAGACTGGGAAATATAGCAAACGACGTCTGATTGCCATGAAAATTTAACTGGAGATGGGGGACGACAGGGGGAACAAACCCTCAAAATTTAAGGCCGATCAGATATCTGGATCTGGAGATACACCTTTTTTTTAAGCTACAGTTCTACAGGTCACAGATCTGGACAACAGGATGAAGATGGAGTTATGGCGGCTCGACAGCGGCACGAACGGAGGCGGCGGCGGCGGTGGCTGGAAGTCGCATCCAGCGAAGATGGTAGAGATGGGAATCACTCCCAGAATCAAGGCTTCACACCTTGGATAATGCTGCAACTCTCACAGTTGCAAGAAGGGGGAGAGAGGGGAGGGGCGCCCTTGGGCAAGCTCTTGAAATTTCCAACTTTTCTTTGCATTAATCTATGAAAATATGAAAAATACATGGGTTTTATATTAAATTTAAATGACCTAAACTAACCTTAGATCTAGGGTTAGGGAGGGGTAATTAGGGGAGAAAAGAATCTTCTCCCATGTGGTCAATTACAATAATTATAAAAAACTAAAAGGGGGGGATTATTTAAGTCCCACATGGGGACAAGGGAGGGGGCGCCCCTCTCTTGGAGTCAACAAGAGGGGCTGGTCAATATTCCCCCTTGGACCATGGACTAGCCTCACATGGGCCCTAGAGAGTCTAGGTGGCCCAATGGGAGAGAGGGTGGTGGTCCCGTCGGGCCAACATAACCTTTTTGCAAAGAAACCCACTAATTCCTAAGCACTAACCCAATGGCTTATAATGCCTTACAATTGTAAACCCAATTAACTCAAGGATATAAATGCAAACAAAAAAAATTAGTGGTCTTGCTCTGATGTCCCCATCAACTGTCACTCGCCCTAAACATGGAAAAATCACCCCGACATGAAGATTAACCCACTCTCAGCCTCGCCTCGGCCGACAAACCACGGGAAAATGAAATACACGGGTTAGGGATCCATCCCCCTACCTCCACCGAAGATTTTCTGCGCCGACGATGCCGATTCCTCTCGAAAATGCTTCTCGAACCCACGCCGGCATCACGAACTCATGAACGAGCCATGCCGCGCCACCGCCTCGTTTCTCGCTCCATCCTCGCCGCTCCTCGCCCCATGAACCTTGCCGCCTCTCCCGCCTCTCCCGCCTCTGCCTCCGTCGGTCGCCCGGAGAAGAGAGAGCGAGAAACGTGAGGAGAGAGGGAGAGAAATGAGAAGTGAGGGGAGAGGGGGTGAAAGGGTTGATATTTATAGAAAAAATTTTAGGGTTTTAAAAATATGGAAAATACAAAAAAGGGAAAAAATTATCCCCACGATCCTCGAAGAACGCACGACGCGCCTGCAATGTCCCGGAGCCCGAAAACACACCGGTTCACCCTACACAGGGGTCCGAAGGCTAAATAGCCAAAAATCTGGTTAAATTATCAAACTCAATCCGGGACCAAGCGCTCTAAAACTCACAGATTCTGATCCCAAAAAATCTTAGGTATTACATTTTATCCCATTGGGAATGATGTATGTATGTTGTCGTCTATGAAACCTTAGTTGTCTAAAAATATCTCTATGAAAGACTTGGGATAAGTATCCTTCGTATTGGGGATAAAGATCTATAGAGATAGATCAAAAAAGATGCTTGGTTTGTCTCAGTCTATGTATATAGACACTATTGTCAAAAGGATGGCATGAAAAATTCTAAGAGTCCTCGCACCGATGAGATATGGAATTTACCTCTCGAAGGAGATATCCTCTAAAACTTCTTAAAAGTGAGACTATGTGAGTAGAATTTCTTATGCCTCTATAATAGGATCCATCATATATGTGATACTATGTACAAGGTCTGATATAAGGTATGTTCTAAATGTTACAAGCTGACATCAAGCAGATCTAGGTGAGACAGCTAGGGTTTCAAAGGCGATGGCAGCGGCGACTTCAATGATGGTGGTAGCGGCGGCTTTCTCTCTCTCTCTCTCTAACTCACATACACATGCACAGGCACACAGGGGCCCAGTTGGGTGGGGGCGAGGGGGGCGACGGGAGAGCGGGTGGGCGGCTGGGGGAGGGGGAGAGAGAGAGAAGAGGGAGTCGAAGGGAAGAGTGAGAGTGAGAGAGGGGGTGGGCGGAGGATTTTTTATTTTTTTAAAGTTTAAACCTTAAAGTCACTCCGTGTGGGAGCGACTTCAGGCCGAAGTCACTCCCACACGGAGTGACTTCCTCTCCCCTCCCCCCCTCTATATCACTCTCTCTCCCCCTTCTCCCCCCCGGCGCCCTCCCAATCCCCGCTGCTCTCTCTCCCTTCTCCGCCTCCGGTACCCACCTCCTCCTTACCACTCTCTCTCTCTCCGATCTCTAACCCTCCCCGCCTCTGCCTGCTACTGCAATCCCCGCCCTATGCCGGTCCATGACTGCTATCTCTCTTCTTCCTCCCCCTCATTCTTCCTCTTCTATCTCACCCTCTGCACACCCACACAACCCCCATCGAGCCTCCCTTCTTTCTTCCCTATCCCCCCTTCCTCTCAAGCGCCGGCAACTGTCCACTATGGAGGGGGAGGGGGCTATGGTAACACAGGTAAAGGGGGAGAGGGTCCAGTTGTAATGCCTTCGAGTTATGGATCCTATTTTCGTGGGCTTCAGATCAATTTTTGTATGTGATTTACATTTTTAAACTTAGGATTTCAGATTTCGTTCAGGGTTACTGAGTTGTTTCGGGATTTTCCGAAGTCGTATGGCCCAAAATAAATATATAGAAGGCAATTGGGGCGTTTTTGTGTTTTTCAAAGTTTTTTTTGAAAACCCCAAAACCTATTCCAGTAAACCCCCACGACCCTCTCCTCTTCTTCCTCGTTTCCTCCTCTTCCACTCCCGTTCTCCCCTCATTCCACTCCTCTCCTCCCCCGACTGTAGATGGTGGACGCGAGGAGGCTTGGCAGGATGACGGTGGCATGAAAGGTGGATCGTGGGAGCTCAACGAGGTGGGTTCGCACGTGTGGGGCCGTGTTTCTTGCTTGGGATTCGAGTTTTGGCGTGGATCAAAGGTATTTGGAGTGTTAAAGCATCGTTTGAGGTAGGGGGATAGATCTTGACTTCTCCTCTCGCGTTTTCCCTTTGTTTGGTGTTGATTTGGGCGAGAGAGGGGTTTATTTCACATTCAGGTGATAATGCATGCCAGGGTTGTGAGAGGCAATTTGGATGATTTGCCCATCGGTTTTTAGTTTAAATTGTGGTTTCTTGATGGCATGATGGTAGGGGATCGATTCCCCATGTTTCCCGCTCACAATGGGGCGAGTTGGGCGTGATTTTGAACCCCCAGAACGCGGTTCTGGTTGGGTTGCTTTCGTAGAATGCGGCCACATCGTTTGCCGTCAGAGGTTGGTGGCGGCCAAACCGATTGTCACCTTGCCCATCTGGGCGGCTAGCAATCTGGCCACCTTGATGGCTGGGCGGCCAAAGGAGTGGCTGCCCATTGGGTAACCCCAATTCTGGGTGGCCAGCTATCTGGCCTCCCACGTTGCTAGGCGGCCATATGGTTGGCCTCCCAGGCCCTGCGTGTGGGTGACCAACAACTGTCAGTTCCCAACAATGACGTCGTTTCGTGATTTCTCGCGAAGGGTTATTCCCGCTTGTAGCGTGTGAGTCGGCAATCGATGGTTTACCTGTCTAGATAGATGTTCTCGAGCTTTGGTGGTACCAAGCGGCCATTGTTGTGTCATGTGTTTTCATGATGTCTAACTATGACTTATGAATTGTATGAAGTGTTCTGAAACATTCACTAAGTGTCTGATTCTCAAGTAATTCAGTCGACCAAGTGTAGCATCAAGTTGACAAAGAAAGAAAAAATCAGTCGACCGAGTTCAAGTTTAGTCGACTGATATGTGCCCAAGTCGACAGACCTTCTTGCAGATAGGCAGCTGAGTTGAAACAAGAAGGAAATCAGGTCGACTTAGGTATGTTATGTTAGATGGACGCAGTCTATCTCCACGAAGTGTGGATCTAGAGGGGGGTGAATAGATCTACTGCCTAATTAAAAACCAGTAAGAGGTTCTAATGCGGAATATAGGCAAATCTATTAAAACACTAACTAGAGTGTATAAACTGAGCAGAAGCACAAGCAATCTGTGAAGATAATCAAAAGATTCAGTCATGCACACAGTTCATGGACAATCACACAAACACAAGGCACCCAAGATTTTTAGGTGGTTCGGTCAAAGACCTACGTCCACCCCACGCTCAAACCAGAGTGTGGATTCCGCTGACTCACAGCTTGAACAGCTGGGCATCACAGCTTGCCATACAATCCGCTGAGCCTCACAGCTTGCTGTCTGAGGAATCCTCCTCGCCTGCTGAGCCTCACAGCTTGCTCCGCTAGGCAATATAGCTTAGCCGTCCAGTGGAATCCTCCACTGTAAATGCTGAGCAACACAGCTTGCTCCGCTGACGAACAACTTGAAGAAATGTATGAAAGGAAAACGAAAACAAGGAACTACAGCAACGAAAATCTGTAAACAATGAAGCACGAATATGGCTCACAAGGAGCTGACTGGATTGGATTTGATCCAACTTCCAGTGGAGACAGATTGTCTGATGGAGTCTTCTCTCTTCTCAACTCACGAGCTCTCTTCCTCTTTCCTTTTCTTCTTCTTCTCTGCTCTCGATCTCTCACTCTCTTTTTCTTTCTCTTCACACTCTGTCTTCTTCTCTCTTTTTCTTCTTCTCTGTTTTTCTTCTCTGAGGATCTCGGTGGCTCTCTGCTGCTTCAGACTCACTGTATAGACTTTCCACTTGATCGAGCAGCTTTCATCTGAAGAAGAAAGCTCATATATATAGCAGCAGCAGAGTAGATAGGGTCGTGTGGCTTCCACATTTCTCGCCCAAGGAATTTCGCCAGAACCGAGGCATTTCGACCACCTGGCAGCATCCTGGCTGGGCTGCATTCCACGTGTCATCATCTGGTCACTCCCCTTATCCTCGGATCACGTGCCCAGTCATCAGTCTCTGCAAGGAATCCCTGTCAGACAGACAGAACAGAAACTTATCAATTTTGTGTCGACACCTTGTACAGACTTCATAGTATGCACAATGCAGTGTATATACTTTCCAATGTCTAGACTTTGCAAGGCGACATGAATGTATGGACTTTGCAGTGTGTGATGTGCAGACGTTGTATGGACTTCTAAAGTGTAATGCAATGTGCAGACTTTGATCATATATGAAGAACATATGTTGTACAGACAATATGAAGGCAATGCTGAAGCAATGTATAGACTCTGTGAATGCGAAGCAATGCAATGTTCAGACTCTACATATGCAGGGCTATGGCATTGTATAGACTTGGTGAATGCAGAACAATGCCATGTACAGACTTAACAAATGAAGCATGCACAAGACACCGATGTATAGACTTTAACGTTATGCAAGCCTGATGCGTGTGCAGACTTAGTGAATGCAACGCTAGAACACGTATAGACTTCATATATACAAGACTGAGAACATAGCAGCTGGTTGTACAGACATGCTAAATGAATATGCAGACTCATCGTGCAATGTTGTCTAGACTTAGAATGCAATGTTTGAAGCAGTGAATAGACTCAGAGTGAATGACAGACTCTGAGTGCAACCAATGTCCAGACTTACTGGTGTGTTGAACGATGCACAAATGCATGAAGCACATAGAGTGTATAGACTTGATGAACAATGCATCTAGGCAGACCCTGTACAGACTTGAGAGACGATGCATGCATGATGTATAGACTTGAAGGGTAATGCATGCAGACAGTTGTACAGACTTGGTCTTATAATGTATAGACTTAGACAACCAATTGACCAATGTATGGACTTGCTCAGTTCAAGGATGTATAGACTTTACGTGAAAGCCTAATGTACAGACTTGCAGAACTGAACGTAGGTAAAGATCTCAGTACAGACTTCGAAGTTCACTGACGGATGTACAGACTTCATCTCGAGCAAGTAACAGTGCAATGTATGGACTTGAAGAACAATGCATGACGCTGTACAGACTTCACTTGATACAGTCCGATGTACAGACTTTACTTGAAACAGTCCGATGTACAGACTTGCATGAGACGCTCAATGAGACGCTCAATGTACAGACTTCAAGTCCAGTGCATAGACATTGCCTTAGACGCTAAATGAGACGGTCAGTGTATAGACTTTAGCCAATGCAATGTATAGACTTGCTAGTTAAGTGAGCTGCACTGTATAGACTATGCCATAGACGCAAAGTAAGATGGAGAACAATGTGCAGACTTTAGCCAATGTAATGTACAGACTTAGTCTAATGCATTGCATAGACTTTAATCAGTGAGACACAAAGAAAGACGCTGAATGAGAAGCTGAAGTCTGTATAGACTTTAATAGTGAGACAGTGTACAGACTTTCAGCAACACACGATGTACAAGCTTTCAACTAAACAATGTGTAGACTTCAGAAATGCAAGCAATGTAGCAATGCAGCAATGTATTGACTTTGAACTTTGCCATGCAATGTATAGACTTACTAGCCTGCGAGCCATGCAATGTACAGACTTGCTAGCCTGCGAGAACTGCGATGTATGGACTATGCTATCTGCGACACATGCAATGTATAGACTACACTACAGCAACACAAAGCCAAATGAATGTGCAGAGTTATGAAATGCACCAGTTATGAAATGCACCAATGCACACAGCCTGTTCCATGTAGTGACACTCAGATAAGATGTTCAATGAAACATTCATATGCAACACAACAAATTCATATGCAGACACAAACAGATGACGACTCAATGTGTTATTCTTATGGTGACTCATTCATGTTGCTATCATTAAAACACCACATTATCATCAAAGCACAAGGGGCACAACAATCTTCCCCTTTTTGATGATGGTAACATAATGAGTCACATTGACTCGTCAAACTATTCTCCCCCTTTGACATAATCAAAAAGAAGGGAAATGGTTTGAGAGATAAAATTCAGCACAACAAACAATTCTCCCCCACAAATTCAGAATACAGAGATTGAATCAAGGTTCATTAAAATGGAGTTCTCCCTTATGAGAAGAAAACATTTCTCCCCCTATCTATATGCATGATTGACTGCACTTCCCTTAAATGCAGATGACCCATAATTCCCCCTGAAACACAGGAATGAACTCTGGTTATCCAATAAATCAATCTGAAATCTGTCATTACAAACAATCTGAACTCTGGTTGTGGCACCTCACATATGCATGAACAGAATGAACCAGGTGAAAAAACCACAGAACCAGAGCTGATTGCAAAACAAGATGGAAGATTCCAATAGTGTGGAGAGGAGTACATCTCAGGAGGTAGTATCCAATGGTAGGGTTGAGAAATAGTCAAAGCACAATACATCTCAAGGAGTCAATCAATAGCAAGATTTATGTTGATCAAACTGTCTGGAATGAATCTAATCATGAGAGATTTTAATGCTTGCACCACAACAATAAGTCTTAAGAATAATAGACTTTTCTATCATAAAGGGTTATGAAGTGGCAACTTAACCAATCTGATTTAATTTTGATGTATACCAAATTTGCCAAATTAAACTCAATACTCATATCTGAATCCAAGTTTTAATAAAGGTGAACCAAATATTCAGATAACACTCAGAAATAATCATCTTTTATCTTACACATATGATCTCAATAGCACCTTTGAAAAATATACACAGATTAGTATAGAAGTTAAACATTTTTCTAAGAACATGAGTTGACAGAATTTTTCAAAATATTTTCATTTGAAGCACTTTTTATTTTCCTGAGCAATTTAGGTTGATCAACACCTTTTTACATGAGGCACAACACGCCTCAGGTGAAGTGACCCAGTTACTCAGTGTGATAACTGTCATTGCCTCTCAACTTTGAGAACAGAGTTAGCAATATAAGTATCTTTTTACATGAGAAGACACCTTGATCAGAGGCCAGACTCCCCAGTTACTCAACACAAATAGGCCATTGCTCTGTCAGGTTTTGTTGATAAATTTTTATCAGAGATAACTGTGGCACCTCATGACATGAGTTACTTTATTTCATTGATAAAGAGCCCAGTTTCTCAGTGACCGAGTCATTGCTCTGAATTCGCAATTTTTCATTTAGTCAACATTTTTAAAATTAATGTTTAACCACAGCACTCACTCTATGTATCTCTACTAAAGTAGCCTTGATTTCAAATTTTCAGATATCAGATGAGAGAGTCTAAGGTTTACATGACACATGTGGTTAAAGTTTATTAAACCTTATCATTCAGATATTTTCAATTCATTTAATTACAAATATGAGAATACATTAATCTTATATCAGTCTGATTCAGTGGTAATTCTTAAACCTATATGATAGGAATTTCTACCAAGTTCTCAGACTGAATTGCATGACATGCAGCTTAAGTTCCTCAGACCAGATCAATAAATTTAGCTGACCAACAAATCAATAATAGAACCAAAATAGTCACACCAGCTAAGAGGTATATGAAGGAAGAGTATAAGCTGGTGGAAGAGTCAATCAGCAAGAGAGAATAAAAGTTTAAAGCCAATGGCAGAGTTGAATTTCAGTCAGACAAAATGAGACACTCCTTCTTCAACAGATTGAGGATTAGCAGCCAAATTCTCAGATTCAAGAAGGTATGAATTCAAAGTAAACAATTGAAGATTTGAAAGAGTGTAGAGTGTGAATTTCAAACAGTGTCAACAATATGATAATGCTCCCCCTGTCTATATGCAGTGACTCACATAAGACTCAACAAGCTCCCTCTGAAATTATGCAATTTATGCAATGAGTTCAATTAACTATATGCAGACTATGCAACACTTATACATAGAGCAAGTATGTAATCATTTCAAGTTTATGCACCCAAGTCATGAACATTTTTATCTTTTTTCAGATTTTTTCAAAAAAGATGATATGCATTACACTGCCCTATATGAAGACTAGACCCTTGGTACTTGGCGGAGAACCTGGTCTCAAGGACCATCTCACACATAGTAAGAACCTCCAGGCAGATTTCCCTGCCTTTTAGTAGCTTACTATTTATATACCAAAGTGGTCATGCAAAGGAATGCAGTGCAAAGCAGTCCAATATGCATTAAACGACATGCAGACTACAACAATAAGCAAATGATAGTCATGCAAATGATATATGCAAACATTAGACACATGCATTGACTATGAACATGGTTGTGTAGTGCATCTAGCATCTTATGTATACATGCAATAACTGGCATGAGAAGAGCATTGAATTTGAGCAGAATTAAATTCAATAGCTGAGTCTGGAATACAGACTGATCAGCTAGATAAGAATAGAATATCAGACATCAAACAATCAAATCAATAATTTCAGATAATGAGATTTAAACAAAGTTTTGGAACTGACCTGAAATGGTGTAGTCATGGGGTTTTCATTCTTGAGTGCCTTGGTTAACCCTTTTTATTCTTCAGCTTCCAAGGCACACCTGCAAAGATGTTAGTCAATTTGATCCTGCAGGAACCCAAGAAGTCTTGGGTCCTGAATTAACTCTGACAGGTGTTCTGAACAATCTTTTAGCAATATTGTCATCAAAATCCATCAGATGACAATTGGTCATGGAGTGCCCAAATTTACCACAATATCTACATGATATAACAACCCTTGAATTCTTTTTGTGAACATTGTTATAGTCATGTAACCTATGTGATTTAGCATGAAAGTTTCTGTTGCTTGCATGAATCTTTGATTTACCGTTACCTGCCCACCAGCATTCAGAAGCACGGTGGCCAAGTTTTTCACATTCAAAACATGCAGGAATCTTTTCTTTAAAAACAGATTTATTCCTACCAAAATCATTTCTGTTTGTAGGGAATTTGACAAATTTAAAATTAAAGTGATTTCCCTGAGCATACCAGCAGTCCTTGACGGCATGCCCATACTTGTCACACTCGAAGCACCTAACATGCTTACTTCTAGATCCATAATTATTCATGTAATTCCCTGACCAACACTCAACAGCCTTATGACCTGGCTTGTTGCAATTGAAGCATGTGATATGCTGGTTGAACTTAAGTTTGTTTCTTTTGTACCCATGATGATCAGAAGATTTAGCATGCAGTTTATTATCGTGTTTCATGATGAAACATGCATCCATGAAATGACCATGCTTACCACAGTAATAGCAAGAAGCATCAGATTTCCTAGGGACATGGTTTCCATCAGATGAATTCCTAGATGCATGCGAATGAGTACAAAAGGTATGAGCATTTTGCATTGACCCATCAGATTCAACAGAGCTAACAGATTTCAGGGTATAACCAGAAATATTCTTTGCCTTCTTTGTTTGACTCTTTCTTTTCAATTTCTAATTATTTTCAACAGGTTTTGTTTGCTTTTCAATTTTCTGGGCTTTGAACTGAAATACAGATGTTGAGGGTGATTTCTGATTTTCATTTTGTTTTGGGGATTGACTTGAAGTACCAGCTACATCAGAGCTTTGCACAAAAGTGGTGTATAGCTGGTTTTTAGTAGTTTCTTTAACATCAGAACTACAACTTATCCCCTTTCTTGAATTGTCATTTTATCTTTCATGACAGCTTTTATCTTTCCTTCATTTTTAGCAGACTTGGATACTAAGTTTTCTAGATTATGAATTTTACTTTCCAAGCTAGCAATGTGAAGCTCATAACTGGCTATCTCCTGTTCACTGCAATTTACACATTCACTTAGAACTTTGTTTGCAGTTTTGTACTTCTCAATTTCTTGTTCTAGACTGATCATCCTTTGTGATTCTCCATCACAAGTGAATTTTTTCCTTTCTAATCTGAGAAGTGTTTCAGATAAGCCAGTGTTTAAACACTTTAATTTTTCAATTTCAGCCTTCAGTTCAGTGTTTTCCTTCTCAAATTTTTGAGGTTGAGCTTCCTTAAAAATAGATTTCTCTTTTTCGATAGTCAGAAACCTCTGTGAGAAAACAGTATTTAAAATCATCAGTTTTTTATTTTGTTCCCTCAGTTCTTTGTTCACTTCAGATAGCTTCATGAATTCTTCATTACATTTTTCATTTCCAAACATAAGCTCCAATTTTTCAATTAGTTCATCTTCTCTTTCTTCTGCTTTAATTTTCTCAGCAAGAAGATTTTTGTGATCATCTTTAAGTGAGGCAATTTGTTTATTTAGCCATTCATTCTCACTATAAAGATTTTCATTACGTTCTCTTAAAGCTGAGCACATTTTGCAGTTTGATTCAGCAGAAGAAGAGTGTGAAACCTTAATCCTTTCCAACTCTTCTAGATTCATCAATTGTTCATTAGTTTTCAGTTTCAGCAGACTTTCTAATTCAAAAATTTTGTTGAAACCTTCTTGGTTTCCCTTTTTCAATAGGCACATTTATTTCATATTCAAGTGATTCTCAGACAGACATTTATCATGCAATTCATTTATCTTCAAGCACTTTTCACATGATGAATTAGAATCACTTTTATCAATTTTCCTTTTCATTTTCTTATGTTGTTTTCTTAAATGATCATAAGATTCCAGCAGTTCATTATATGCAACAATCCAATCATCCAGGGTGTAATTTTCGAAGATGTTTACCTGATCATCGTCATGTTCTTCATCTTCATTGCTACTTGGTTCACTCCCTCGAGCCATCATGCAGCTTGTTTGATTTTCTTTCCCGACTTTCTTTATCATCTCCAATATATCCCTTGCAGATCTGCAATCAAAAAAACATGAATGA
This sequence comes from Amorphophallus konjac, assembly GCA_022559845.1. NCBI lineage: Eukaryota > Viridiplantae > Streptophyta > Magnoliopsida > Alismatales > Araceae > Amorphophallus > Amorphophallus konjac. Next base: position 389,988,615 of record CM040122.1, read on the forward strand.
AGAGCTTGATTAGTCGTGGCCTTCATTAACTCCAGTGCTTTCTGATTTTCTACACGCATAGATCGATGCTTGTTAGTCCATTTGGACTGATCTTTTGGTAGTTTATGTGGACCATGTGAAATCACTTTCCACAGGTCTGGATCAACAGATTTAACATGAGCACAGAAAGCACTGTGCCACTGTTTGAAATCAGAACCATCAAAGACGGGTGGATGAGCCATCGAGAAGTGATAAATGCACTGAAATCAGATGAACAACTCAAGACACACAACCGATGAAACAAAACACAGAACATAAGAAGCACACTCTGAAATGCACCAAACAGAAATGCAAGATCTGCTGCGGATTGTTAGATCCTATGCACATCAACCCGCTCTGATAGCAAGTGTTGGATTCGGTGCTATGTATTCAGAGGGGGGGTGAATGAATATACCCTTTAAAAACTTTCGCCCAATTAAAATCAAATGCTCAGAACTGCGGAATTAAAGCCTAAAGAAATGAATTAAGCTTCAGTTCTAATCCATGTAAACGATAAGGAATTCACTGCTCTTCTAGACCCGAAATCAAATGATCTGAATGCAAACTTGGTTCCACCAGACTAACGAAACAAATCGTGCCTAATCATTCATCTAGCGCCAAACAGATAGAAGAATTGAAACCACAGAACAAGAGGGTTTTTAGGTGGTTCGGTCCTACAGACCTACGTCCATCCCACACTCAAACCAGAGTGTGGATTCCGCTGACTCACAGCTTGAACAGCTGGGCATCACAGCTTGCCATACAATCCGCTGAGCCTTACAGCTTGCTGTCCAAGGAATCCTCCTCGCCTGCTGAGCCTCACAGCTTGCTCCGCTGGGCAATACAGCTTAGCCGTCCAGTGGAATCCTCCACTGCAAATGCTGAGCAACACAGCTTGCTCCGCTGACGAACAGCTTGAAGAAATGTATAAAAGGAAAATGAAAACAAGGAACTACAGCAACAAAAATCTGTAAACAATGAAGCACGAATATGGCTCACAAGGAGCTGACTGGATTGGATTTGATCCAACTTCCAGTGGAGACAGATTGTCTGATGGAGTCTTCTCTCTTCTCAACTCACGAGCTCTCTTCCTCTTTCCTTTTCTTCTTCTTCTCTGCTCTCGATCTCTCACTCTCCTTTTCTTTCTCTTCACACTCTATCTTCTTCTCTCTTTTTCTTCTTCTCTATTTTTCTTCTCTGAGGATCTCGGTGGCTCTCTGCTGCTTCAGACCTTCAGTCTCACTGTATAGACTTTCCACTTGATCGAGCAGCTTTCATCTGAAGAAGAAAGCTCATATATATAGCAGCAGCAGAGTGGATAGGGTCGTGTGGCTTCCACATTTCCCGCCCAAGGAATTTCACCAGAACCGAGGCATTTCAACCACCTGGCAGCATCCTGGCTGGGCTACATTCCACGTGTCATCATCTGGTCACTCCCCTTATCCTCGGATCACGTGCCCAGTCATCAGTCTCTGCAAGGAATCCCTGTCAGACAGACAGAACAGAAACTTATCAATTTTGTGTCGACACCTTGTACAGACTTCATAGTATGCACAATGCAGTGTATATACTTTCCAATGTCTAGACTTTGCAAGGCGACATGAATGTATGGACTTTGCAGTGTGTGATGTGCAGACGTTGTATGGACTTCTAAAGTGTAATGCAATGTGCAGACTTTGATCATATATGAAGAACATATGCTGTACAGACTATATGAAGGCAATGCTGAAGTAATGTATAGACTCTGTGAAGGCGAAGCAATGCAATGTTCAGACTCTACATATGCAGGGCTATGGCATTGTATAGACTTGGTGAATGCAGAACAATCCCATGTACATACTTAACAAATGAAGCATGCACAAGACACCGATGTATAGACTTCAACGTTATGCAAGCCTGATGCGTGCAACGCTAGAACACTTATAGACTTCATATATACAAGACTGAGAACATAGCAGCTGGTTGTACAGACATGCTAAATGAATATGCAGACTCATCGTGCAATGTTGTCTAGACTTAGAATGCAATGCTTGAAGCAGTGAATAGACTCAGAGTGAATGACAGACTCTGAGTGCAACCAATGTCCAGACTTACTGGTGTGTTGAACGATGCACAAATGCATGAAGCACACAGAGTGTATAGACTTGATGAACAATGCATCTAGGCAGACCCTGTACAGACTTGAGAGACGATGCATGCATGATGTATAGACTTGAAGGGTAATGCATGCCGACAATTGTACAGACTTGGTCTTATAATGTATAGACTTAGACAACCAATTGACCAATGTATGGACTTGCTCAGTTCAAGGATGTATAGACTTTATGTGAAAGCCTAATGTACAGACTTGCAGAACTGAATGTAGGTAAAGATCCCAGTTTATAGACTTCGAAGTTCACTGACGGATGTACAGACTTCACCTCGAGTAAGCAACAGTGCAATGTATGGACTTGAAGAACAATGCATGACGCTGTACAGACTTCACTTGATACAGTCTGATGTACAGACTTTACTTGAAACAGTCCGATGTACAGACTTGCATGAGACGCTCAATGTACAGACTTCAAGTCCAGTGCATAGACATTGCCTTAGACGCTAAATGAGACGGTCAGTGTATAGACTTTAGCCAATGCAATGTATAGACTTGCTAGTTATGTGAGCTGCACTGTATAGACTATGCCATAGACGCAAAGTAAGACGGAGAACAATGTGCAGACTTTAGCCAATGCAATGTACAGACTTAGTCTAATGCATTGTATAGACTTTAATCAGTGAGACACAAAGAAAGACGCTGAATGAGAAGCTGAAGTCTGTATAGACTTTAACAGTGAGACAGTGTACAGACTTTCAGCAACACACGATGTACAAGTTTTCAACTAAACAATGTGTAGACTTCAGAAATGCAAGTAATGTAGCAGTGCAACAATGTATTGACTTTGAACTTTGCCATGCAATGTATAGACTTACTAGCCTGCGAGCCATGCAGTGTACAGACTTGCTAGCCTGCGAGAACTGCGATGTATGGACTATGCTATCTGCGACACATGCAATGTATAGACTACACTACAGCAACACAAAGCCAAATGAATGTGCAGAGTTATGAAATGCACCAGTTATGAAATGCACCAATGCACACAGCATGTTCCATGTAGTGACACTCAGATAAGATGTTCAATGAAACATTCATATGCAACACAACAAATCCATATGCAGACACAAACAGATGACGACTCAATGTGTTGTTCTTATGGTGACTCATTCATGTTGCTATCATTAAAACACCACATTATCATCAAAGCACAAGGGGCACAACAAGGTAGCTGGCCGGTCGACCGATATAGAGGGTCCAGTCGACCGAATTTCCCAGAATTGAAAGATAACAGTTTGTTACAGGTTTTGGTCGACCAATGCTTGGGTTCGGTCGACCGACTGGGCATTCAACCAACCTATCAAGAAAGGGCTCTGGACTTTTAGAAATGAAGAGGCAAAGTCTGATCAGTCAATCAACGGACAAAGGCAAAATCAGTCGACCTGACCAAAAATCTGTCGACAGATATTGAAGTCAGTCGACTGATATGCAACTGAGTCGACAAACATTATGCCAGAAGTCTGCAGAAGAAACCAATTCAAGTCAACACATGTAGGTACACTTTTTCACTGCCAAAATATAATGAAGATGGGCTGGCAAGGGTCTTCAAAGAGGTTGATTAGCATATTGAGCTGATGCAATAAAGATGGGCTGCGTTGTGGAAGAACTGACAGAAGAATGCAAAAATTAGTCGACCCAGCCACAACTAAGTCAACTGATATGAAAGTCAGTCGAAAGACATTTACCCAGGTCAACTGATTATTTTTGTTCCAGTCGACAGATTTAGTCGCCAGACTTGTGTGCCCAGGCAACACGTTTGAAGACCCATCTGAAGCTCCATTCAAGCAAGTCAGCTGATCATCTGAAGCTTCATTCAAGCAAATAAGAAGATACTCTGAAATCAAGTCAGTAGAGGCCAAACTCAAGCCAACAAAGGCCAAGCACAAGTGAGCAGATATTATGAACTATGCCAAGATAGCAGAAGAGGCTAACTTGTTAAGTTAACTAAAGTGTGTCGACACACTTCATAAGTGAGTCGACCCACATTGCTATATCCCAGCAGTAATAGCAGCATCTAGCACAAAAGCAACAAGACTCTACGAGGCGGAGGAGTCGACCCTTGAGGTCGACCCCCTTCAATCTGAGTTCTGTTCTGCCCAGACACAAAGCACTGGGTTATAAGGAAGAGTCGACCCAAGGAGTTGACCCCTTTTTGCACTACAAGAAAATTGGCATTTACCTACGTTTCAAAAACGTAGATATAAGTCCAAAAAACGTAGGTAAAGCCTTTAGTCACGTTTGCTTGCCACGCTTTCAAAGCGTGGTGCTTGCTCGCGTGATTATAGGTTATACCTACGTTTCTATGAAATGTAGGTATAGTTCGACCTATCCTTACGCTTTCAAAGCGTAGGAATAATTTATCAAAAAACGTAGGTAGATATCGACATATACCTATGCTTTGAAAGCGTATGAATAGTTCAACAGAAGCATAGGTTAAAAACATGTATACACACACATATAAGAGGCTGTACCTACGTTTCTAAAAACGTAGGTATTACTTTTGGCCACATAGTGAAAGAAACGTATGAAAAAGTATTAGCGTCATTCTCTTAAAAACGTAGGAAAATAGTTTAACGTCGGTTAATAAAAAACATAGGAATAGGTTATCTTTTTTTAAAAAAATCCTATTATATGTTCTCTTATCACCTATAATAGTACATCCATTCATATCTTCACATTCAGGGATTGTATCCCTCACAACCATGTTGATCCACACAATTCTCATTCACGCCTATTTACAATCCATTCACTGAAGAAATTGAGGAACATACATTTACAATCCATTCACTGAATAATCTATTCATATCAAATTACAATCCTTCATTTCTTAAAAACTAAGGTTCGACTAAAAAAAACTATCAAACTTCTGACAATATTTCATGGACAGAATCCCATCCCCACACCCCCGACCAAAAAAAATCCATTATCACTCACACTTACGAATCAATCATAGGAGAAAGGATATATTGAGAGAAAAATATAAAAAGTAAAAGATATCAATGAGAAAAAGACAAAGATTCTAGATAGTGAACCTTCATATAGTTCAAAATTATGGCATTTTTTTTTGTTTCATAAATGTACAACTTCTTATGTTCTTAGTGCACACAAGGATAGGCATGTTTCTCAACAATCACCTTAACAAGAATTATTGAAGCATTTTAAAACACTAAAGTCCTCACATCAGAAAATCTATCAAATTTTCAATGATATCCAATGTACACTTAAATTGCCAAAGTGAGAAATATTTTCAACTTAATTTATCTACGAAAAAAATCATATAATTGGGCAGATCACCATGAATAAGAATCAATTCTAACCCACGCAATATCTTCAAAGTTGAAATCACCCCCTCATAAACTAGGATCTGTGGTCCCATTGACAACCTGACGTTAATAGCACTCTTCCTGTAAGCCAATAATAACCATCACCATCCCTGAAATAGTAAACAATGACTATAAGAATATTTAAAGGGAATATCCTTTTAGAAAAAAAATCACCCTGTAGAAGTGAACACATTAGGCATGAAATAGTTGTCTAGGAACAAATGTGTAACATGCTTATGGATGTGCTGTGCCCAGATGGAAACATGTTACACATTAAGATCAAACATGAAATATGGTGAAGTAACTAAAAAACAACATTAAATTATATGTATGAAGCCTAAAATTCTAAACCCCCAAATTCTTTGAAGCTATAAGAGCTGAATTGTTGAGAATACGAGGATAACAACACCCACCCCACAATGCCCGCCCAGGTGATGAGATCACCATCTTCCAAAGGGACCACATGCTTAAAAAACTTAAACAAACAAAAATTTCATCCAACATATTCCTTTTGATTCCGAACTTCCTTCCACCATTCCAAGAATGAAAGAAAATTTCCCAAGAAGTAGACTTCGAAGCTGACAGTACTCATGACTCTCTAATAACAACAAACAAATCAAGCTCTATTCCTATCTTCCAACTTAATGTTCCTCAATTCTTTTAGTATTACATCACATGTACTTTATTTTCAATTTGGCATGGCACCATTTTCGTGACGCCAACAAATAACAAATTGAATGTGAACAATGCAACTAAACCAGATAATGACATAGTCCCATTTGGTTATCAGAGATCTAATTGATCATCATAAAAGCCACTTCAATTGATGGTTATGAACATGGTAAAAACTCCATGAGATATTGCATACCAAGAAAAAGACAAGTTCAACAACCTCACCTTGGCTAACATGAATTCTTTTGAAAGTGACCTGGGGTTACATGATATTGCATGTATAAGAGGGAAAAGGCACCATGAGCCACTTAGCTTCAGCAATCCACTAAAAATGATCGAATACACAATAAATTTGTGAAGGACTGTTTGGCATGGAGGAAAACTTGTCAGATTAGGAAAATCTTGGAAAACTGGCCGCAACTGAGTTTTCTTGAACAAGGATGTTAGAGTAAATGAAGAAGTGGCCCCCTGACTTGCCCAGAATTATATTTCAGTATCTACTTGAGCAGAAGTGCAATTTCCTCAATTCCTCTTGCACTTCTTGCTGCTCCTGTCCACTACCAACTGAATGAACCATGCTCCCTCCACCCACCTCTCTTATTTCTCTATCCTTCCAATCATCTCTTCACCATGTCCTGTTGCTATTTTATCTGACAACTCTCGCTCTCTCTCTCTTCACTCTCTGCTGCCTTTTTTAATCTGCTTCCAAGTGCTAGGTTGACTATGGCCAAAAAGACCACAAGAATGAATCAAGGGCATTCTTCTAAAAGAGCACGAGATCAGCCTCCGTAGTAGGCAATGTAAACAAATGACATTCCCACGTATGTATAATATATAGTAGGGAGGAATTCGACACAGAAAGAAGCATAATGAGAAAGAGACAAATAAATTTTGATGTTATTAGAAAGGAGAATGTTTTCTTAATACTTCAGTAACATCAGATAACATAGTGGAATCTTGAGGACTTAAGTCTGCACAAAACATATTTGTCAACATGGCCAGTCAGTGGAATGAAATGTTAGAAGATCAAATGAAACCTAGATTTTAAGATAGTTTTTTTTTAAAAAGCATTCTAACTGTTTCTTTACACAAACAAATAAGTACCATGTGCATATTTAATTAATATGTCAACATGTTTAAATAATCAAGCTTGGATAAAACTGAAACAAGATCACCAAAATCACCCACGGCCAAACTTATGGTCACAGATTGTGATGTAAAAGATTAAACATGTCTTCAGGATTTATGAATACAGATAAATGCTCATCATTTTCGTCTGCCAATGTCCATCAATCTGAACCATCTGCTCCTATATATGTTGCTTCTGTCAACATCTACGTTGAAAGGATTTCCTTTCCCTTTTGTTTTTTTTTTTTTTTTGGGGGGGGGAGGGGGGATGGAGTTGGGTGGGGTTACACCTCCACAGATCACTAATTGTGCGAAATGAAATTATGTATTCAAGACATATCTGCAAATAACTTAGTCATATATCTCTTTCTTTTGTTTGAGGAGTTTGGAATCTTTGGATGAGACATGTCAGTTGGAGGACCAGAACATAAAATTAATAATGTGTTAGGGTGCTTGGGGGATGTTGGACAACCCACTTTACTTTGATTATTGTATCAGAGTATGCATTCTTTTGCTGAAATTAACATGGTCATGCAACGAAGGATTACAAGTAGGATATGAGGTTCATGGCCTTAAACACCCATGCTCGATAGTAACAATGAGAGCCATGCAATATATTACATGTAGATTTGAGATAGTAGAAAATACATGAACCATTTAGAACGACAAATCGAGGAAGCCAGTCATCGACCTCTGCATCATCGATTATTGGAGGTTCTCCACGCAGTTCTATCCATCACTACAATAAGGAAGTAAGCTGAAAAAATACATAAGTTTTATAATGAAAAAAATACCTAAATAAACAACTAGGGCAATCATATATTAAAATTGAAGTTATTACAGTTCGAATGTATAGATAGCCAGAGAGGCGAGCAGGCTTCAGGATTTCATCAACATGCTCTAGCCTGAAAATATCGAGCATATATTAGTTGCTCAGCAATGTTAACTAGACTTTTAAACTGCTACAAGGAGCAAAATAGTGAAATTAGATAAACAAATTTAGTCGAAAGTTAAGAATTTCAACTGTGATGGGGAGAGACATGGCCAATAAAATTAGAAAAAGATTAGCCAACATATATAAAGTTCCTTAGAACAATAAGAACTAATAAGGACTTATACAAAGCAATTCAAGTGCACAAAATTTGGATAGATCCATGGAAAACATCAAAAAATAGAAGGTGTACATAGAAGCTCAAAAATTATCAAGAAATAAACTATTTGTATAACAAATACAAATGAGAACTTCAAACAATCCCTTGGAATACTCCATATCACTGCTGTAAACAATCACAAGTTCTACAGAGATGGTCTTTCTTTTTATAACCTACATGCCTGAACATTGTGTCCACTAAAAGAACACTGCTAGATCACTAAAAACTTGCAAGTATTTTGGGCTTAACAAGTATGTGGATGAGACAAAGAAGAGTATATGTTAGCCTGTAGCTGCATTTCCAACTATTGTTTCACTGCAAGGCTAAAATCATGTCACAGCAATGACAATTAAACTAACCAATGCAGTAGGATCTTTATGAAGCTGACACTAGTTTGATCATTTATTAGTTTAATTAAAGCTCTTCGAAAGCCAAATACAGGTTCATGAAGCAATGATCCCAAGCATAAGGCAATGTTTTTAGTTATTTATGATTAATCCGAGTCTATAACTAAGTATAACAATATCTCATGGAATTTTCTGTAACAAACCCAAATGTGCATACAACCAACTCAGAAGGTACAAGCAGGATATCAAAAACATGAGCATGTTTTCCAAAATTTGAAATTAAATTGGATACCATGACAAGAGCAATTTTGCCATGAAGACATAATAAATTTAGCAAGCAGGATATCAAAAACAGGAGAAAAAAAGTGTACAAAGGTAGACTTGAACTTGAAAGATTATAAAACATTTTTGAGATATGCAGGGTTAGAGCAGCTACATGCTAACAATGTGTTAATTCATAAAAAGGAGTTACATGTTTTCATTAGAGAAACATGATACAGTTACATGGTGACTTGTGTGGAATTCATCTTTCATGCAAGAAGCCATTCTTTAGGTATGACTTGACTCAAAACTCATCAACACCTATATTATTACTTGCACATTTTCCCTTTGGATGCTGAATAATGGATTGCTTCAGTATAGGCATTGATCACAGAGTCACAGTGTCCACCACGACAAGCATGGCTTTATATAGATTTGCTTTTTATACATCATATTGCAACTTGCATAAATGTCATTGTGCATGCTAATAGGAAGCTGATAGATGTCTCATCATAACCAGCTCATATAGAAGGATGCATAACTTAGCAGCTTAAAAGGATATAAGAAGTAACATACAATGCTAAGCCAACACCAAGACTGAAATCAACTATTTTTTTGCCAAGAAATGAGATAGGAGCTGAGGTTACTGAAAGTTAAGCTTGTTAGGTGCAGGAGAAAATGAATAATTTGGGATTCTGGGGCATTTGGCAGTATATGCCATGTAGATGGGGAGTGAAGATCTTCTACTTGCTTCATGGAATAGACTATAGGCAACAGGAAATCAAAAACTTCTGTAAGAGCATACATTCTACGAATTTGCATCACTTCCTTCACTTGAAGCCTCACTTCCATTGTCATCACTGCACAACTTCTTGTCAAAAACATAAGCACATTAACCATAATATACAAGAAGTAATACAAAATTCTAAATTAACTCTGTGAGTCAACACCATTCGCAGATACACCAGATGTTCTGTCTCTCTCATTATTTTTGCATGTAATCATATTTAGACTGCCTAAGCTTCCTTTAGTTCTATTAATAGGACTCCTTGCTTTACCTTCATCTGACTTACCATCCACTTCTGCACCACCAGCTACACCAACCTAAAAATATGATTATTGAATTCAATTCTCATTTAATGGGGCTAAAAGTAAAACAACAAATATTGTTCTTTTTCTGAACTCAGAGAAGCATGATATGAAACTTCAAAATTAATTGGAAATAGCAACATAAAAGACAAAAAATGCTAAAAGAATGTGTTTCTCTGGCTCCAATATGGACTGATTTGATTTTAACCAAAACAAATATTAATAAATCCCATAAAGAATGAATCTCTAAGAAGTAATTTGGTTGCCTGAGACCACATAATTTCATCTGAACCACATAAAAAAAGATAAAATCTAGTAACAAACTAACCGTCATCTGGCTCCCCAATTTTAACCCCGACAAGGAGTTACATACATGACTTTAAGTCCTTAAACCTAGTAAGAGTCAAAAATCAAAATAGAATGTGCCAATGCTGAGCATCCAGTCTCAGTTAGGAACTAAAGGGACAAATACAAGCAAGCCATAGAAACATTGTTCAAATAGTATATATGTTAAATGGCTGTTAGAGCCCACTAACTTGAATCCTCTCTTTCAAGCAAAATTTTACTCATCAACATAGTAACACTAAAGTTATCAAAAGTTAGCATGCAAAAATCATCATGTTTATATGCTGTTGCTCCACCCAGCACATTTTTTTTCAAACCTCGAAGGTTACAGAATAGGCAGATTTAACAGCTCAAACTAACAATTCCAAAACATTTCTAATTGTTTGAGCATGAAGTGGTGAATCCTGAAAGCCTTGTTGTTTAAGTCTTCAATCTTCTTTCCTCTAGATTTCACAACTAAGACAATACTCGATGAACTGACACTTAGGGGGAGCTACTGAGGTGCTAAGAATTTTGAGGTGGCATATGACTCTACTTGATCTGGACAAAAACTTGAATATGAATATGAAAACAAAGTGGAATGTTGGAAATATCACCATTCCCTGGTTGAATGTTCTTGAAAGATTGAGGAGGATGTTACTCAAACTCAAAAAAGAAAAAGGAAATGCAAGCATTTACAAAAATATGATCCACCCAACCAATAATGATGAATTCAAGCCTCCCTCAAACCTAGTGTTCCGGTAATTTTAGTTATTAGCACTGCAGCCCACAGAGGAAGTCCCAGCTTGTGCCTTCATAATGTTAATGTTCTGGAAAGTCTGTAAAATGAAAAAAAGGAAAATAAAATGGATTCATGGGAGTTTGAAGGGGGTGTTATAGGGGCATTTTTAATTAATTTATGTAAATGTGATGTAAGGGTTCAAAATATTTTAAAGGTAATAATAAAAGAAATGACTCTATTTATAACACTTTTGGGGCAATTTTAATAAATGCCTCTAAACTAACTGTCACTATATCTCAGTTTTCTTATAGTGAAAGAAGAACAAAACTAGTAATTGAAACTCATCTAACAAATAACTAAATTTGGTTTGCTAGCATAAGGATATTTACCAGTCAGTCCACGCTTCAGTCCACATGGGCTTGTACGGCTTGTTGGGAGAGAACTAGTCATAGTAGAAGCCATTGCAAGTGTTTATCTATCAACAAAAAAATCCATTCAAACTCATCAAACAATCCATTGAAGTCTATGGATTGTGGATGTCTAATGCTTAGCATGGGATAAAAAGCATAACATGATTATCATAATTCATTTCACGAATCTGAAACATTAATAGACCAAGATACAAAATATATATTATGAATTATATAGAAACTACCTATCATTTACAAACACCTTTTCTAGCTGAACCCCACTTGGAAAAATCAATACAGAGTCAACACAAAGGCCACCTTACAAATGGGCCCCGCATGGGGCAAGCCAATGCACTCGCCCTAGCCTAGGAGACAAACCAGAGCAAGGCAACTGGTCATCACCTCACCTTGTCGTCTAGGCAAGTACCACCACTCGCCTTTGATAACATACCACAATCTAGGGAGAGAGCATGTCCATAGTCAAGTTAGAAAAGTCATCACTGATAAAAATAAGATCATTTTTATTACCCTTGCTTAAAATTTTACACCTTATCCCCAATGTGTGCTCGCTTTTCTCTTCAGCACACCAGATATTCACAGAGGACAATATGTTCACATAGGACAACGGTTGCTCCCACTCACGGGAAAACAATCAAGTAGCAACTCCATTCCTTAAGAAAGGAAGCCAAGAAACATACATAAGGAATAACAATAAGGAACAGTTCAATATCCTAGTGTAATCACCTCAGCAACATTCATAAAAGAAAATATAGGTAACATAGAATAATTGTACCTATCCGTCACATTGATGGAATTGAATCCCAAGTATAGTATAAAAGGCAGAACCATAATGCACAAGATGCAAATAAAACAGCAACATCAAACAAACGATAATAACAACTAATAGCTGAAATCAATGAGAAGATTATAATAAAAATAGAAACAAAAAAATGCAGAGGTACATGGCCCCTGGTTCAGCATCATAAGAATCACAAAAGGGTCTCAAAAAGAAGTATGCTGAGATGATCTAACGAACCTGCTTTGCAAGATTGCAGGCACGGTCTGGTGAATTCTGAATCTCATAATAGAACACAGAGAAGTTTAGTGCAAGACCCAGCATGATCGGATGGGTAGGTGCCAAGTTCGCCAGAGCAATGTCCTAAACATTATTACCCACAAGAAATCGTCATGAACAGAGAACACTCTATGTTCCCAATCTATTGGATACTAATACCGACAATTCTAGGATGCATAAAACATGAGACATGATTAGTATACCTAAGCAGCCTTGTATGCCAAAAGTGTGCTCTCAGCAGCATCCTTCCTCTCGGCCCCAGTCTTGAACTCGGCAAGGTACCTACAACACTCAAAACCACATGAAATCAGAAAAATCAAAACTTCCAATAGAGGCCTCTTCCACACGATCTATCAGATGCCAAACCTGTGGTATGTCTTCCAACAGTGGCCTCTTCTGTATTTCAATAGCATCCTCTGAGTCAGGTTTTTCAAGTACAAGAACCTTGAGGAAAAATTTGGCCAAATAAGCAATAATTGAAAAAGCATCTTTTCCTTTAGTGACTAATAATATTAACATGCAGATACAACACTAGAGTAGCCAAAGTGCCAAACCAGTATAAGCCCAGAATATGATCCAAGTCGCAACACGGATCTGCTGTGGAGGACGACAATGCAGCGGGGTCCGCATTAGGCAGAGCACCCGGCAGCCCAGCGTAAGGAACAAGAGATCCCGAGTATTGTTTGGATTTGGAGTTTGCCACAGTCAGGGATGCTGGATTTGCTCCCAATGGTGTCGGATCTGCTCCCAGATCTACGGCACCCTCAACTACAGTTGGATATACCGGCGGAGAGGGTCAATGAAGGAGGACTCGGAGATGTAGAGCACCATCTGGATGTAGAGTTTTTTGTAGTGGCCGCATACTCCATCAATAATGAGGGAGAGAAAGGACAGAGGAGAGGGCAGGAGGGGCGACCCTGCCATCGCCTGGCCCGGCACCGATGATTTCGTCACTGGATGCCGACGAACGTGACCTCGGAGCCCCAGCTAACCAGTGCCGAAGCAGAGCCCCCCTGCCTCACCTTCGTCGGCCGCAAACGTTAGATCCACCGCCCCCTTGCACCGCATGCCAGAGGGCATGTCGCCGGAGCCGCTTGCACCGGACACATAGATGGTCACCCTCCTTCGTCTAGTCGAAACCCCCTTCAGCCAGTCCCTGTAGAGCATGTCGTCGAAGGCTGCCTGCGACTATATCGGACACCACAGATGGTGGTGCCAGGGTCCCTGCCGTTCGTGGGACGCCGACCATCCAGGGAGATCACCGGAGCAGAGAAGAAGGGAGCTCATCGGTAGGATGGGATGAAGGAAGTCGAGATGGGAAGAGATATTTGAGAATGGGGCGGCTAAAAAGTGGGGGGGGGGGGAATCAAAATCTATCAGGCTCCCCAAATACACTGTGCATTGGCGCCATTAGGTTAATAGGTAATTCCTACATTTTTAATTTTTTTATTATTTTTTAAAACATTTTATTCCTACATTTTATTAAAAGTGAAACAATATCTAAGGTCTATTCTCACGTTTACATGAAAAATGTTAGAATATATGATCTTTTCCTACATTTTTTTGAAAATCGTTGGAATAAGATGACTATATAGTTACGCTATAATGAAACGTAGGAAATTTACTTACGTAGTTTTAAAAACGTCAGAATATGTCGTATATACTTACACTTTTTGAAAGCGTCGGTAAAATTCGTGGCTATAGCTCAGTTTTCTTGTAGTGTTGTCTCTGTTCTGTTCTGGCCATTCTTTGTGTAAGGATACTTGCACAAGGTTTAGGTGTCGACCCAGAGAGTCGACCCTTTCCGGGCAGACCAGAAACAAGTTAGGCTCACGTGATCACTTACTCTGGGTCAACAACACAAGTCTCCAGGACACATGCTTTAAGGTCCAAAAAAGTTCCTAGGACAGAGATATGTCCTTTTTTATCATGAGACAGTCAGAATACCTTTTTGTGCGAAGGATCTGTCAGAAATAAAATTTGGAAAAAGTCATTTTCCATGGTGTCTTCCTTTTTATAGTGGACCAATCAGATTTCATCTCTGAAAAGTTCCTAGGACAGGGATCTATTGTAAGACCCTGAGTCTTTCGGATCTTTATCGGGAAGTTTCGGATCGCTTTTGTGGGTCCTGAGTTGTGTTTTACGATCCGCGTGAGTTTTTCTCTCGTACAAGTTACGGAACCCCGTGGTGAGTTTATTGTTCAATTCATCGACTCGAGGACGCTACAGTTGCGTTGCATTCTTTCCGAGGATCGTTTAGACTGTTTTTCTATATTTTTCTGCATTAGTGCATTTTCGGGCCAAAAATCAGATTTTACGGAAATTGTATAATTTCCTAATTTCTTTTTCTATTTCTTCTTCATTTCTCCTTCCTCTCTCCTCATGGCTGTGTTGACACCCGTTTTATGACCAATAAGTTGGGTCATCTCCTTGTTTATTCTATATGATGCTCCGAGTTGTTCACCTTTATTGGGCCTTCTTGGTCAAATTGAGGTCCATTTCATGAGTCATATCTCCTGGGTTGGGTCTGGTTCCTTATCCCTTTCCGCTGGACGAAGCTTAGCAAACTCTCATTTCATTTGCACTTTATTATCTCTAACGGTCTTTTGATGGGGCGTTACAGTCCTCTAACGCATCTACCATGGTGCGTTACATCCTTGCAGAGTCCTTAAGCTTAAGGCTTCCTTTCAAGCTTATCTTTTGCCTATCCGTTGGGTGTGACGGTTTATCGTGCAGCCGTTACATTGGTTGTGACGCATCTACCATTGACCCTTACCTTCTTGAAGAGTCCAACGTTCGCAAACTTCTCCCGTTGATCTTATCTTATAGTGGATAGGGTTGTGTGACGGTCCAAGACTGGAGCGTTACATTAGTGTGGCGATCTATCGAGCGGCCGTTACATCCAACAGAGAATCTTGACAAGCCTGGCCTTTGCTCTGCTATTCCGTGATCGGACTAAGAGTTTGGTTTGAGGGTTTCCCTCTCGATACTCATCCTAAGAAGCTTTCGTTTGATTCTGTGGACTCTGGGGAGTATTATCTTCAAGATTTATCCAAGTTTTCGATAAAAATCTAGTCATTATCCTCTTAATTTGAACCTAGACTTTGAGGGTCTATAAATAGAACCCTTGACTTCATGGCTTGAGGGGGAGACATATGGAGTTTGCGTCGAAGTGCTGCTGCATCCTGGAGCCAGAACCAACTAAGGAGAGCTGCTTCCCACGTCCATCAACTTCCAAAGTTCAGGGAGTATCGTTTCCAAGGGTTTAGTTTAGTCAAGTTGTCATCTTAGTGTCTTTTCTCCCTTTCAAACATCATAGCATTGTCCCTCTCCATCTCCCACGTTCTTGCACTTGCTGCATTCATTCAAAACATCCTCCCATCTTTTAAAACGCCCCAGAGGGGTTAAAAAACCAACCTCCCCGATATTTCCCTTTCCTTTTGCATGTTCTTAAATTTCTTGGATTTATTGATATTACTTTGTCTAAGGGCTACTCTGGGTTATTTTTCTTGTGTTCTACACTCTCTTGCAAGTTTACAGAGTCCATATCACGAGGCCCAAGCTCTCTGGCGGGCTGGAAAGCTTGGAGATCAAAAGATTCCCAACTTCTTATTCTGTAGAAGCTCTGACGGTCTGGCACAGGCGCGTTAAAACCAACAGCTTTTTTGGCAATCACGGTGGGACATCTAGTGCCAATCGTGCTTTGAATCTCTGTTAAACCTGCTCCCCTTGTTTGCCCTTATTGCTCTGGTTTTTCCCTAAATTTTCCCTCTATTTCTCTACTGTTTCTGGTTCTTTGGCTCCTCTGACGGTCTCCTGTGAATGCGTTACATTACTGTGATGGCTCGGTCTTAGACCGTCACACTCCTCTGACGCAGGTAGTCTAGATCGTCAAATACTCTAGATAGGTACGCACCCCGAGGTGCAATTTACTTCCACAGTTTTTGCTGTGATTTTCATGCTTGGGTGCTATTCGGTCTCCTCCTTGGTTGGTTCACATATTCATATCATTGTGTGCATATTTGATTGCTAGATTTTAGGCTAGAATTTGCATGCACCCCGGTGCACACAGGTTCATGCATATTTTCATATATTAGATTGCATTCTCCTACCTTGGTGTGTGGACCTCTCATCTCCATATTCCTTGGGGCCGACCAGGAAAACACATCAGGGACCTTCATAAGTCCCCGTGAGCCGTGGATTCCCACACGGACACCGGGCCGGTTGTACCTTTCCTACCCCGTGTCTAGGATTGCATAAGTGAAGGAGTGATTACATTTAGAGTCAACCAAGTCACCCATCCTTTCCCATTAGGAACCTATTGTGGAGAGCACATCTTAATCAAATCACTAAGGTTCTAAAGGAGGAAATCATAAAAATCTTGTTGCATCATCTAAGTAACTTGGTTGAATTTGAGTGTTGTCATCTCGTTTTCGCTTGCATCTTTGTCAAAGTTATCTAAGTTTGATCACTCATTGTGTGTTTGTTGTGTGTTGTTTATTTTTGTTAAGGTCTTCCGTTGCATGTGGAGTTGTCTTCGTCCATTAGAGTCATCTTCTAGGGTCAATTCCTTCTCCAAAATCTACTCCAATCCGCTCTTCGAACCCATCATGGCTTCTTTCAATCCTCCCCGTTCCCAAGAGGAGTCTCTCCTCAAGGGCTTCTTGAAAACCCTTCTAGGGTTATCTCATTCCCGTCTGGAGAGGGGTCTGCCCCTCTTCCATCCTCCGTCCCTATGGAGGGCGGCCAAACCACTCCTTCCTTCTCTTCTCCTTCTGCTGGCTCCATTCTCCAAATGATGGCCTAGTTGGATCCGGCCCAACTCCAGGCTGTCTATCAGGCCATGCAGGGGTCCAATACCCCACGTCCCATGATTGCACAAGGCCAATCTAATCTTTCCATCGACCAGTCTAGAGTTGGTGGGCCCTCCATCCAGCCCACTCCAATTGATCTTACTCCGGTCCAACCTCGGACCATCACCTTTTCTGGTATGGAAACGGGCCAATCTTCCGCTTCGGCCCAGCAATTTTCTGACAAGGGAAAGTCTACTCTCCCTCCTTTTATTCAGGTGGATCATCACATGTCCAGCCCATCGGTGCCACAAGTCCCTGTTGGCCCTTCAGATTTCTTGCGCCCTCAGCAAGGGGTTGCCTAAGTCCATTCTAATCCGGGTCAGTCTCCGGCCCAATATCCTTCTTATGGGCTCCCTACCTTGGCCGTTTATCCTTCTGCTCCTTCTTATGGGCTTTCACCTCCTACAACAGTCCATCCTTCTGCTCCTCAATTTCAACCTTCGTCTCTCACTACCCCTACTCCATCCAGGGAGCAGGAACTACTTGATAAGTGGGCCGCCATGCAACAACAGATTGATTTCCTCCAAAAACGGGTTGGCCCACAATCCTTGGCAGATGTTCCAGTCCCCAGCTTCCAAAACATCAGATTCCCTCTGCAGTCCGAGCTCCCTAATTACCGCAAGTATGATGGGAACGACAATCTCTTTATTCATGTGAGGGACTTTTTATATGAATCGGCCCAATTTCAGTATGATGATCCCCTCATGGCGTATTTGTTCCGCCGATCATTGGATAGTGTTGCACTGGAATGGTTCTATTCTCTACCGCTAGAGGATGCCGAGAGCTTTAAAATAGTGAAAGACAATTTATCCAACGGTTTCAAGACAGGGTCGGTCCAGAATATTCTTTCACAGACTTGGTGGCCGAGAAAATGAAGCCCGATGAGGAATTTGCTACCTATGCTGATAGATGGAGGCAGATGGCCGCCAGGGTTCCAGGCCATATTCTGGAGGAAGAGAAGGTCAAGCTACTTATTTCTAATGCTACTCCGACCTTCCGAAACATCTTGGCGATGAATGATATAGCCAACATGCACCAACTCTATAGCCGGGCGCGGTTCATTCAAACACAGTTCAAAGACTCCCCCATCCACTCGCTCTTTGAGAACCAAAAGCCAAAATACCATAAGAAACCTCAAGGGCCTGTCACCGAGGGGGTCCAGACCAATGAACAAGTTCAAGCCGTTACCTTCCCCTTCCAAGCCGCACCTTTCCGCTTTCCGTAAAACCCCCGCACTCCGCAAAACCCCGCTCCACAAAACTTCCCAACCATTCCACAAAACCCTCCGCCTACTTTGCCACTCCACAAAACACCTTTACCGCTCCGCAACAACCTCCACAGCCTCGTAATACCATAATGTCCCTCCACCCAACGGCTACAACAACAACAACAAGCGCCTGGCTCCTAAAAGAGCACAGTACCCACCCCTGCCAGAAACCCTCACGGATATCTTCTCAGCTCTCATGTCAGTTAGTGCTATACAACTCCCTCCGAAACGGCCCAACTGGAACCCGGCCGTTGATCAGACAAAGTACTGTATGTTCCACAGGTAGCCATGACATACTATTGAAGGGTGTTTTCAGTTCAGGGATTTGGTCTATGACCTCCATGAAGGACAAAGGATTGATTGGGCAGAAATGCATAGGGCCATTACGGAAATTAAAGAGAAAAGAAGGCAGCCATCGAGGCAGCAAGTGCAGCAACAACAGGCACCGTAGCCGCAGCAGCAGCCGCAACAGCAACAACAGCCGGTTCAAGACTTGGGGATCCATCAGAACCCAATGCCGAACCACCTTCCCACTCCACAACCTCAGCCACCGGCGCCAGCCCAGGTCAATGTAGTTCAACCCCCAGCCCCTGATGCCGGGTGGTCCTTTGACGATGACATCTCTACGCCGCAAGTCATGGCCCTTCACCATAACTTCCGCACTCCTTCCGCTCCTACCATCCTTACATACCAAAACCCTCCTCCGCCTACTACACCGTTTGTCTTTTCATCTATTCCTACTCCACCGCCCGTCTCTCACACATTACTCACCCCCGCTATCACCACACCTCCATCTAACCCTCCACTCATTACACCTCCGCCTACCTTTATATCCCCACTTCCGCTCGCACCCGCTACCACCAACCCCTCACCCATCATCCTTTCCACCACACCCTCTTCGCACCATTCATCCACCCCACCGGGCCTACTAAGTCACTTATCTTGAGCCCATCCGAGGCCGCGGCAGCCTATAACTTCACCCTGCGGAGCGGGCGCATGTTTCACCGCAATTATCCTTCCACCTCCAACCCCAGTCTTCCCAACCGGCTGCTGAGCAGAAGAAGCCGAGCCGTTACCAGGAACCCAATACGATCTGTTGCATCACTTGGATCGGGTTCCCGCTAAGATATCCGTGCTGGAGCTTATCAAAAGATCTACCCTTCACCAAGATGCTCTCAGGAACTTTCTTCAGAAGGTGATGGTTAGTGAAGACGTGGCAGCCGACAGTTTACCTACGGCACTGGCGACTATTTCTAAAGGACCAGCTATAACCTTCTCTGAAACCGAGCTAGCACCACCAGAAGCTCGGCAAATGCCGCTTTGCATCACCATTATCTTGAATAAAGTCAGCATTGATGCGGCATTAGTTGACACAGGGGCATCTATCAATGTGTGCCCGCTCAGCACTCTCAGGGCCTGCAATCTGTCAGAAGAACTTCTACGCCCGACCCCCACTACTATAGCTGCTTATGACAATTCTCGGAGGGCATGTCACGGGATTGTTACTATTCAAGCCGAGCTTGGGCCTCTCACCATGCCCATTGAATTCTATGTGCTGGACATCGACCCTATGTTCAAAGCTATCTTGGGTCGTCCGTGGATCGACACTCTCAGTGCCGTGCCCTCCACCGCGCACCAATGTCTCAAGTTCCCTTTTCAAGGGAGGGTGGTTAAAGTAAAAAGCTTATCCACGGTCCAGTCTGTCAAAGTTATTTCAGAGAAGATTCTGCCCACATTATGGCCCAGCAGCCGGCCCGTTATTTCTGTACTAGATCTGGATTTCCCTTGGGCTTATGCACCACGCAAGCCCGCCGCTACACCCGTCAATATCAAAGTGAAACCCCAGATCCGAGACTCCAAGGGTTGGGATATCATATTGAAGCTGGGTTATCAACCGGGGAGAGGCCTCGGTGCGCAGTTACAAGGGCGAACCAAGCCAGTGCCCAAAGGAAGAAAAATGAGCCGGAGAGGCCTCGGTTATCGAGAGTCCGCACTCTCAATGATGGGGGACTCAGGGCCACTTACATGGGATTACCGCCAACACTGTGTAAAAGGACCCCTCCAGCCGGGTACACTGAATCCACCACCAGTACAGTCAGAAAAGAAAGATACAGCTTGCACAGTTGCTAGTCCACCTCTGCTACCAAAAGGGCATGTTGATGATATGCCAGATTTCAGACAGTCATTTGCCAGAATGTTCAGTGAGCCAGATGGGTATGGTCAGAAGGAGAATCAGGAGGTGCGACTCGTTCAATGGAAGTCAAAGCCACCTGGCCATCTACAGAAGAAGGGGAGCTCGTCCATTATCATTTCTTGGTCTCCCTCCCGTCTCACATCTCTATTTCAACAATTGGAATCCATTCCTCGTTCACCCCCGATTATGGTCGATCCGTATTTTACGGAAAGATCACCCGAAATCTTGTTTGTTCCATGTGCATGTGGGCACTGCCCACCCATTGATCTGTCAACTCTATTCACTCCTCCTTCCCCCCCGCCCAACTCCACGAAATGTGGTTTTCATCTTCCGACCCCTTCTTTGATTGCATCTTCCCCTCTCTATTCCCCATGTAACTTCCTCCTCCTCCATCCTGCTGTATGATCTCCACTGATCTCCAAAAAAAACGTCAAATATGAAAAGAGATTTCAGTGGAAGATTACGCTATCTTGTCTTCATCCTCCTCCCAGGGGCACGAGTCCCCTGCTCCTTCCTTTCCACTAGATTTCCTTTCTCCTAGGATAGGCGTAGGGTCCGTCGAGTCTAGGGAAGTAGGGTCGATTAGAACTAGAGAAGTAGGGTCCTCTTCTAGGTCATCCAATCCTTCCGAGCTTGAGCCGCGCCCGCTTGCGCGTCATTCCAAATCCATTCCTGATAGGTTCTTGCAAGATCTGGCTCAGCGATGTCATGCTCTTTTGAAGTGTCCAGAGTTTGTCGCTACGGCAATCATGATAGAAGATGAAGAGGAAATAGAAGGGGTGTGGAGCGATGACGGACTCGATGTTTATGAAGTCTTGGATGAGAAAGACCCGATTGACGATGAGGACAGCAACGTAGATGACACTGCCGATCTGTATGCGCAAGGATTAAAGAGATTCGACGAGCCATCGTCGACAGTGGATGAACCTACGAAGGAAATAAATTTGGGAACTGAAGAAGACCCAAGGCCCATCATTATTGCCGCTAATCTCCCTCTGCAAGTGGAAGAAGATCTAGTCAAGGTTCTAAGGGAGTATAGTGATTCTTTCACCTGGTCTTATGAGGACATGCCGGGTCTTGACCCCTCTTTAGTGGAACACCGACTCGTGCTTAAACCAGGGGCAACACCCGTAAAATAGAGGTCAAGGAGATTTCACCCCCACATGGCCTTAAGGATTAAAGAAGAAGTTGATAAGTTATACAAGGCCAGGTTCATTAGAGTTGTTCTATATCCCCAGTGGGTGGCGAACATAGTCCCTGTTATCAAGAAGGATGGAAAGGTGCGTATTTGCATCGATTTCAGGGATCTTAATAAAGCATGTCCCAAAGATGATTTCCCGCTGCCTCACATAGACGTCCTGGTCGATAACACCGCTGGGTACGAAGCTTTGTCATTCATGGACGGTTACTCAGGGTATAATCAGATTCGTCTCGCTCTGGAGGATCAAGAGAAAACTTCCTTCACCACGCCCTGGGGCACGTACTGCTACGTGGTTATGCCGTTCGGTCTGAAGAACGCAGGTGCCACTTATCAGAGGGCAATGATGGCCATTTTCCATGACATGATGCACATTTATATGGATGCTTACGTGGATGACATCTTGGTGAAATTAAGAACCAAAGAAGAACACCCCTCTATTCTGGCTAAGGTGCTGCAGAGAGCTAGGGAGTACAAGTTGAAAATGAATCCGAAGAAGTGTGTTTTTGGAGTCTCTTCAGGGAAGTTGTTAGGCTTTATAGTTAGTAAACGGGGGATCCAGATTGATCCTAATAAAGCAAAGGCCGTCATGGACATGCCTCCGCCAAAGAATATTACGGAACTTCGAGGGCTGATTGGTAGATTGCAATTCATCAGAAGATTCATATCCCAACATTCTCAGAGGTGCCGCCCGTTTTATGAATTGCTAAAGGCGGGAGTCAAATTTGAATGGAATCAAGATTGTCAAAAGGCCTATGAGGACCTAAAGGAATATCTATCCAATCCCCCGATTTTGCAACCTCCTGTCCCTGGGAAACCCCTAATCCTATACATCTCGGTCATTGAGGACTCTCTAGGGGTGATTTTAGCACAAGTAGACGATGAAGGGAGAGAGCGAACAACTTATTACCTCTCCAGGTTGTTCAACCCGGCCGAGGCCAAATACACCGCTATGGAGAAGACTTGTGCCGCCTTAGTGTGGGTAGCTCAGAAGCTCAAACACTACTTCCTTGCCCACCCAGTTAGGCTGATCTCTAGAATGGACCCAATCCGCTATCTCTTAGAAAAGCCTGTCCTCTCTAGTAGGTTAGCTCGCTGGCAGAGCTTCCTATCTCAGTTCGATATCACGTTTGTCGTTCAGAAGGCGGTCAAAGGATACGCCATCGCTGAGCATCTTGCCCATCTCCTGATTCCCTGCACGGATTCTATTCAGGATGACTTCCCTGATGAGCATCTTTCTGTCCTGACTCATCATCCCTTCTGGTCTCTGCACTTCGACGGTGCACTCAATTCTCAGGGCCGAGGGATAGGCGCTGTTCTGCTCACTCCGGAAGGAGTGACGATTCCTTTTGCTTATCAACTTCAATTTCCTGCTACCAACAATATCGCCGAGTATGAGGCTCTCCTAGCTGGATTGAAGCACGCCTACCTTCTAGGCGCGCGTTACTTGAATATCATAGGGGACTCTCAGCTCGTCCTGCGGCAAGTTCTGTCCACTTACCGCACCCGTGACCCTAAGCTCAAACCATATCAAGATTTGGTCACGCTCCTTGCTAGGCAATTCCGCAAGTTGATCTACATCCATACTCCCCGGTCTCAGAACATTCTAGCCGATGCTTTAGCATCCCTCGCTTCCTCTCTATCTTTCCCTCTCAGTCGGAGTACTGAGACTATCGTCGTTCAGAGATTGGACGCACCCTCTCTTCAGGATCCCTGGTTTGCTAACCTTAGGAAGACTGTAGAGGTGAGGGCTGAGAAGGAAGAGTTGAAGGAAGTATCTTTGACAGAGTTAGAGGAGATCCTGGAAGAGGAAGAGTTGCCCTGGTATCATGAAATTAAGTTGTTTTGCAAAGATGGATCGTTCCCAGAAGGGGCAAATACCGAGCAGCGCAAGTCAATAAGAAGAGCCGCCTCAAGGTATACTATCATTGCTGGAGAACTATACAGGCGCGCTACTAACGGGATGCTCATGAGATGTTTGGACGATGATGAAGCTTGGAAGGTGGCCGAAGCAGCCCATTCTAGTGAGTGTGGAGGTCATGTTAATGGCCAGGCTCTAGCGAAGAAGATCCTTAGGCAGGGCTATTATTGGCCCACTCTAGAGGAAGATTGCTCCCTCTATGTCCGGAGGTGTCTTAAATGCCAACTCCATGCTGATAAAATTCATGCTCCGGCTTCATCTCTTCATCCTCTATCTGCTCCTTGGCCGTTCTCTATGTGGGCTTTCGACGTTGTCGGCCCGCTCGGTGATCCCAATTCTCAGATCAAGAAAAAATCCTTCATCCTTACCGCCACTGAGTACTTCACCAAGTGGGCTGAAGCCGAAGCGTACTGCAGAGATTAAAGCTACCACGGTGTGCCGCTTCATCATGAAGAACATTATCTCGCGGTTCGGAGTGCCAAGCAGCATCGTCACCGACAACGGACCCCAGTTCGTCTCTCAAGAGCTCAAGGACCTATGTAAGAAGTTCAATATTACATTGCATCACTCATCTCCATATTACCCACAAGGCAACGGTCAGGCCGAAGCCACTAACAAAACCCTTCTCAAAATCATAAAGAAAACATGCGAATCTCATAAGTTTTCTGATTGGCCAGAAAGATTAGTGGAAGCTCTATGGGCTTACCGCACCTCCGTTCGTACTCCTACGGGGCAAACTCCCTATGCTCTCACTTACGGGATGGAGGCGGTACTCCCACATGAGATTTTGATCCCTTCCCTAAGGGTACAGCTCGATAAGGAACTTAATCTCGATGAACGTCGAGAGGCATTGCTCGTCCAGCTGGAACTCTTAGACGAGAAGAGGATGAATGCGGCCGATCACGTGTCCGTTTATCAAAAGAGAGTTTCACGTTATTTTCAAAAGAAGGTAATTGAGCGTAAATTTCAAAAAGGTGATGTGTTTTGAAACACAAATTCATTCGGTCTGCAGGTCCTAGGTCTAAATTGCAACCTAACTGGGAAGGGCCGTTCGTTGTGAAAGAGGCTTATCCAGGGAATGCTTACCGCTTAGTGAACGCAGAAGGTGAGGAGCTCTCTCACGCTTGGAATGGGTTGTACCTTAAGCGTTTCTTTCCTTAGAATCTAAACCAGTGCCACCCCGGTAGCAAGATGTCCTTTCCCTTCCTTGCGAGAAAGAGGACCCCGAGTACGGCAATCACACACTACACGACGTCCCTGGTCGGGTTTCCCACTTTGTAGACACCGTTTCTCCTTGGCCATGCCTTGGGGGGAAAGTCAAAAGTCCCTGTCCGTCTCTTTCTTCGGCTGAATCCAGGAGCAAGGGGTGAATAAGGAGGCGACGACCAATCTAGGCGCCTTGACGAGAGGAGGTCTCAAATAGGGGCAGTCCGTTATGACCTGACGCCACAAGAAAAAGGAAAAGAGCAAAGAAAAGGAGCAATCTTCTTGACAAAAGCAAAAGTCTATCTCGAAAGTCCATCAATTATAAATTCCAAAGCTCCAAAAGAAAAAAATAATAAGCTAGGCATGGCAAGAGTGGCAGTATAGTTTCCCCGCGGGACCTTATGAGCCCGGTCATATGCGTGCCTAGAGTGGACAAAGGTTCGATGACGGACGCAAAAGCCCCGGCACAACAGACCAAGTCTCTGAATAGGTTGACTGGAGAGGAACTCAAGACCTAAAAACTTCTATATCTGGCCTAAGCTTGTCCCCGCATTCTATTTTTCCTTTTCAGGACTGAGACAAGTACCCTGGGTATGGCCTTGGCAGAGATACCGTCACGCGAGTTAGGCCCTGGCCAGGGGTTGTCACCCCCATTACACGCCAACCTCGGAAACTCTGAACGGAATTGGGAGGACCCTCATTCCTAGGGAGACACTGGTTTACCAAAATCCAAAAAAAATCATATATTTCAAAATCCAAAAAAATCATATATTCAAAATCTAAAAAATCATATATTTCAAAATCCAAAAAAATCATATATTCAAAATAAAAAAAATCATATATTTTAAAATCGAAAAGAATCATATATTTCAAAATCCAAACACCAGATATTTTCAAAAAAAAACTCACAAAAATTCAAATGTTTACAAAAATTCTCAAAAATATACCATCATATGCATTGTATGCATTGCATTGTTTCCATTTTATATTCTTCACCTATTTAATAAGGCTCCACCCCTTGACCAAATATCAAGAAATGGTCAAATTCTAACTTGCTTTAGGCAAGGGGTTGAGTCTAAGAACAGATCTAACTTGTTTCTTGTCTAAGTGTGTGCAGAACGCAGGTTCAAGCCCAAGATTACAAATTTTCAGGTTCAGGTCTGTAACGCACCAGTGTCAGACCGTCACAGCCTTGTAACGGTCACCCTTCGACCGTCACAGCCTTCTGAACTTTGAAATCCATTGGTCCTCAGCAAACCCTCTCTGACGCATCCGCGATAGACCGTCACTTCACTCTAACGGCCTACTATTAGACCGTTACATTCTACAGAGAACATCAACTCAGTTTTCTGAGTTCACTCCTTCTGACGGCTCATTGTAAGACCATCAGACTGTTGTGACGGCCCTATGTAGGACCGTTACAGATTCCAGAAACTCTGCTTTCAGGCCAAGTCAAGCAACAAACTCACGATTCCATCAACTAAGGCACTTCTATATCATTCCATTGAGTTCAATAATACATAAAATTGATTGATAAACTTCAAGTTCAGAAACATCATAAGAAATCTCAAGCTACATTCAATTTTCTATCGCAAGAGGGCGGATCTTGCGTAATTCTTTCACATAGCTACGGCGTCCCTCGTCGTCCTCTTCCACTTCTTCTTGCCACGAGCGCACTCTGCTGATCTCCCACATGGTCAGTGCGTTCCGGATCGCTCTCTCATCTTCCTCGGTCCCCATCTTCCTAGCTAGAAGGGGAGGGTAGTGTGATAGTGCAGGAACTTCGGTTCGGGGTAGCCCAATTTGAAGGTAGCACCGGTGCGGGTTGTAGATCGCCAAGGTGGTGTTCCCCACTAGCTGTAGATCAAGGCCTGGTCGCCGTGGTATTCTAAGTAAGGTGCTCCGCAAAACTCTTGGACGCATCATGAACTTCTCTATTGACAAAGTGTTGAGGAAGAGGCGCCATTCATCCCGTGTTTTCTTGTCCGCCGTCTTGCACTCAACCTGTGAAGAGAATCCGAAGGCACCTCCAATAAAGAACAAGGGGTGGCTCCCCAAGATCCGGCTGGCTGAAGGTATGTCTTCCTTGGGTTGGAACTTGATTCTCACATCCATCCAACACTCAAGGAGTATCATGGAGCCGAAAAGAGGTCCTCCTAAGCAAGCTGAACTAAGTCCTTCATAAAGGAATGAAAGGACCGCTTGAGAAATAGACAAACCCCGCCACAATCTGCTGATGATGCTAAGGTTTTGGATATCTAGGAGGTGGTCGGTGGTAGTAAAAAGGAAGACTCCGCATAAGCAAACTGACACGGCTTTGGCAATGGCTTCATATCTCTCCCACTTGTTCTTACAATGAGAGACTATCCATTGAGCCATGGGTATCAAGTGAATATGGTTTGGGCTGATCATGGTCCTTACATCCTTCAGGTTGTGTATGAAATCACTTATGATCAAGGATGGGTCAATAGGTTCGACCGTATGGCACACTAGATCTTCCTCCCCTACTTTATTCTTGGCAAGGGCTAGGTAGGTCTCTACCTCCTCCAATAGGACTGTAGCTTCAAAGGAAGGGAAGAGGAAGGTGTGTGTTTGTGGATGCCATAACTCTATAAGGGCTGAAATGCTTGCCCAATCTAAAGACAATTTCTGGAAGCTCTTGGCCAAAACTAACAAAGGTTGGAGGTGCCATGCCCTAAGGATGGATAAAACTTCTAAAGGGAGTTCTTTGACCATGGGAGCCACCCACTTTAAGTTGGAGTAACACCTTGGACTAGGAAGAGGCTAAAGAAAGAAGAAGAAGAAGAAAGAAGAATCATAAGTGGTATAGAAAGTGCAGAAATTGATGAACTTTTGAAGTCAATTGGAACTTACCACTCTTTGGGCACTTGAGCTCAGATGCTTGGGGATGGATGTCAACCTTTGCAGCTCCCCATGCTCCTTCTTGGCTGCTTTAGGACCGGTGTAGACTCTCTCCTCCATGCCCATCGCTCCAAAGCTTCTCTTCATGATGTTCCTTGCCCTTTGATGGAGTTTTCAACCCTTGTAGCAGAGAATTAATGAAAGCTACGTTTTTTGGGTTTGTTCCTAGCTTATAAAGGCTTGATTTTGGTGCTAGGGATAATAAAATTGGGGTTAGAAAGCCTTATCCTAAGCCTAGGAGGGTTCTAGTGTGGATTAAGGTCTCCTTACCTCGAGTTTGGGCTCTCACGGCAGAATCTGTCTCGGAATACAGTTTGTTCTCTGACGGTCTATCGTAAGACCGTCACATAGCTCTGACGCTCCATCTCCGGACCATCACACTTCCTGCTACACATTTTTAGCCCAATATCGTTCTGTCATATCTGAAAGTCTAGTCTATGACCGTCACCTGATTCTGACGCTCCATCAGTGGACCGTCACATTTCCTGCTATACAATTTTTAGTCCACCCTATGTCGTCTCTGACGGCCTGATCTTAGTGCGTTACATGGATCTGACGCTCTTACACCAGACCGTCACACCTTCTGCTACAGGTTTCTGTTCTTTCCCTTCTCCCTTTGGTCTGACCTGCCGGTCTTACACTTTATCCCCATTCATTTACATTCCCATCCACACATTTATCTTCATCCATTCATTCACACATTCACATCCATTTCATTACATTCATTCATACTCACATTCATCCATTCATTCATACACATAAAAAAATAAAACACAAAAATATTTTCATTTCATTTCTATCATTCCATTTCATCCACATAAGTCATGTACAAGTGTGGGTGTCAAAGAAGAGAAAAAATACATCACTCGGCCGGTCTATCCCCTGGGCCCTCACTATCACCGGCACCCTCCTGCCGCTTGGCTGGCGGCCCCATGGCACTGTGCTCCTCCTCTCGTGATCGTCTCCGATCCGCCTCCTCGTTCCTCCGTCGATCGGAAGAACTAGCCAGGTAGTTTCCTACCGATCCGCTCAGCGCTCCGCTCCGTGTGCCTCCCGCTGCAGCACTCCGGGATGCACTCAGCACAGACCCCCGGCTGATCGTCTGGACTGTCCGTTCCATGGCCCGGAGTTCTATCTTTAAGTCATGCACCTGGAGTCACGCCGCCCGAGCCTCGGTCCGGTATCTATCAAGGTCTGTAGTCTGGGTGGCTGCCCGCTCCAATTCTTCGCTCAGTTGGGCCACCTCTACCTGAAGACACCCTGATTCAGCTTGGGAATGGTCTAGTTCTGCTCGGGACCGCTCGGTCTCTGCTCGAGCTCGCTCTGTCTCGGCCAAAGCCGCAGTCAGTTCTCTCGCCTACATTTTGCATTTTATCATGGTCAGTCCATTAGGCATTTTAAGTTTAAATCAGAAGCATTTAGGTTCAGGTTTAGATTCTTACCCGCTCTGCGAGGGTAGCCTCGGCCTCCTCGGCTCGAGCCACGGCTCGGGTAAAATCTGCATCTCGCTCAGTCCGTCCCCCGACAGGCTGTGAAGAGGAGGACGATGCGTCTGGTCTGGTCCTCTGGGCTCCCTCGGCCCGCTGCATTTAGAAGTCAAAGTTAGCCATTTGCATCATAAGCATTTAAGTCTTAAGTGTAGAAACTCACCAAAAGCTCCAAGGCAGTCTGGTACTCATCCCGTTGCTAGATGGTGGCATGAAGGAGTCCCTCGAGCTCGGCTATTCTTCCCTGTGGGTCTAGCTACATTTAGAAAGCATATGTCAGTGCATATAGAAGCATTAATTTAAATAGACAGAGTTTTGAGTTTAGAAGTTCATACCGGCCGGCGAGTGCCTCTGAACACCTGGTCACCATACCGGTGGGAGTAAGCCTTGAGGTAGGTCTCGTCGCTGTCCGCCCGGTCTTTCACCACCCGGCCTCTTTTGTTCCAATCATGCACATATTTGGCCTTCCGGGCGCACCAGTCGACGTCTCCGCTAATGCCCTTTGAAGATTTGCCCGGGCGCTCATCATTTCTACAGGGGAACGTCACCTCTGGCTGATGAAGTCCCCGTGTCCACAAGATCAACCGGTAGTGCAGGGGCTCGATCACGTTGATGCAGTGGGGCCATATGTCTCGCCCGCTATATGCCAGGGACGCCTTCACCCAAGGCTGTCCCTCGTAGCCCTCATCCCGGTATGGGGTCCATCTCACCTGAAAAGGTCATGTTAATCCATTCAGAAGCATTCATGAGCATTTAGAAAGTTTTTTTTGCAGCATTTAAGAGCATATAGAAAGTTTAAGTTCAGAGCTTAGCGCTGTGTGTGGGAATGAGTCAAGATCATCCTGGATGGCCCTGGTCAGTCGATTGATCGATCCACTGTCCCTCGCTACCACCCACCGCCTCGTGATGGGGATCCGCTCGGGATGTAGCTGACTACCTTGCCCAATCCCCTGGAGGTACACGAAGCTCCAGATCTGCATTTAAGGTCGAGTGTCAGTAAATTTCATCATTTGCATTTGCTGAACCATAATCATATAGATGCATCTAGAGTTCAGCATTTACCTGTAGGAAAGGCGAGAAGCCGCCCAGCATCATCCATCGGTCTGTAGTGCTGAGCGACTCGAAGAGGAAGGCGAGCGTTGCTGCTCCCCATGCGTACTTCCCCACTCTGCCCAAATCCTCTAGCAGTGGCAGTAGCCTGCGGCTGATCACGTCGGCTCGGGTCTGAAAAAGTAGCTTTCCGAACAACAGCATCAGAAATCATCTCAGGACTCGATCTCCCTCACGTCCTGCCTCTGCCGCCACTCGTGGGCGTACCTGCTCTATCACTCAGTCTATATGCTGCTCGGGGAGCTCGCCGACTACTATAGCCGTTCCTCTCAGTCTCAAGCTGTCCTGTAGGCTCGACCTCGAGAGCTGGGATGATGTGTGCCCCGGCCTGATCAGATCTAAGCCCAGTAGCTCTTGGGCCATCTTCCGGTAATCTCCATATGTCCACCCGGTCACTGCTACTCCGTGGACTCGCAATCCGGTGATCCTCGCCATGTCTTCTAATGTGGGGATCATGTGGCTCCATGGGAAGACGAAAGCCCGGCTCACGGGGTCCCACCTCTCGTGCAGTGCGTACAAGAGCGGGGTATCCGTTCTGGTCACCTCAATGCTAAGCACCTCGGCGAATCCCATCCCTGCCAATCGCTCTCTCTGGTACTCGGGCAATGCCTGGTATACTGCCCGGATCAGAAGCCAAGAGATCCTCGTTCTTCTTTTCCCCTGCACAATTAGAGCACAAGTCAGTCATTTGATCATAATTTCATTGCATTGCATTTCATATGAATAAAACAACAAAAAAATTGAATAACTAAAAATCCCAAAAAAAAATTGCTTCTGCTTCTGGTTTCTCTGACGGCCCTAGGGTGATGCGTCACAGTCCTCTGACGCACCAGGGGTGGTGCGTCAGGCCTGTGACGGTCGCTGCAACGACCGTCACGTTCTCTACAATAGGGCGTTGTCCCTTTTGTTTTCCTTGGCTCCTGAAATGGCCATGGAGGCCTACAATCATTCCTAAGGGGTCCCCAGACCCATTGCTACCCTCCAAACACACATGCATGCACGTAAAAAAATTAAAAATTGGAATTTTAGGGAAATCGGCCTACCTCGGGGTCTTGGCTCCTTTTCTTCTTCTTCTCCCTCGCCGTCGCTTCTTCCTCGCCAATGGTCTTCCCCATGGCTTCCTCAGCTTCTTCCACGGTCATTGGAGGGACTTCCTCCGTTGGTTCGTTCGTCGGAGGGCTCGCCGCCGGTGGGGTTCCTTCTCGATCCACCCGTGCTCGAAACCACCGGATGGCCATCTTCTTCTTCCCTTTTTCCCTCTTCTTCGGTGGCTGGGACGGCTCGCCGCCGGCCAGGGTTCATCGGACGGAGGAGGAACGATGGGGTTTTTGGGGTGTTGAGTTTTTGGTGTGGTTTTGGCATTTTGGCGTTTGTGAGCGAATGGAGGAAGTGACCGTTCGGTTTGTTTTTTTGAACGCTCAGGAAATGTGATGGTCTATCGTGAGACCGTCACACTACTCTGACGCGTCCTCTATGGACCGTTAGGTCATTTAAAATGATGTCTTGAAGGATGTGAACCGCCAGACTCTGACGGCCCGAGGTGGATCTAACACACCCTTACTAGACCGTTACATGCTTCAAAGCAATTTAATAAATGGTGATGAATGATCGCATTTGCTTGAATGGTTTATCTTATCAATGCAATTCATGCTTGTTTGATTATGCTTCTTATCATTGGTGGCTAACCTCTTTGTTGAAGTTCATGCATCATCCGCTCGCCAGGAAGGTAAGTCAGATATTGTATCTCGATTCCTTATCCCTTAATGCATTACTATATGTTATATATGATATATCATCTCGAGAACCGGCTGGTCATTCATGTGTTCTAGGATCTGATGTTCCCCTTAAACAAAAATGATGATGATCTAAGTACACGTGATTAATCGTTGGATAGGCCGTTAGGTTGGAAAAGCTTGGGGACGATGGTTCTGTCTTGCACGCCGTGGTTGCAGATGGTGTCCTGACCCTAGTTTCTCGGTCTAGCAATACTATTCTCGAGTATCTTGTTATTCTATTTTTCTTTGCATTCGTTTTAAATAATTTCTTTTTCCTTTAGCCCAGCATGCATCATACGCATCTTTTGAGCATTCACGAACCTTCATCTGTCCAGGTGTCTCAGTGATGGTGAATAACTATGTGTTTAATGATCTCGAATAAGGAGAGTCATTCCTCTCTGAATTAGAAGGTTTCCTTCGGTCTACTCGCTTGATTTGGTTAGCTGAAGATTTCTGTCTGGAGTTTAGTTAATCGTCTCTTTCCTTTCCGTTGCTCCGGTCGCTGGCCGTGTTTTCCTTTCCTTAGTTGTTAGTTCCTCCAGACATGTGCCCTTTGGTTACCTTTCCTTGTGATTAGTTCGAAGTTTTCTAGAAAATTCTTGTCGCTTGTTGGTTGAGAACGGGTGTCGTTCGCCTTAACGTCCGCTTTTTAGTCCACTCCGCTTCATCTTCACTTCATCTCCATGTTCCATTTTTCACTTTCGCTTCACCTCCGCTCGCTCCCCTGCAAAGAGGACGTTAAGGTGGGGCATCTGTTGAAACCCGTTTTATGACCAATAAGTTGGGTCATCTCCTTGTTCATTCTATATGATGCTCCGAGTTGTTCACCTTTATTGGGCCTTCTTGGTCAAATTGAGGTCCATTTCATGAGTCATATCTCCTTGGTTGGGTCTGGTTCCTTATCCCTTTCCGCTGGACGAAGCTTAGCAAACTCTCATTTCATTTGCACTTTATTATCTCTAACGGTCCTTTGATGGGGCGTTACAGTGCTCTAACGCATCTACCATGGTGCGTTACATCCTTGCAGAGTCCTTAAGCTTAAGGCTTCCTTTCAAGCTTATCTTTTGCCTATCCGTTGGGTGTGACGGTTTATCGTGCAGCCGTTACATTGGTTGTGACGCATCTACCCTTGACCGTTACCTTCTTGAAGAGTCCAACGTTCGCAAACTTCTCCCGTTGATCTTATCTTATAGTGGATAGGGTTGTGTGACGGTCCAAGACTGGAGCGTTACATTAGTGTGGCGGTCTATCGAGCGGCCGTTACATCCAACAGAGAGTCCTGACAAGCCTGACCTTTGCTCTGCTATTCCGTGATCGGACTAAGAGTTTGGTTTGAGGGTTTCTCTCTCGATACTCATCCTAAGAAGCTTTCGTTTGATTCTGTGGACTCTGGGGAGTATTATCTTCAAGATTTATCCAAGTTTTCGATAAAATTCTAGTCATTATCCTCTTAATTCGAACCTAGACTTTGAGGGTCTATAAATAGAACCCTTGACTTCATGGCTTGAGGGGGAGACATCTGGAGTTTGCGTCGAAGTGCTGTCGCATCTTGGAGCCAGAACCAACCAAGGAGAGCTGCTTCCACGTCCATCAACTTCCAAAGTTCAGGGAGTATCGTTTCCAAGGGTTTAGTTCAGTCAAGTTGTCATCTTAGTGTCTTTTCTCCCTTTCAAACATCATAGCATTGTCCCTCTCCATCTCCCACGTTCTTGCACTTGCTGCATTCATTCAAAACATCCTCCCATCTTTTAAAACGCCCCAGAGGGGTTAAAAAACTAACCTCCCCGGTATTTCCCTTTCCTTTTGCATGTTATTAAATTTCTTGGATTTATTGATACTACTTCGTCTAAGGGCTAATCTGGGTTATTTTTCTTGTGTTCTACACTCTCTTGCAGGTTTACAGAGTCCATATCACGAGGCCCAAGCTCTCTGGCCGGCTGGAAAGCTTGGAGATCAAAAGATTCCCAACTTCTTATTCTGCAGAAGCTCTGACGGTCTGGCACAGGCGCGTTAGAGTATTGTAGTGGTCTATCGTAAGACCGTCACACTTTCTGTGGCGCATCTTTCTTCGACCGTTACATCTGACGGAGTTGCAGTTTCCTGGTTATTTTCTCTCTCCCGTGGGCGGGTGCATCATCCTCCTATTCTAAGGTATTTATCAGGTCTTTGACTTGTTTCTACCTTGGTGGCGATCACATCTTTCCTTAGTTTGGGCATTAGCTTTCTCTTTCATCATATCTCTTCTATACTTTGTTTGTTCCACCTATACGGTGTGTTTTCCTTTATTCTTTATTCCACGCTCCGGCGTGTGTTTTTCTTTCTTTGCTTTGCTTAGTCTTGATTGAGATAGCAGGCCCATGCTAGTGCTTGTGTTGGTTGCCTAGGTTCATGATTCACATGTCCATAGGTTGATTGATTTCATTACTTGGCTCATACATTCATAGTTGGCATCATAGCCCATCTTGCAAAAGAATGGACACATTAAAACCAACAGGCTGATCACTTCCACTCTCTCGTTCTCTCTCCTCTCTTCTCCTCTCTCCGCGGGGCACGCGACTGTGGCGAGCTGGACAAGATAGGGACGTCGTGGAGGTAGTCTGGAGTGTGATGGGGCGATGAATGGAGCGTGGCGTTGGCGCGATCCCTCGATGGATTCAAATCCAACGTGTTCAATTTGTTTGATCAATTTCGACGTGGTTTAGTCGCTTCGGCGCGCAAGAACTTCGGTGGAGGTAGGGAGATGGACGCCCTACTCTTCTTCTATGTTCCCCCGTGATTTTGAGCTATACGGTGCGAGAACGAGCGGGTTCTACCTTATTTTGGGTGAAGCATGCTTTGGGGGGTGTGAGACGTGTTCGTCTTTCTCGGCGACAGTTTCTAGCCTAATTAGTGTTATTTCAATCCCTGGCATGTCTGCGTTCCATTCCCGCTGGTTTCATTGCGATTGGTTGTCATTTGGGACCGGTATGAGTCCGGGAACCCATGTGACTCATTTTGGGTCGATTCGGTAGAATCACTAGTTTCTTGTGTTTTTGGTGTCGTTTGGACCCCTTCCGGTCTATGGAAGGTTTGTTTGGCCATTAGGGTTGTTTCCCCTTCGTTTAGAAGCGAACGGGGCGTGGAACGGCCAGATTCGGCCATTCCCCTATTTTTCCCGCCGTAACGATTTAGCGGTCCTACCAGAGACCGTTTTTAAGGCTTTAGCGGTCCTTGGGTGACCGTTTATGCTTTTTGAACAGTAGATCGGTTCGGGTCTTCGCGGTCGTGCGATAGACCATTTCTTCTGGCTCGCGGTCAAGTGGATGACCGCTACTCTCTGTCAGCGGTCGCACGATAGACCGCTAAGGGAGGTTGTTTATGTCGGTTCTGCTTCACGGTCATACATCGTATGACCGTGAAGCTGGGATTGGCGGTCTGAGAGATGACCGTTAACCGTTGTTTATATCGATTTGGTAGTTTTAAGTCGGTTGGGCTAGCGGTCCTAGCTTTGACCGCTAAGCGCTCTTAGCGGCCCTATGGGAGACCGCTAAGATCTGTTTGACTGTTTTAAGTCAGTTTCACTGTAGGGGGTTTGACTGGTTCTAGCGGTCAGGTCCATGACCGCTACAGTCTTCTGGCGGCCCTGCGATAGACCGCATGCCCCTATGTTTTTGTAGTTGGTTGGCTAGCGGCTCTTTCTCTGACTGCTTGGTCTTCCTGGCGGACAGACATGTGATCGTTTAGTCCCATTGTCTTGTTTTCTTTATGATTGGCCTCCATTTGTCTTGGCTTGACCTTGTGGTTTGCCCGTTGTCACGTGGATGTCTTGGACGTCCTATGAGGGCGATGATCATGTTGTGAGGTGGCGGGGGAGTGCCATTCTATCGAGTAGTATTCCGTGATGTTTTAGAGTCATTATTGGTGTCTGGTCAACCCGGTTGTGACCCAGTGGTTGACATATGACTTTGTGGTTGTCTCAGTGATCCGGTGTGGATCGAGACATGGTTTTGGATGCCTTGAGGTATTGTCTTACCTCGGTTGCGTGTCCATGTGTTTTGAGGGTCTTGTGATCCCTCAGGTCTCCGTGGTTTGTGTTATGCAGAGGTGTGGATCAGGTGGTCCTATGTCGTTTCCTTTATCGGAGTTTTATCCTGACCTTGGCTTAGGGACTAGGCTGATTAACAGCGTGAGCTGTGATGTGTGACGATCTTGACCCCGAGTCGTGAGACTCAAGGATCGTTGTGTTAGCAGGTCTAGTTGTCTGTCCTGAGTCCGGTGGCAGTCTGGTATGCTACCCTGTGTCTGGTGCTTCGTAGTATGTGTGACAGTGCGTGCTTAGCCTATATGTACTTCAACACTGGTGTTTTGGAGTCTCTATGTGTCTAGTGAGCCTCCACTAGTCGTAGCCTGATGACGCTTTCCTGTGTGTCGGCCCACCTAGGAGTGGTGGCGGGGCGTGTTCTCGATATACGGTTTGTAAGCTAGTTTCCGTGGGCCCCCTTGCCTTGCGGTAGAGTCCTACTGGGGGGAAAGCTAGCTAGAGGCCTAGCTCAAGGCATTGAGCTTGTGTATGCACACGTGGTTAGGGGCGTTTGGATGAGCGCCGACGGGCGTGACCCTGACTAGTCACTCGTTACTGTAGTTCGGTTGCTCCTTGTACTAGGTACCGTTGTTCCTTGTACTTGGCTCTTTGTGTGTGTCTCAGTTACCACCGTTCTCGGTGTGTGGGAGATACTTGTGGCGCAATGTAAAACGTCAGTCGACGCATCTGGCTGTTCTTCTAGTGAGGAGGTGCTCCTGTCACTTGATGCACAATCTCGTGACTCTCGTGACTTGTGTCTGTGACCGTTTCCCGTCTTGTTTGACGTGACTTGTCGGGTAGTCTGTTCTTGGCTTCACCCGCGGTCCAGTCTTGTGTAACATACACGAAGATCTAGTTGTGTATGTCTGTGCCTTTGACTGTGTAGGTCTTTTAATAGAGCTTTTACCTATTTTAGTAGGCTTCAGCCAAGGAGCTTATGCTTTGTCGACGGATCGGTAACGCCCGACTTGGTGAGATCGGGGTTCGCCTTTCTGTTGCCGTTTGGAGTAGCTTAGGGAGCCGTGGCTCAGTCGGCGGCCGTGTTTCTGGTTAGTACAGCTTTACTCTTTCTTTCTGTTGTACTTACTCCTGCTTTTTACAGCTTTACTGTGTAGTTTAGTACTGATGTTACTTCTGTTCTTCCTGCATTACTATTTAGCGCTGTTTTACGTGTTACTGTGTTGTTTCCAGTGGGGATCCGCGTGACCCCTACTGAGCCTGTAGCATCCTGATTTTTTTATTATAATATCCCCATATAAATTAATTATTTTTTGTTCAACTTATAAAGAAATTATTAAAAATCTGGAAAAATATGTATCTAGTGTAAAATTAAATTTCTAGCAACTTTGTTTTCAGGTAAGAGCCCAAAATAAAATTGGTTAAGGCCCAATTTCCCGTTTATAGCAGATTTTTGTTGGTTTAGGAGATCTAGTTTAACCATCTTGATTTGGGTCCAATTATAGCCCATTTGCGCTCCAATTGGAGCCAAACCATAGCCCATTGTTAGATCCTTGTTTCCCCTTTGAAAACCCTAGGTCTAGACTCTTCTACTGGCTGCGGCGGTGGCAGATTAGAGCCCCATCCGAAGTTTTCGCCGGAGTTTCCCTATTGGACTCTCTAACCAAATCCGATCGCTAGAAGTCTATGTAGGTTCTATATATTGAGGGCTTTTGACCCTCTGGAACCCTATTTGCACCAGCAGCGGGTGGCGTGACCGATCGTGGCCGGACGAGGGAGAATTGGGGCGTTTTAGGAGCGGTACCTAGGGTTCCGGTGACCCCTTTCTTCCTCCTTCTTTCTTCAAGCAAAGGTAGGTGTCTCTCAGGCGTAAAGACTAAGTTAATATACCATCTTGTTCATTTTCCTGAGCCCTTTCTTTTTATACCTAATTCCTTAAATTTCATTCACCATGCTGCCCTAATTTCATGTTTTACTTCGAGGTATACAAAAGGGTAACTTTCATGTTAACTAGTCTTACGTTTAATTTAGTCGTATTAAATCTTAATCAAAGCATGTGATCTTATAGGATTTTTAATGCTCTTTCTAATGGTAGTAATTTTCCTAATTTTAGTTCACCCTATCATGAGAAATCGAGGTTTTTATCATGGCATGTTAAGGTTCGCAGTCGGCGGGTCTCGGGTTGCGTTGACGGTCCTTCCAGTGACCGCTAGAACTCTGGCGGTCGCACGATAAACCGCCACAGGCCCTGCGTTTTTAAATTTATAAGAGTTATGTATATTTATTTTCTGATATGAGACTGCCCCACGATAGACCATTTTATGCTTCTGGCGACCCTTATATAGACCGTTTATGTCCTCTGGCAGGGTGTTTTAAACTCCATTTCATGCGTTTTTAACTAGGAATTTATCATGTTTTAGCATGCCATCTTGACCTGTAACAATGCAGAACATGATATTAATGGTTAGAGACATAATTTCCATTAATTTCCATGAAAGTTGTTGACAATCATAAGTTAAATGATCATATGAAACTTGATAAAAGCTTGGTTAATAATCTTGTCAATTTTGAACCCTGCTGTTATAAATTGTTATATTATGATCTTGGCATTATTGTTTGACAGTCATGCCACTCTGATGGGATTGACTGACCGCATCGACTCATTTTCCATGTTTCATCTAGCCTCAATCTTGTAATAGTTGGGACTCTCTGCCGGATATTCCTTCCGCCGGAGTAGGACCACTATTATGAGACCTCCGTTAGTCCCCGTGAGCCTAGGATTCCCACCAGGACGTCGGGCGGGTTGTACCCCAAAGACCTGAACCCATGAACATGATTTGACTCGTGTTTTAGGCCAGTCCAAACTGGACTGCTCTGTGACCGTAGCGGCCCATCTTGAGACCGCTAAGTGACCTTGGCGGCCCAAGGTTAGACCGCTACTGTTCTCCTGGCCTGGTTAGTGATGGGCTTGGTTTAGTTAGATCCTTTGAGTCCATACAGTTCTAACCTGGACCAATCTGTCTATTTGGACTCTAGCTTGCAGGCTGAACTCTTGTTTGGACCCGTTCTAATTCGGGCTGAAGTAAGGACCCTTTTTGGGTTAACTCTAAAGCCTGTTAATACTGAAGCATTAGCGGCCTAATGTTAGACCGCCAATGTCACCGTAGCGGCCCAGTTATTGACCGCTACAGTTGAGATTTAATATGTTTTTTTTCGTGTTTTATTGTTGTGTTAGCAGTCATATCAAGGTTGGCCTTGAACTGTAAAATCTTGTTTGATCCTTGTTCACTTAAGACTCCTAGTCATTCTACATGATGTCCATTCTAACATTATTGGAATTTCTCTTGATCTTAGAAGTAAGTTCGTAAGCTTAAACCTTGGAATTCTTGGCCATTTAATGTGGTGAATGTCTAGACTAGGATCTATGATCTAATCTTTCAATGCCAACGCATCATAAAGGGCCCGGTCTAGTCCTGAGAGGAGCGTCCGAAAGTACTTGTGCCCCGGGGAGTTTGTAATGACAAGGTGTGGCATTGCACCGAAGTGCATGACTAGCGTGATTGGTCTAAGACATTCCACTTCTACTCAATTACTTGAAATTCTTGCGTGACAAGATATGCATACTTGTTATGGCCATTTCCATCTATCATTTACTTACAATTTCATGAAAAGTTCTTGTTATACTTGTGTTTATTCTTTACATGGAAGTCCGTATTTCTTTTCCTATCTATCTCCTGTCATTTATTCACTATTGTTCTTTTACTACAACATTATTCATGATAAAATGGTTAATCACTTTAACTATGCCTGATGATAAAGATATAAAATCCTACTGAGCTTTGCTCACCCTACTTTCCAATCCTTTCAGGTAGTTCGGATGAGGACGTGCGCACTGATGGGGACGAGAACGAGTGATTCCAGGAGCAAGCCATTTAGATTCATGTTCAAGTCATGTTCTAGATTAGTTGTTGAGTTTTGTTATTCTAGAGTTAATGTATTTTCTTTCCCTGGAACATTGATGAGCTAGAAGTCCACAAGGAGTCGGGTGTAATTAAATACTTTCTCTTATTATTATCAATAAAGTTGGGTTAATTGTTTTCTTCATTTTAGCCTGGTGGTTTGGTCTCGTGTGGCAATGTATGCTCTGATTGACATGAATGATATAAACTGCTACATTCCAATTTTTTCGCGTCGGGGCATGACAGTTTTTGTGGTATCAGAGCCTAGGTTTTCTTTAGACCCTAGGATTGCTAGTAGTGTTATAGAACCTTTTAACATTTGTTAAGTCAGAATCCAACCCAGTGAGTTGGGTAGAGACTTGGGCTAAGTTAATTAACTAGCTATAAGAAGATAGATTCAATAGAACGTTCTTAATTACTTCTTTTGTGCTGTAGGAATTTCCCGCGATGGCAGCGGAACGCGCTCAATGGCGAGATATGCAAATTACAGTGCAAGGCCTGACCCAAGCCTTACAGCAAGTAGCCCAAGGCAGCAGACAGCAAGAAGCAGGCAATCTACATCGAAACTTTCAAGGCTTGAATCCCCCACGTTTCAGTGGATCTTCGGACCCAGATGAGGCCGAGAACTGGCTAAAGGAGATGGAGCGAATCTTTAGGGTTATAAAATGTGGACTTCCAGTTAGAACGCGATGCACGTGCTTGGTGGGAAGCCGTGGAAGCCACGCTTGGGAATAGGCGTGCCACGTGGAACGAGTTCAAAGAGTCTCTCAATAGCAAGTATTTCTCAGATCGGGTGCAGGAAAAGAAGGCAGCTGAGTTTGTTGCTTTGAAGCAAAGAAACTTGTTGGTTGCGGAATATGAAGCGTAGTTTTCTAGATTGTCTAAGTATGCACCACATTTGGTGTCTACTGAGAAGATGAAGGCTAAAAGATTTTTGAATGGTTTGAAGCTTCAGTATATCAATCAATTGGCACCCTTGGAAATCCATGTTTATGCAGAGATTGTAAGGAAAGCACAAGTTTTGGAAGACATGATGGAAATGACTGACTGGATAAGAGGTCGGGATAAGAAGAAGGAGCAGACTACCAAATCCGGGAACTTTAAACCCGGTAATGGTCCGAAGAGGCCCAATGGCGGGCCGAGTTTTTCTAAAAATAAGAAACCCAAGGAAGGTGAGAAAAAGGTTGGATCAGCTGTGACGTCCAAGGCAGTTTGCAAGTATTGTGACCGTCCAGGTCACACAATATGGAAGAGTGTTGGCGCAAGTTAGGCGCTTGTTTGAGATGTGGTAGTAGGGACCACCGAATCCCAGAGTGTCCCCTTATTAATGAACCAGCATCATCTGATAAGTTACAAGGGAGTTTCAAGTAGCAGGGTAAGCTCCAAGCCCTCCAGGAGGCAAAAATTGAGACCCAGGCTACCGAGGAAGGAGGTATTGTCGAAGGTACTCTTACTATTCTTTCAAAGCCAACATTCGTACTTTTCGACACTGGAGCCACTCATTCTTTATATCTCTAAAATTTGCTAAGACTTTATCCGTGAAACCAGTGTTATTGGATTCTCATCTTATGATATCCACCCCTATTGGTTCGGGATCCGAGATTAAATATTATTATCCTTCCAGTAAGGTTTTGATTAATGGTTGTAATTTATCTGCCGATTTAGTATGCATGAAGATGAAAGATTATGACGTGATCTTAGGGGCTGATTGGTTATCTAAGCATGGTGCTGGTGTTCATTGTAAGTCAGGAGTAGTGTCTTTCCCTGGATGCCCTGAGCTTTCTTTCTCTGGCTCTAGGCAATCCCAGTCTGTGCCGCTCATCTCGATCAGCACTTCGGGCGGATAAGTTATTAAGGAAGGGATGTCAAGCATTCTTGGCTTTGATTTCTTTAACTGAAAAGAAAGAAGTGGAGTTGAGGGACATCCCTATTGTTCAAGATTTTTCAGAGGTGTTTCCGGATGAATTGCCAGGTCTTCCCCCAAAAAGGGAGGTGTTTTTCTCTATTGATCTGATTCCTGGCGCTTCACCTGTTTCCATAGCTCCTTATCGTATGTCCCCTGCTGAGCTAAGAGAACTGAAGGTGCAGTTGCTAGACTTGCTAGAAAGAGGGTTCATTCGTCCAAGTACTTCCCTGTGGGGTGCTCCTGTTCTTTTTGTAAGGAATAAGGATGGTTCTTTGAGACTGTGTATTGATTATCGTCAGTTGAATCAGCTCACCGTGAAGAACAAGTATCCATTACCAAGGATCGATGAATTATTTGATCAGATATCTGGAGCCCAGTATTTCTCAAAGATCGATCTCAGATCTGGATATCATCAGTTGAGGATAAACGATGAGGATATTTTTAAGACGGCATTCCGTAGCAGGTATGGGCATTTTGAATTTGTTGTGATGCCGTTTGGACTAATAAATGCTCCTGCAGCTTTTATGCAGTTAATGAATAGTGTGTTCCGGCCCTACTTAGATCAATGGGTCGTGGTATTCATCGATGATATTCTGATATATTCAAGGAGCAAGGAGGAGCATGAAAAGCACTTGAGAATGATGTTACAAACATTAAAAGATCATCAGCTATACGCCAAGTTCAGTAAATGTGAGTTCTGGTTACAAGAGGTATCTTTCCTAGGGAACATTATTTCTAAAGAGGGAATCGCAGTAGACCCTTCTAAAGTTGAGGCTGTACGTAATTGGGAAAGACCTGTGAATGTAACTGAGATCAGAAGTTTCTTAAGCTTAGCGGGCTATTACCGAAGGTTCATTAAGGATTTCTCCAAGATTGCAGTACCCTTGGCAAGGTTAACTCGTAAGGAGAATCAATTTGAGTGGACAGAAGATTGTGAGAAGAGCTTTCAGACTTTGAAGGAGTGCTTGACCACTGCCCTAGTTTTGGCCTTGCCCTTAGGTGAAGGAGGTTTTGAAGTTTATACCGATGCTTCAGGAATCGGTTTAGGTTACGTATTGATGCAACAAGGGAGAGTGATAGCTTATTCCTCCAGGTAGTTGAGAAAATATGAAGAGAATTATCATGTTCATGATCTGGAGTTAGTAGCTGTTGTGTTTGCTCTTAAGATATGGAGGCATTATCTTTATGGAGAAACTTTCACAGTGTACTCAGACCATAAGAGCTTAAGGTATCTATTTTCTCAAAAGGAGTGGAACATGAGACAGAGAAGGTGGCTAGAGTACTTGAAGGATTTCGACTTCTGCATTGAATATCATCTCAAAAAAGGGAATGTTGTAGCAGATGCTTTGAGCAGGAAGCCGACAGCTAGATTAGCCAGTTTGATGCTTCAAGAGTGGAAGTTGTTAGAACAGTTTGCTAGTCTAGATATTACAGAAAAGGAAGATCGAATCTTGGTTGCTCATGTCTAGCTTCATTCAGAATTGCTAGCAGAGATTGAGCAGTTGCAGGATAATGACCCAGTGCTAGTGGAAATTAAGGAGCAGATGGCTAGTCGACCAGATTTTATGTTAGCTGATGATGGGAGATTGTTATTTCGAGGGAGAACTTGTGTCCCCGATTCTATGGAAATAAAGAGGAAGATTCTTGAGGAAGCTCACAGATCTAAGTATACTATACATCCAGGAGCTACAAAGATGTGTCGAGATTTGAAGAGAACTTTTTGGTGGCCGAACATGAAGTGAGAAGTGGCCGATTTTATGAGCAGGTATTTAGTATGTCAACAAGTTAAAGCAGAGCATTCAGGTCTGCTAGGAAATTAAAGCCTCTTGAAATACCACA
Organism: Amorphophallus konjac; assembly: GCA_022559845.1. NCBI lineage: Eukaryota > Viridiplantae > Streptophyta > Magnoliopsida > Alismatales > Araceae > Amorphophallus > Amorphophallus konjac. Next base: position 390,032,959 of record CM040122.1, read on the forward strand.
ATGGAAGTGGGAAGTGTCGATATGGATTTTATTATGGGTTTACCCAGAACTCGAGGAGGCCTTGATGGAATTTGGGTGATCATTGACTGATTAACAAAGTCCGCACACTTTTTGCCTATTAAGTCAAAGTGGACTGTGGATGTTTTGGCTGCCCTGTACATGAAGGAGATAGTGAGATTACATGAAATTCTTGTATCCATCATATCTGACAGAGACCCCAGGTTTACATCTCACTTTTGGACAGGACTGCAAGCATCATTAGGAACTTGTTTGAACTTCAGTACCGCTTTTCACCCTCAGACTGACGGGCAGACTGAGAGAGCAAATCAGATTGTTGAAGACCTATTGAGAGCTTGTATGATTGATTTTGGAGGCAGTTGGCATCACCATTTACCTTTGATTGAGTTTGCATACAATAGTAGTTACCAATCTAGCATTCAGATGGCACCATTTGAAGCTTTGTACGATAGGAGTTGTAGATCCCCTCTTTGTTAGGAAGAGATTGGTGAAAAGTAATGGCTCGGACCAGATCTTATCTCAGAGTCGTCCAAGAACATTCAAGTTATCAGAGACCGTCTGAAGATCGCCCAGTCTAGACAAAAGAGCTATACAGATAATAGAAGAAGGGAGTTAGAATTTCAGATTGGAGAGCATGTATTTCTGAAAGTCTCACCATCAAGAGGAATTAGAAGATTTGTAATTCGAGGCAAGTTAAGCCTAAGGTTTGTTGGCCCATTTGAAATCTTGGAGAGGGTAGGCGAAGTTGCCTATAGATTGGCCTTACCACCATAGTTAGCAGGCATTCACACTGTGTTCCATGTATCAATGCTTCGGAAGTACGTGTACGACCCTTCGCACATCATCCAACATGCTGATTTGGAATTGAAGGAAGACTTATCTTATGAAGAGAAGCCTATCAAGATTTTGGACTTCAAGCAACAGCAACTCAGGAATCGATCCATTTCGATGGTCAAGGTCTAGTGGAGTCCGCATGGAACGGAGGAAGCAACATGGGAGTCCGAGGATGTAATTAGAAAATTATATCCCGAATTGTTCTAAGATTAGTTGTTATTAGATTCGATGAATTTGGGGGGACCAAATTCCTTAAAAGTGGGGGAGGGTGTAGTACCCTAATTTTTTTTATTATAATATTCCCATATAAATTAATTATTTTTTGTTCAACTTATAAAGAAATTATTAAAAATTTAGAAAAATATGTATCTAGTGTAAAATTGAATTTCTAGCAACTTTGTCTTCAGGTAAGAGCCCAAAATAAAATTCGTTAAGGCCCAATTTCACGTTTATAGCAGATTTTCGTTGGTTTAGGAGATCTAGTTTAACCATCTTGATTTGGGTCCAATTCTAGCCCATTTGTGCTCCAATTGGAGCCAAACCCTAGCCCATTGTTAGATCCTTATTTCCCCTTCAAAAACCTTAGGTCTAGACTCTTCTACTGGCGGCGGTGGCGGCAGATTAGAGCCCCATCCGAAGTTTTCACCGGAGTTTCCCTATTGGACTCTCTAACCAAATCCGATCACTAGAAGTCTCTGTAGGTTCTATATATTGAGGGCTTTTGACCCTCTAGAACCCTATTTGCACCAGCGGTGGGTGGCGTGACCGATCGTTGTCGGACGAGGGAGAATTTGGGCGTTTTAGGAGCGGTACCTAGGGTTCCGGCGACCCCTTTCTTCCTCCTTCTTTCTTCAAGCAAAGGTAGGTGTCTCTCCTGGCCTGGTTAGTGATGGGCTTGGTTTAGTCAGATCCTTTGAGCCCATACAGTTCTAACCTGGACCAATCCGTCTATTTGGACTCTAGCTTATGGATGAACTCTTGTTTGGACCCATTCTAATTCAGGCTGAAGTAAGGACCCTTTTTGGGTTAACTCTAAAGCCAGTTGATACTGAACCATTAGCGGCCTAATGTTAGACCGTCTATGTCACCGTAGCGGCCCAGTTATTGACCGCTACAGTTGAGATTTAATATGTTTTTTTTCGTGTTTTATTGTTGTGTTAGCAGTCATATCAAGGTTGACCTTGAACTGCAAAATCTTGCTTGATCCTTGTTCACTTAAGACTCCTAGTCATTCTACATGATGTCCATTCCAACATTATTGGAATTTCTCTTGATCTTAGAAGTAAGTTCGTAAGCTTAAACCTTGGAATTCTTGGCCATTTAATGCGGTGAATGTCTAGACTAGGATCTATGATCTAATCTTTCAATGCCAACGCATCATAAAGGGCCCGGTCTGGTCCTGGGAGGAGCGCCCGAAAGTACTTGTGCCCCGGGGAGTTTGTAACGACAAGGTGTGGCATTGCACCGAAGTGCATGACTAGCGTGATTGGTCTAAGACATTCCACTTCACTCAATTACTTGAAATTCTTGCGTGACATGATATGCGTGCTTGTTATGGTCAATTCCATCTATCATTTACTTACAATTTCATGAAAAGTTCTTGTTATACTTGTGTTTATTCTATACATGGAAGTCCGTATTTCTTTTCCTATCTATCTCCTGTCATTTATTCACAATTGTTCTTTTACTACAACGTTATTCATGATAAAATGGTTAATCACTTTAACTATGCCTGATGATAGAGATATAAAATCCTACTGAGCTTTGCTCACCCTACTTTCCAATCCTTTGAGGTAGTTCGGATGAGGACGTGCGCACTGATGGGGACGTGAACGAGTGATTCCAGGAGCGACCCATTTAGATTCATGTTCAAGTCATGTTCTAGATTAGTTGTTGAGTTTTTTTATTCTAGGGTTGATGTATTTTCTTTCTGTAATGCCCCGAATTTTTTGGATCTTTCTTCTCGGGTCTCGGATCTGCATTTCCGGTGTATCTGGCTCCGTTGTGTCCGAAATCACGTTTCCAACAGAAAGGAGTGTGGAGGCATAAAGAAATAGGAAATAAAGCAGGACAACCAACAACAACTAGCTAAAAGAAAGAACAACTACAGCTACAACATAGTCCAGTCCAACAGAAAGTACATTCAAAAGCAGTAAAAATGTACCACATGCCGAGTGAACACTCGACCCGGCGAGCTGGCAACTGAGAATCTCCGAACAGCAACCTCAAACCTCGAGGAAGAACCGCCACACCTGAAAGGCAGGGAGTGAGTCTCCAAAACAGAGACTCAGCAGGGATCCCGCAGAACCCCACCAAGAACCTGACGGCGGCACAGAAAGCTGTAACTACGAGAGCAACAGTAACAGCAGGAACAGAAAACCCGGTGGCCGGTTGAAACACGGCACTACAACTACTCCTACTGCCGGAAGGCACACCTCAAGCTCGCAGTCGAGGTTACCGAACCACACCAGTACCACCTATCGAAGCAAAAGCCCATGGTAATCGCACCGCAAAGGCCTGTCTCCCAGGACACGGCCAAGCTGGACACGCTGTCTGAAGTGCAACCCCGACCGCGTGGTCACGGGTACCGCACAGCAAGATGCAACCTTGGTAAAGCTACGGGCACTAGTCTCACGGCACGAGAACCGACACACGCGCCACCGCGAGACTACTGAAACTCAACGGTCAACATGACTAAACCCAAAGGTCGAAGTCACAAGACTGACAGTCTGCCACTCCCGACTCGACAGGAGTACCTCCCACAAGAAGCAAGACCGGTTGCATCCCCTAACGACTTACACCGCACCGCAGGTGAACTGCCTAGTGTGGTAGCGCCTACCAGAGGCACGGACACCGTACAAGAACCACAACGAGTGACTAGCTGGGGTCACGCCCGTCGGCGTGGGTCCAACCGCCCCCAACCACGTGTGCACACACAGACCATGCGTCCTAGGTCTGGCCCTCTGACCGATTTTCCCCCGTAGCCGGACTCTGGCTAACGACGAGGGGCCCGACGGAAACCAGTCCTAAACCGTCCTCAGGGTAGCCTCTCCACCACTTCCTGGAGGGACCACACGCGTGTAAGCAGGCTACGACTAGTGGAGTGTCACTAAAGGAGTAGACTCTCAAGTCAACAGAAAGCAACGTCACAACCGGACGGTACAAGGAACGCCCCTTGTACAAATCACCGTCGCACGGCAACACAAGCCGACAATAACATCTCCCGGCACCTCTCGGTACGACGAGTGACAAGCCGACACGACCCGTCCCCTTGATCGGTCCACCTTGGGCCGGTCAGGGATGTGCAGTCATACCGAGGCCGCACCAGGTTTGAACAGCCAGGACGTGACCGTTCTACCCCAGGTCCAAACGAGCAGATGAACGGCCACCACGGGCCCGTTCAACTGATGTGCGGTCAGCTCCTGGCCGCACGTGGGTGATGAACGGTCCGCTCCTGGCCGTTCATCTCCCAACGGTAATAAACCTGAACGGTTAGGCCGTAGCCGCACTAGGGAAGTGCGGCTAAGGTTTAACCGTTCAAGGGTTGTGCGGTCCAGATCTGGCTGCACACCCAGGCAACGGCACCAGACAACGTACGGTCAGCCCCTGGCCGCACGATGGGTTAAACGGCTAGCTCCTAGCCGCACACCCCGGTGCGCTGTATAATGGTAATAATCAACGGTCGAAAATCCAGGGTTGGGCGGTCGTTATGAGGCCGCACTTCAGGATATGCAGTCCCACGATAGACCGCACAAGCCCACTACTCGTCGAGCCTAGCCGTAGCGCGCCGAGCCGTTGAACGATCAGAACAGCGTCGCACAAGGGTTGTGCGGCCACTGGTTCGACCGCACATCGCTCACCTGCCCAAGGTGGACCGATCAAGGGGACGGGTCGTGTCGGCTTGTCTCTCGTCGTACCGAGCGGTGTCGGGAGATGTTGTTGTCGGCTTGTGTCGCCGTGCGATAGTGATTTATACGAGGGGCGTTCCTTGTACCGTCCGGTTGTGATGTTGCTTTCCGTTGACTTGAGAGTCTACTCCTTTTGTGACACTCCACTAGTCGTAGCCTGCTTACACGCGTGTGGTAACCCTTTTTGGGTAACTTCTGTAGAATCGCTCGTTTCTCGCGATTCGTGTGTCGTTTTGACTCTGGTCGGAGTCCATGTGATTGTCAGGGTGGTTGTGGTTGTATCCCTTTCGTTTCGGCATGAACGGGGCGTGGAAAGGCCGCGATCGGGCGACCCGCTGGGTTTACCCGCCGTGATGGTTGGGCGGTCGAACCGGGCCCGTCCATCGTAGAACCTCCGAACAGCAACCTCAAACCTCGAGGAAGAACCGCCACACCTAAAAGGCAGGGAGTGATTCTCCAAAACAGAGACTCAGCAGGGATCCCGCGGAACCCCACCAAGAACCTGACGGCGGCACAGAAAGTTGTAACTACGAGAGCAAGAGTAACAGCAGGAACAGTAAACCCGATGGCCGGTCGAAACACGGCACTACAACTACTCCTACTGCCGGAAGGCACACCTCGAGCTCGCAGTTGAGGTTACCGAACCACACCAGTACCACCTACCGAAGCAAAAGCCCACGGTAATTGCACCGCAGAGGCCTGTCTCCAGCCTCCAAGTTGTAGCCCAACTCAAGGAGAAGAGGGAAGTCTCCAGCCTCAGACTGGACAACTGGGCTGGCAGCCTAAGGCCTCCCACAGGACCCACTCGGGAATCACTTTCCTGAGAAACCGACGACGCACGCCAACACACGGTGACACGAGTCGAGAACACTACACCCAAGACTACAACGCACCACGACACCTGGCCCCGACGACGTGCACAGCATCCGTCAGGCCACGGGTCGGCACGTGGTTCAAGAACCACACACCCGGGACTTGAATCCATCAAAACGGAAACACCGAGTTAGACTGGCACATGTGCGGTTCACCCTGGGCCGCTCAAGGGATGTGCCGGTCAAATCGGTTTTGACCAAACCGCACATCCCTGATCGCACATCCCTGACCGGCCCAAGGTGGACCGATCAAGGGGACGGGTCGTGTCGGCTTGTCTCTCGTCGTACCGAGCGGTGCCGGGAGATGTTGTTGTCAGCTTGTGTCACCGTGCGACGGTGATTTGTACGAGGGGCGTTCCTTGTACCGTCCGGTTGTGATGTTGCTTTCCGTTGACTTGAGAGTCTGCTCCTTTAGTGACACTCCACTAGTCATAGCCTGCTTACACTCGTGTGGTCCCACCAGGGAGTGGTGGAGAGGCTACCCTGAGGACGGTTTTAGACTGGTTTCCGTCGGGCCCCTCGTCGTTAGCCAGAGTCCGGCTGCGTGTGAAAATCAGTTAGAGGGCCAGACCTAGGACGCATGGTCTGTGTGTGCACATGTAGTTGGGGGCGGTTAGACCAACGCCGACGGGCGTGACCCCAGCTAGTCACTCGTTGTGGTTCTTGTTCGGTGTCCGTGCCTCTGGTAGGCGCTACCATGCTAGGCAGTTCACCTGCGGTGCGGTGTAAGTCGTCAGGGGACACTACCGACTGTGCTTCTAGTGGGAGGTACTCCTGTCGAGTCAGGAGTGGCAGACTGTCAGTCTTGTGTCTTTGACCTTCGGGTTTTGTCATGCTGGCCGTAGCGTCTCGGTGGCTTCGCCGTGGCACGTGTGTCGGTTTTCGTGCCGTGGGAGCGGTGTTTTGTAGATTGCAGGGCTTTCTCTTTCTGAGGTACTCGCTTACTGCTAGCGTAGCGGTTTCTCCGTGTGTAAGGTAGGGTTCAAGTGATCCCTACTGAGTCTTGTTCTAAGACTCATTCCCTGCGTGTTTTCACCGTGTTTCAGGCGAGGCGCAGCTTCAGGGGAGCGCGTCTGAGGCTCAGCGTGGTTCGGGTGCCCATCGTTAGTGCCAGAGGTCAGAGCCGGGGTATGTCCCGTGTAGCTGTACTTTTCTTTCTTGTCTCTGTACTAGTTGTGGACTACTGTTGTTATTTTATTGTTATCTAGTGGACCATGTATTAATTAAAATGTTGTTTATTCTCCCGCTTAATTATATAAACTGTTTAATTTCTGCAATTACTTGTGATACTTGTGTAATCTCCGCACCATCCTTCTAACCCTTCCGAGTCTTCGGACTCGTGGGTGGAGTTGTTTCGGAGGCCCGGAAGCGTTCCGCGGCTTTTCCGCGTGTGTTTTCTGATTCCCGGTGTGTGTTTCGGTAATTCCTTCAGAACCTCGTTGCGGGTGAACCGGGTCGTTCACCTGGGCGCGAGTGGTACCGTTGCGATCGGTGCGTTGGGCAGAGGTTGTTGGCAGGCGTGAGCTCGCGGTGCTGCGTTCGAGGAACCTGCAGCGTGGTCAGGTGGCTGGAGAGGATTGTTCGTGTTTATAGTCTGGCTGTGTCCCTCAGGTCTGGAGCTTTCGTGTGAATCGTGGTTTTCTGTGCTGGGGTTCTGACGGCGTTGTCAGTGGGTTACGGCGTTCTTCCCCTGTTCCTGTGCTTGTCCTGAATTTCGAGGACGAAATTCCTTTAAGGGGGGTGGGCTGTAATGCCCCGGATTTTTCAGATCTTTCTTCTCGGGTCTCGGATCTGCGTTTTCGGTGTATCTGGCTCCGTTGTGTCTGAAATTTTGTTTCGGACATCATTCATGTTCGGATCGGCGCGATCCTGAGTTGTTTCGGATGCCCGGAAGCGTTCCGCGGCTTTTTCGCGTGTGTTTTTCGATTCCCGGTGTGTGTTTCGGTAATTCCTTCGGAACCTCGTTGCGGGTGAACCGGGCCGTTCACCTGGGCGCGAGTGGTACCGTTGCGATCGGTGCGTTCCGAAGATCACGGAAACGTGATTTTCTATTTTTTGGTATTTTCTGGAATTTCTGGATTTTCCTATATAAACTCACTTTCTCTCTCTTCCCTCTCATTTCTCACTCACTCCCCTCTCTCTTCTCTCACGCTCTCTTTCTCCCCTCTCTTCCCCGGCGGCCGACGGAGCGAGGCGGGGGCGAGGTGGAGGCGACGCGGGCGAGGATGCGGGCGAGGATGGGCGAGGATCGAGGGGGTTGGGGGCGCGATCCCTCGGTGGATTCCGAGATGGCGTCGTTCGCGTTTCGAGTAGTTTTCGGCGTGGATTAGTCGCTTCGGCGCGTAGTTTCTTCGGTGGAGGTAGGGTGACGGAACACTGCTGCGTTCTGCTCATTTTCCCTGCCATTGCACGTCGTTCGGCGTGGAAACGGCTGTGTTTGGGTCCGTTCTAGCAAAACCGTGGTTTTGTAGGTTTCGTAGGGTCGGTCGGGAAACGGTGACGGTTTCCCGATCGGTTACTGTTAACAGATTCCTTGGGGTGAGAGCGTTCTTTTCCCTCTGATTTCGTCTCGATTGGTGGTCCCGTTGGATCGGTAGAGCTCCGGGAAGCTTGGTAACCCTTTTTGGGTAACTTCGGTAGAATCGGTCGTTTCTCACGATTCGTGCGTCATTTTGACTCCGGTCGGAGTCCATGTGATTGCAGGGTGGTTGTGGTTGTATCCCCTTCGTTTCGGCACGAACGGGGCGTGGAAAGGCAGCGATCGGGTGACCCCCTGGGTTTACCCGCCGTGATGGTTGGGCGGTCGAACCAGGCCCATCCATCGCTTGGGCGGCTGCCTTTGGCCCGTTCATCTTCTCTTGGTTTTGGGGTTGTGCGGTCGCACAATAGACCGCACATGTTATGTGCGGCAAGGTTAGAACTGCATGTCTCTCCCACGGGCGGCTGGTACCCAGCCGTCTATCCTTCCGTGGGCTTGTGCGGCCAGGAGCTGACCGCATATCCCAGTTGACCCTTGGTCAATAGTTTAGTGTCGGTTGGGTTGTGCGGTTTGGTCAAAACCATTTTGACCGGCACTGGAGTAGGTCGGTTGGGTTGTGCGGACGATCCTTGACCGCATATCCCCTTGGGCGGTCCAGCCCTAACCGTCCATCCTCCGTTTGGGGTTAGTCCGATTAGGGCCTTGTGCGGCTCTTTCCTGACCGCATGTCTCTTGAGCGGCTGCGCCCCAGCCGCACATCCCTTGAGCGGCCCAGGGTGAACCGCACATGTGCCAGTCTAACCCGGTGTTTCCGTTTTGACGGATTCGAGTCCCGGGTGTGTGGTTCTCGAACCACATGCCAACCCGTGGCCTGACGGATGTTGTGCACGTCGTCGGGGCCAAGTGTCGTGGTACGTTGTAGTCCCGGGTGTAGCGTTCTCGACTCGTGTCACCGTGTGTTGGCGTGCGTCATCGGTTTCTCCGGAAAGTGATTCCCAAGTGGGTCCTATGGGAGGCCTTGGGCTGCGAGCCCAGTTGTCCAGTCTGAGGCTGGAGACTTCCCTCTTCTCCTTGAGTTGGGCTACAGCTTGGCGGTGTGCAAGTTGCCTTGGGAATCATGCTTCTGTGCTTTCCGTGTGGGCCGCGTGTGTGGCCTTAGTCCTGTGAGTTCCCTTCATGAGGGAATGGTCTCGGCGGCTCGTGAGTTGCCTCGATATGCGTGCTACCGTGGTTTTAGACCTAGAGTTTGGACTAGATTGACGACCTTGTGCTGTTGTGTGCGACGGTCTTGACCCGAGTCTTCTGACTCAAGGACCGTTGGCTGTAGTGCGTCTAGAGGACTGCCTAGAGTCCAGTGGCTTAGCGTCACTTGGGTTTTCTCGACTCTCGCACAGGGTGCGTGCGTAGCCATGAGCTGCGAGTCCCGTTCCTTCTCCGACTGTGGTCGCTGTGCGACGGTGTCGGTACGTGGGATGGTCCCCGTATGTCGTCGGATTCAGACGTTGTTTTCCGTTGACTCGAGAGTCTACTCCTCCAGTGACCCTCCACTAGTCGTAGCCTGCTTACACGCGTGTGGTCCCACCAGGGAGTGGTGGAGAGGCTACCCTGAGGACGGTCTTGGACTGGTTTCCGTCGGGCCCCTCATCGTTAGCCAGAGTCTGGCTACGGGGGAAAACCGGTCAGAGGGCCAGACCTAGGACGCATGGTCTGTGTGTGCACACGTGGTTAGGGGCGGTTGGACCCACGCCGACGGGTGTGACCCCAGCTAGTCACTCGTTGTGGTTCTTGTACGGTGTCCGTGCCTCTGGTAGGCGCTACCACACTAGGCAGTTCACCTGCGGTGCGGTGTAAGTCGTCAGGGGATGCCACCGGCCTTACTTTTTGTGGGAGGTACTCCTGTCGAGTCGGGAGTGGCAGACTGTCAGTCTTGTGACGTCGACCTTCGGGTTTAGTCGTGTTGACCGTTGAGTTTCGGTAGTCTCGCTGTGGCGCGTGTGTCGGTTCTCGTGCCGTGAGACTAGTGCCCGTAGCTTTACCGAGGTTGCGTCTTGCTGTGCGGTACCCGTGACCACGCGGTCGGGGTTGCACTTCGGACAGCGTGTCTAGCTTGGCCGTGTCCTGGGAGACAGGCCTCTGCGGTGCGATTACCGTGGGCTTTTGCTTTGGTAGGTGGTACTGGTGTGGTTCGGTAACCTCGACTGCGAGCTCGAGGTGTGCCTTCCGGCAGTAGGAGTAGTTGTAGTGCAGTGTTTCGATCGGCCACCGGGTTTACTGTTCCTTCTGTTACTGTTGCTCTCGTAGTTACAGCTTTCTGTGCCGCCGTCAGGTTCTTGGTGGGGTTCCGTGGGATCCCTGCTGAGTCTCTATTTTGGAGACTCACTCCCTACCTTTCATGTGTGACAGTTCTTCCTCGAGGTTCGAGGTTGCTGTTCGGAGGTTCGAGGTTGCCAGCTCGTCGGGCCGAGTGTTCACTAGGCATGTGGTACATTTTTACTACTTTTAATTGTACTTTCTGTTGGACTGGACTCTGTTGTAGCTGTAGTTGTTCTTTCTTTCAGCTAGTTGTTGTTGGTTATCCTACTTTATTTCCTATTTCTTTGTGCCTCCACACTCCTTTTAGCCCTTTCGAGCCTCCCGGCTCGTGGGCGGCGGTTCGAGTCTCGGGTTATCAGGCCTTCCCGGTAAACGGTTTCTCGGGTCGTTACACTTTCCTTGGAACATTGATGAGTTAGAAGTCCACAAGGAGTCGGGTGTAATTAAATACTTTCTCTTAATATTATCAATAAAGTTGGGTTAATTTTTTTTTTCATTTTAGCCTGGTGGTTTGGTCTCTTGTGGCAATGTATGCTCTGATTGACATGAATGATATAAACTGCTACGTTCTAATTTTTCCGCGTCGGGGCGTGACAGAGCTAGTGACACAAGGCTCACCCCTACTTTTCAGGCGTGGTCCTCTTCTTTCTCGTGGTTCATGCCGCGGTGCGTCAGTTCGTTGTTGCCAACGTTCTCTGCATCGGGCTTCCCCCGACTTCAGTGTACGTCTTCCTTTCTGTTGGGCTGTACTTGTCTTTAATTTGGACTGGACTCTGTTAATTTAAATTGTTAATTGAAAATGTAATTTTATTTTTACTAATTTAGCAAACCTGATCAATGAAATATTAATTACTTACTGCTTTATCTGGGACTCCAATGTACTCTACACACTCCTTCTATCCCTTCGGAGCTTTACCGCTCTTGGGAGGCCTCGCAGGATCCAAGTGTTATCGGGTTTACCCGGTATCCAGACCCTGGGTCGTCACCATTGGTATCAGAGCTGTGTTGTGTGTAAGTACATGGGAATTCAAGATACTGTAGTATTCGGAGTCTTTAAGGTCCTGTACAGCCAGCTGTCGGCATTAGCGTTGGCATCGGTTTTGCGATTGTTTGTCGCTTTGTTTTTGCGTGTGGTCTTGTGTGTGCTGTGTTGGCACTGTGCGAGATGGTTTTGCTCTTGTCAGGATGTGACGGAGTGCTTTTCTTTTGTTATGGTGTCTGTCTCGGTTATGATGTACTTGGTAGATTTTGCCGGTAGGCGTGAATCTGTGGTGCGGTGTTCGAGATGTTTTTGTAATTTGTTCAAGTGGCTGGTGATTCTCTCGTTGGTGTGGTGGCCATGCACATTCCTATGTTGCTTTGGTCATCCCAGTTTGAGATTTGTGCAGCCCCTGAGGTGTTAAGCTTGTGTCGTGGTGGTCGATTAGATGCCTTGTTTAAAAGAATGCTCGAGCGAACCTAGGATTTTCCTTCCTGGTGAGCTACTGTTGATCGAGCTTGCTTCTTTTCCCCTTGTTTGGTGGCGTCTTTTCGAGGTAAGCCTTGAAAGTGCTGTCTTAGTGAAGCCTTTGTCCTGTGTCTGCTGAAGTGTGGACAGTATTAATTCTGAACTTGATTTGCCTTTGTTTGATGGTTGCTTGGCCTTGGACCCAGATTTTGTATTTGGGAGCCGTTGTGCACCGTGTTCAATGTGCTGTGTTTGGCGGCTGTTGTGCTATGAAGGTTTGGTAATCGTTTCAGGACATGAGGATAAGCTGAGACAGGAGTTCTTTATGCTTTGTACTGAAGCTGGTGCTCTTCTTGGTTTGCACTTTGGCGACTTGTGATCGGTTGTTAGCAGGATCAGTACTTGAGACGTGTTATATTACAGTTCCATGAATTGCGATGGCGCCGAGTGTGTGCTAAGATGCGTATGCCGCATTGTCCTTGAAGCCTGTGTGCGTTGTGTTGAGCGTGCAGTGGAAGCGTGTGGGCTGGTAACCCATGGTTCAGGATCGTGAAGTTAGATTCTGGCCGGTCGAGAGGTTTGTTTCCCTCGATGTGACTTCATCTTGGCTAGGTGTGCCTTGATGTTGTTGGTTGTTGTGCCATTGTTTGGAGATATTCTGGTTGTTGGCACTGGCATTTATGAGAGTTGGGGAATTTGTCAGCATATTTGCTGGTTGAGTACCCTTCGTTTCTCTGTAACTTTTTCTTGGATGTTGTGCTCGCGGGACGTGATCGTGGTCCTCGAGATGAGTTTCCTAATATTGTTGTTGTTGTTGTGTGGGTCCTTGATCGGTGAGCTATTCGTGGCATGGCTTGTGCATGTTAGCCGTGTGTTCAGCTATAATTGTGCCTTGATGTGACCCAGCTTACAGTTGTGTCCCGTGGTTCTGTGTTCAGAACGGAGCTAGGATTCTACAGGTGCTGCTGTTGCTGTTGTTGTTGTCGTTCGTCGGTGGTCGTGCTCAGCTTGGGAGGAGTTCCCTATGAGTCTGATTTGGCATTGTGTGGACCGAGGTCTTATCGGTTAGTTTTGATGTACTCTTCTGTCATGGTAGAGTTAGCATGCAACTCGAATCAGATGTAATGTCTGAGTGAGGACTGACTTGATTATGCCCGTGGTCCAGTGATGTCGTTGGCGTTCTACGTGCCAGGTTTCATTGTTGTTCTTGGCACGGAAGCCGATGTTGTCAAGCTGTTAGCTAAGGACTATGTTTCCTTGTTTAAGCTGATGCTTGTTGTATTTGCCGAGTGTTTTACTTATAGCTATTTTCGTGGCATGAGTCGTGTCTCCTTTCCCTGCGAGACGGAAGCGACGTTGCCTTGTTTCGGAGGTGTCAGACTTGTTATCACTTGGGTGCCATGCTTGTTCTGTGGATCGATTTGCCTTGAGATCCATAGCGTGTACCTGTGATTGTGGTCTGGCAGTGTTCCTCTGAATTGTGTTTTCGTGATTTGTATTGACGTGTTCTAGGTGTTGGTGTTGGCTGATGCTTGGAGAGCGTAGCCAATGTTTGGGTTTGTTCTTCCCTGCTTCTTCTTGCTAGCTCCTTTAATTTCGAGGACAAAATTCCTGTAAGGGGGCAGGACTGTAAGACCCTTTCTCGGTGGAGGTGGTCTGGAGTGTGATGGGGTGATGAATGGAGCGTGGCGTTGGCGCGATCCCTCGGTGGATTCAAAGCCGACGTGCTCGGTTCGTTTGATCGATTCCAGCGTGGTTTAGTCGCTTCGGCGCGCAAGAACTTTGGTGGAGGTAGGGAGATGGACGCCCTACTCTTCTTCTATGTTCCCCCGTGATTTTGAGCTATACGGTGCGAGAACGAGCGGGTTCTGCCTTGTTTTGGGTGAAGCATGCTTTGGGGGGTGTGAGATGTGTTCGCCTTTCTCGGCGACGGTTTCTAGCCTAATTAGTGTTATTTCAATCCCTGGCATGTCTGTGTTCCATTCCCGCTGGTTTTATTGCGATTGATTGTCAATTGGGACCGGTATGAGCCCAGGAACCCATGTGACTCATTTTGGGTTGATTCGATAGAATCACCCGTTTCTTATGTTTTTGGTGTCGTTTGGACCCCTTCCGGTCTGTGGAAGGTTTGTTTGGCCATTAGGGTTGTTTCCCCTTCGTTTAGAAGCGAACGGGGCATGGAACGCCTGGATTCGGTCATTCCCCTATTTTTCCCGACGTAACGATTTAGCGGTCTTACCAGAGACCATTTTTAAGGCTTTAGCGGTCCTTGGGTGACCTTTTATGCTTTTTGAATAGTAGGTCGGTTCGGGTCTTCGCGGTCGTGCGATAGACCGTTTCTTCTGGCTCGCGCTCGAGTGGATGACCACTACTCTTTGTCAGCGGTCGCACAATAGACTGCTAAGGGAGGTTGTTTATGTCAGTTCTGCTTCGCGGTCGTACGATATATCGCTAAACTGGGATTGGCGGTCTGAGAGGTGACCGTTAACCGTTGTTTATATCCATTTGGTAGTTTTAAGTCGGTTGGGCTAGCGGTCCTAGCTTTGACCGCTAAGCGCTCTTAGCGGCCCTATGGGAGACCGCTAAGCTTTACTTGACTGTTTTAAGTCAGTTTCACTATAGGGGGTTTGACTGGTTCTAGCGGTCAGGTCCATGACCGCTACAGTCTTCTGGCGACCCTGCGATAGATCGCATGCCCCTATGTTTTTGTAGTTGGTTGACTAGCGGCTCTTTGGCTGACTGCTTGGTCTTCCTGGTGGTCACACATGTGACCGTTTAGTCCCATTGTCATATTTTCTTTATGATTGGCCTCCATTTGTCTTGGCTTGACCTTATGGTTTGCCCGTTGTCCCGTGGATGTCTTGGACGTCCTATAAGGGCGATGACCATGTTGTGAGGTGGCCGGGGAGTGCCATTCTATCGAGTAGTATTTCGTGATGTTTCAGAGTCATTATTGGTGTCTGGTCAACCCGGTTGTGACCCAGTGGTTGACATATAACTTTGTGGTTGTCTCAGTGATCCGGTGTGGATTGAGACATGATTTTGGATGCCTTGAGGTATTGTCTTACGTCGGTTGCGTGTCCATGTGTTTTGATGGTCTTGGTGATCCCTCAGGTCTCCGTGGTTTGTGTTATGCGGAGGTGTGGATCAGGTGATCCTATGTCGTTTCCTTTATCGGTGTTTATCGTGACCTTGGCTTAGGGACTAGGCTGATTAACAACGTGAGCTGTGATATGTGACGATCTTGACCCCTAGTCGTGAGACTCAAGGATCGTTGTGTTAGCAGGTCTAGTTGTCTATCCTGAGTCCAGTGGCAGTCTTGTATGCTACCATGTGTCTGGTGCTTCGTAGTACGTGTGACAGTGCGTGCTTAGCCTATCTGTACTTCAGCACTGGTGTTTTGGAGTCTCTGTGTGTCTAGTGAGCCTCCACTAGTCATAGCCTGACGACACTTTCATATGTGTCGGCCCACCTAGGATTGGTGGCGGGGCGTGTTCCCAATATACGGTTTGTAAGCTAGTTTCCGTGGGCCCCCTTGCCTTGCGGTAGCGTCCTACTGGGGGGGAAAGCTAGCTAGAGGCCTGGCTCAAGGCATTGAGCTTGTGTGTGCACACGTGGTTAGGGGCGTTTGGATGAGCGTCGACGGGCGTGACCCTGACTAGTCATTCGTTACTATAGTTCTGTTGCACCTTGTACTAGGTACCGTTGTTCCTTGTACTTGGCTCTTTGCGTGTGTCTCAGTTACTGCCGTTTTCGGTGTGTGGGAGATACTTGTGGCACAGTGTAAGATGTCAGTGGATGCATCTGGCTGTTCTTCTAGTGAGGAGGTGCTCCTATCACTTGACGCACAATCTCGTGACTCTCGTGACTTGTGTCTGTGACCGTTTCCCGTCTTGTTTGACGTGACTTGTCGGGAAGTCTGTTTGGCTTCACCCGCAGTCCAGTCTTGTGTAACATACACGACGATCTAGTTGTGTATGTTTGTGCCTTTGACTGTGTAGGTCTTTTAATAGAGCTTTTACCTGTTTTAGTAGGCTTCAGCCATGGAGCTTATGCTTTGTCGACGGATCGGTAACGCCCGACTTGGTGAGATCGGGGTTCGCCTTTCTATTGCCGTTTGGAGTAGCTTAGGGAGCCGTGGCTCAGTCGACGACTGTGTTTCTGGTTAGTATGGCTTTACTCTTTCTTTCTGTTATTCTTACTCCAACTTTTTACAGCTTTATTGTGTAGTTTAGTACTACTGTTACTTCTGTTCTTCCTGCTTTACTATTTAGCGATGTTTAGCGTGTTATTGTGTTGTTTCCAGTGGGGATCCGCGTGACCCCTACTGAGCCAGTGACACAAGGCTCACCCCTACTTTTCAGGTGTGGTCTTCTTCTTCTTCGTGGTTCATGGCGCGGTGCGTCAGTTCGTTGTTGCCAGCGTTCTCTGCGTCTGGCTTCCCCCGACTTCAGTGTACGTCTTCCTTTCTGTTGGGCTGTACTTGTCTTTAATTTGGACTGGACTCTGTTAATTAAAATTGTTAATTGAAAATGTAATTTATCAATAAAATATTAATTGCTTACTGCTTTATCTGGGATTTCAATGTACTCCACACACTCCTTTTATCCCTTCGGAGATTTACCGCTCTTGGGAGGCCTCGCAGGATCCAAGTGTTATCGGGTTTACCCGGTATCCGGACCCTGGGTCGTCACATCTATCCCTTTTATCATAAGGCAATAAGAAAGTAGATCTGGAAAGGTTCCATCACAAGAATCTCTTTTTTATTCTGGACCTATCAGAATGCTGATCTGAAGAGAGGGAACCTTCTATTCTTCTCTTCTATAAATGTAAGGCTCCTTTCTGAAGAAGACGTTGTTGGTGCCCTTAGCTATTAGAGACAGCCGGAGCTACACAAGAGAAGAAAAAGGGTGGTAAAGTCCTGAGCTCCCAGGAGTGAGCGCAGCTCAAGAAGAGAAGCAAGAGAGTCTGAGCAGAAAAGGAAGAAGAGAGAAAGAGAAAAGTTGAGAGAGATCTTTCCACCTGCTGAAAGAAGAAGAGTGAAGCCGCCTGTCTGAAACTGCCTTGCTTACATCATAAAACGCTTCCAGATTCTAATCTGAAGCTACATTATGTTTCTTTGACTTCGTCTTTTGTGTTTTTCTTTTGTGTTCCGTTTCCTTCTCTCTTCTAAAGATTTTCTGTGTGGCAAGACCTATGCGGTCTAGCAGGGTACTTCTAGATCCCTATTTTGGGATCGTGTGTGTTTTTGCTGGTCTCCAGCGTGTGTGTGCAAGGAGGATGTTCCTTGCTGTCAAGCTGTGCGACAACTGATGTATGCGGAGAGATCCGCGTGTGTGTGTGTTGTTTTTCTTGCGCAAGAGTGAAGCCTCACCGGGTTGGTGAGGGGTAGACGTAGACGTGCAAGGTTGCAGTCGAACCACCTTAAAAACTCCTTGAGCAGTGGTGTGTTTGTGTGTTTGATCTATTTCTTCTACTTCTGTTCACCGGGATTCAAGTTGTCTCCATCATTGTCTTGCATAAGAACGGACTGCAGTGTCTTTGCTCAAAGATTTCTACACACACACCTAAAAGTAGTTTTCTGCACATTCATCTGAAAGTGCTTGTTCACTGTCCTAGGTAGGGATAGTTGTTAGTTATCTGAGCTAGTTCACTTCCTGCTTGTGAAGTTTTTTTTTTTTTTTTTTTTGGGGGGGGGGGGAAGGGTGTAGACACGCTATTCCTGACATCATCTTGAGTAAATCTCATATTACCATATGACGCCCCGTAGTGGCTTTCACATTTTGAATCACTTGAGTGCTCCCCTTTCTTTCCTTTCACCTTTTGAGCAGGGAACATGACGCTTCTTTGGGATCCGAGCGGAAGCCACCTCACTAAGGAAATCGTGTAGCACGCGGACGGCGCCGCTCCTAACCGGACGCTTCGGAAGAATCCAAACACGAAGACGTCTAACGGTTAGACGTCGACGACTTTTCGGGGCTGATCCGGCAGAATTTCTTTGAGGCGTCCAGGTACCTGGACGCCTCACTGTGTCTCATTGAGGTGTCCAGGAGCCTGGACGCCTCACTTGCAGGCCTGTCCTTTGAGGCGTCCAGGTGCATGGACGCCTCACTTCTTAGACACACGGACGGTGCCGATCCGCCGCTCAATTTGACGTTTCGAAAAAATTCAAAAGATAAAAACGTCTTGTCAATTAGACGCGCCCTTCGTAAGTCACAGTCACGCGCCGAAACCACGCGCTTTCTCCACTGTCTACGGCCTTCGGCGGCGATTCGGTGGGCGAAGATGGGCGCATCCAGGGCCTCGGATGCCTCATCATTGAGGCATCCAAGAGCCTGGACGCCTCAATGAATTTATTAAAATATAAAATATAAAAAATATTCATTGAGGCGTCCAGGGTCCTAGACGCCCCAATCAAATTTTCCTCTATAAATAGAGGACCCCCTCCCTTGAAGGAGGGGGCTTCAGATCCGATAGAGGAAGGAGAGACTCTGCCGGATCTCATTTCTAACCCGTGGGGTTTTACAGGGGGAGGTTCTGCCGGCTTCTCGGGTGCCCGTGTTCGCGAGAGGAAGGCTAGCTCCATCCGTTCTGCTTCCACGTCATCTTCAATAAGCCACTCTCTCCCCTTCTCTTTTGCCATTTCTATTGCATGCATCATCCCGCCATTTGTCATCTCCCTTCATAAGAGAGATCCGTTTTGCACGATCTTCCATTCATCATAGCATTTTCCTCCTACTCGTGTCTGAGAGGGGTTTAAAAATAACACCAACCAGGTGTGTGTCCCGCCATGATTTCACTGTTTTTCATTATAATGGACTAATACTACACTGTCATTTTTTCTGATCCACTTGTTATCTGTCCGTTTCTTCTTTTGCAAGGGTAATCAAGGAAAGCCCTCTCCATCGGTCGACCGAAGGAAGAGGAAGAAGCAACCCGTCATCTCCCGCTCTTGAGGTAGGCGCGATCACTTTCTTTATTTTGGGGTCTCCGGCCCCTGGCAATCACATTATATTCTCGAGGCCGCGGAGAGTCATTTCCCGCAATGGCCGTTTAAATTTTCGTCATTTATATTCTGTGATGTGCTTATATCTGCTTATACTCTCGAGGCCGTGGAGAGTCACTTCCCGCAATGACCGTTTAAATTCCTGTCAATCATATCCTGTGTTGTTTTCATATCTTCTCATATTCTCGAGGCCGCAGAGAGTCACTTCCCGTAATGGCCGTTTAAATTTCTGTCAATTATATCCTGTGTTGTTTTCATAGCTTCTCATATTCTCGAGGCCGCGGCGAGTCACTTCCCGCAATGGCTGTTTGAATTGCGGTCATTTAAATTTTACACTTTTCCCACCCCCCGAGGTCGCGGAGAGTCATTTCCCGCTATGATCGTTTAATCCCCATATCCTGTTTCGCTATATCTATTCTGCACGCCCTGTTGGGTTCGGTGCAAGTATTCAGAGGGGGGGTGAATGAATATAGCCTATAAAAATTTCGCCCAATTAACAACTAGAATGCTAACAAGACAGATTAGATAATCTGAAAGCTAATTAAATCTTCTGTTCAACCTGTAAGCAAACAGATGGAGCGCCCCTATGCAAACATCTAGCGGAAGCAAAAACATATAGAGAAATCAAACCACTGCACAGAGGTTTTTAGGTGGTTCGATCCAGCAGACCTACATCCACCCCACACTCAACCCGAGTGTGGCTTCCTGCTAACTCACAGCTTGAACAGCTGGGCATCACAACTTACCATACATCAGCTGGGCAACACAGCTTGCCGTCCGAGGAATCCTCCTCGCCCCGCTGAGCAACACAGCTTACTGTCTGAGGAATCCTCCTCGCCCCGCTGAGCAACACAGCTTGCTGTCCAGTGGAATCCTCCACTGCAAACCGCTGGGGATTACAACTTACCCATCCAGAGGTATCACCTCTGTAAACCGCTGGGCAATACAGCTTGGCCATCCAGTGGAATCCTCCACTGCAAATGCTGAGCAACACAGCTTGCTCCGCTGACAAACAGCTTGAAGAAATGTATAAAGGAAAATAAAAGATAGAACAAGACAGCAACGGAAAGCTGAAATAATGAAGCACAAATATAGCTCTCGAAGGAGCAGTTCTGGCTTGGATTTGATCCAAAAGCCAGACAACCTCAACCTCTCTCTCTTTCTCAACTCGAGCTCTCTGTCTCTCTCTTTCTCTTCTTTATCTTCTGCTCTTTTTCTCTTTCTCTTCTCCTCTCTATTCTTTCTTCTTCTGCTCTCTTCACTCTTCTTCTTCTCTTCTCTTCTCTTTCTTTTCTGGATCGAAGACCTCTCTGCACTCTGCTCTTCTGCTATTGCTGCTTCTGCTTCGATCACTCTTCATCTGAAGACGAAGACTCATATATATAGCAGCAGCAGCAGCAGTAGCTAGGGCGTGTGCTCTCCACATCTCCCGCCCAAAAACCTTGGACCACGTGTCAGTCTCTCAGCCAGCTTCAGCACACGTGTCACGATCATGTCTGCCCTTCCAGCCTCGGATCACGTGCCCTTCATTAGCCTCCACGAGCAGAGCATCTGTCAGACAGAGTATCAGAATATCAGGTTAAGTGAAGAGCTCTGTATAGACTTGTAAAGACGATCATGATGTATAGACTTGTAATGTAAAGTGCGTTGTATAGACTTCATGAAGACACTGTGAACTCGAGTGCAGTGTATGGACTTCACTATGCAGACTTCACTGCATATGAAGCAGCGTATAGACTTAACCAAGCAATGTACACACTTGAAGAGCATTCAGCAATGTGCAGACTTCACTGCATATGAAGCAGCGTATAGACTTAACCAATCAATGTACACACTTGAAGAGCATTCAGCAATGTATGGACTTGGCCGAGGCAGACTGAAGAAGTAATGTACAGACTATGCAATGTTCAGACTTCATCTTAAAGCCAATAGAAACTCTGTACAGACTTCCAATGAATGGACTTTAACCCAAGGATGCACAATGTATAGAGTTCACCTATGAAACAAATGTACAGACTTCAGAAGAACAGTGCATGAGCAAGCCTAACGGATGTACAGACTTTAAGATGTGTAGACTTTGCCAAAGAGCTGGACGATGTACAGACTTGAAACAAGGCGAAGTCTGTACAGACTTGAAGATTCACAGTGTGTAGACTTTGGCAAGGCAACGTCGGTAAAGCTCCCAATGTACAGACTTTCAAAGCTGATCGTAGGTAAAGACTCCAATGTGCAGACTTGGAGTTGCAACGTAGGAACAGATGCCAATGTACAGACTTTGGCAAGCAACGATGTACAGACTTTACCTATTAGTTCAATGTACAGACTTCGAAGCAAATGTGAAGCCAATGTACATACTTGCCACCTACCAATGTATAGACTTGGTGGAAGTCATGCAATGTACAGACTTCACGATGAAAGCATGAACAGTCCGATGTATGGACTTGGCAAGCCTAAGACGCTGAATGAGACGGTGGGGTCTGTATAGACTTTGCTCAAAGCCTTAGACGGTAACAGAGACGGACGTTGTACACATTTTAAGTCCAGTGTATAGACAATGTCTTAGACTCTAATTGAGATGCTAAGAAGATGCATTGTATGGACTTTGAGAAATGCTTCAAGTGGATGGCTGTACAAACTTCATGAATGTGCAGACTTGACAACGAGATGCACAATGTATAGACTATGCACATGCATGAAGAGCCCTGATGGTGTATGGACTTGCTAATGCAATCTAGGGCGATGTGCAGACTTTATCCACGAACTGTGCACATGCATGAACGATGTAAAGACTCTGAAATGCTTTACCCTGCAGTGTATAGACTTGCTAGTCATCAAACTACATGCAGACAGAAAGGCAACGCACATGCACAACCAATATATCAGTCATACACATGCATTCTCCACAAAACAAGTTATGTTACTATCATCAAAACACAATCTCATAAAGCACTCACTGTGTTGCTATCATCAAAACAAAACATCATTGCTATCATCAAATCAACATAACACATGCTTGTGCCTAAGAGGCACAACATTCTCCCCCTTTTTGATGATGG
The DNA here is from genome assembly GCA_022559845.1 of Amorphophallus konjac. Lineage (NCBI taxonomy): Eukaryota > Viridiplantae > Streptophyta > Magnoliopsida > Alismatales > Araceae > Amorphophallus > Amorphophallus konjac. The sequence goes on from CM040122.1 coordinate 390,054,892, forward strand.
CAACACACTGTGACAGTGAGTCACACATAAAATTTTCTCCCCCTTTGACATAATCAAAAAGAGAAAAACAGTATAAACAAGAGTGCAACATGGCAGTATGCATGCAATAAATTCCCTTTGAAGGTATGACCCCCCCTAAATTATTTCTCCCCTTAAATAATTGCTCCCCCTTTGAGAAGGAATATGAACAGATAATTCAAAGGTAGAGAAGGTAGGAGAGTCACTTGACAACAGCTGAATCATTGGTTCAGAAAATAAGTCTGATTATAAACAGTAGTTAAAGTATAAGAATCAACAACATACAATTTTGACAAAAATTCAGGTTTAACAGTGATAAATCTAGAGTAAAACACCTGACCCTTAAAAAAGAGTTTATAGACTCCGTTTATAGCAATGAATCTAGGGCACATGGTATTAATAGATAAGTCTGAAATAATACCCTTTTGTGTTTAAACATGGAAGTTCAAGAAAGGTAACTTGAATATGTATTGAGAAAAATAATTTTCACTCAATGACTTTTGATTTCAAAGGGTTACAGCAGTTTGATTTTCATTTTTCAATTTCTGAACCTGAACTAAGTGAATAGACCTGTGGCATTTATGCTGTTGACATTAGGTGTACACCTTGATAAGAGGCAGGTACCCCCAGTTACTAGGCATAAACTACAAGATCTACTTCAGATCAAGACCTACAAGGAATAGTCTTCACTTTTGACATTAAGGGTATACCTTGATTAGAGGCCAGTACCCTCAGTTACTTGGTGAGGACTCCCCCTATAGATTTGACCCTATGAACAGAGATATTCTGAAGCACCTCATGACATGTGAGTTTTCCTGCTTCTTTGGAGGAGTTCACAGTTTCTCAGTGTAATGAACCATTGCTCTGTCACAATGTTCAGTTCTTTACATTTGTGATCTTATTTACTGCTGCCCTTAATTCATTTAGAGTGATTGTTTGAAGAACATTACACACTCTTGTTCACCTGTTCTAGATATTTCCAGTTCAACACATTTAGGCATTAAAAAAAAACCTTTTCTATTTTAGCCATGAGACAAAGATTAAGAGCTATAAAAGTTTTCTTTTATCTCAAATTCTGAAGTTCAGACACTTAACTCTCCAATTTATAAAGGTTAAACCTTTAGTTCCTTTCAATTTGTAAGAGTGATTCTTATAAGTGAACAATTGCATTAATCACAGCTCAATATACTAAACCAGAAACAATTGCTGTTGTTCAGTGAAAAAGATGGGGAAAAGATAGCAATTGGCAATATGGTCCAATGGCATTTGATGTCAAAAGATATGAATCAATTGAATGGGGACAATGAGGAGTAAATAGGATTCAAGAATTGAACTAAACTCACAGCTCCCCCTGACACCATGATGCAAGGATTATGCTATGCAACACACTGTTCTACATGAAGACAGGACTCATGGTACTAGGCAGAGAACCTGGTCTCAAGGACCATCTCACACATAGTAAGAACCTTCAGACAGGTTTCCCTGCCTTTTAGTAACTTACCATTTGATATACCAGGGTTATGCAGATGATATATGCAGTGCAAAGCAATCCTATTATGCATTGAAAAAACATGCAGCCTACAGCAATAAGCAAATGATAGTCATGCAAATCAGTCCTATATGCATTGATAGTCATGCAAATGATATGTGCAGACATTGGACACATGCATTGACTGTATGCACTAACTAAACCATTCACAAATAGCAAGTTATGAATGTAACACCAAGTATGCAGTGCATTGACACAAAACACATGCATCGACTCTATACATTAAAGAACCGTTTAGCCTAGTGCAAAATGCAGTGCATCTAGCATCTCATTCATTCAGTGCAAACAACAACATGAGAAGAGCATCAAGTATATTCAGAATTGAATTCAGTATCTGAGTTTGGAATGCAGACTGATCAGCTAGACATGAAGAGATCATCAAAATTCAGACAAGCAGATCAACATGAAGTTCACATTTTTTCATACTCACAAATTCAGATGATGAATTTTAAAGCAAAGTTCAGAACTGACCTGATAATTTCAATCATGGGGTTTTCATTCTTGAGTGCCTTGGTTAACCCCTCTTATTTATTTCCAAGACACACCTGCAACAACTGGATTATTTTGATCCTGCAGGAACCCAAGAAGTCTTGGGTCCTGAATTAACAGTGACATTCCTAGCAGGTATGGTAGCCAACTTCTGTGCATGAAGGTCATCAATTCTCATCACATGACAATTATTCATTGAATGACCTATCTGACCACAATAGTGGCATGATGCAGCAGTTCTGAAATTTATTTTGTGCACATTCCTATGAGCAGGAGTTCTAAGTGCATATGCATGGAAATTTTTGTTAACAGAATTGAAATTTTGTTTACTAAAACCAGTCTGGCTTTGGTATCCTGCCAGCCAACAGGTTGCAGCCCTGTGACCTGACTTTCCACAGTTAAAGCATGCAATATGCTGAACTTTTGAAACAAGAATATTTCCATGAGAAGCATTGTTTACAAGGAATTTATTGTAACCAAAACCATTTCTATTTACAGGGAATTTAATAAATTCAGAGTTAGATTTCTTTCCCTGAGCATGCCCACCATTTTCAACCATGTGGCCCAATTTGCCACAATGAAAACATTAAATGTTCTTTTTATGAGATGCATGATTTTTAGCATGGAACAGTTTATCATGCATTTTTCTAGCAGAAAGGTCATCATATTTCATTAATTTGCATTCATGCATGATATGACCTTCTTTGTGACAGTAAAAATATTTTATTCTTCTCTTTTGATCATGAGAATGTTTCTTCATTTTAGAATTCCTAGCATGAATTCTATTAGGTTTCAAATCATCATTTCTCATGACAAAACAATCAGCAATTTCATGACCAAACTTACCACAGTAAAAGCATTTTACATTCTTGACAGTAGATTTGTTGGCCTGAAATTTTTCAGTAATCAAGTTCTTAATCTGACTTGTTTTCTTTTTCTGAATTTTCTTTTATTTTTTCATTTTTTACTTTTCTCTCTGATTAGAAGGCATGTTTGAAGAAGAAGCTGAATTGCTAGCTAAACCAGAGCTACGAATAAAAGTGGTGTACAGCTGGTTCTTCTTAGCTTGCTTAATTTCAGAAATGTTATCAATCTCCTCACATTGATCACTTACTTCATCTTCCGAGGATATTTTCATCTTGCCTTTATCCTTAGCAACCTTAGATGAAGTACTATTCAGCTCAGTAATTTTACTTTCCAAGGAGATTATAAGATTTTCTGAATCAACTTTCTCCTTCTCATAACCAGCCAATTTTTCTTTTAACAAACCAATTTCATTTTCTAAATCAGCAGTGTGTATTACAAAACTAGAAATTTCTTCGTCACTGCAATTGATACACTCTTTCAATACTGATTTCTCTTTTTCAATTGTCATCCATCTTTCAGAAAAAACAGTGTTAAGAACCATTAGCTTTTTATTTTGTTCCTTCAGATGAGCATTTTCTTCAACCAGCTTTTCTTTACTTTCTTCAGCCTCAGTTTTCTTTTCTAGTAATGATTCATTTTCAGATTTCAAATTATTCACTTCTTTTCTCAATTTTTTATTTTCAGATTTTAATTTTTTGGACACTTTAAACAGATTTTCATACATCACTATCAATTCATCAAAAGAGACTCCATCTGATTCAGAACTTACCTGAGATGAGGTTTCCTCATCATCATTTCCCCGATTGGCCATTAAGCATATTGACTTTCCTCCTTCTTTATCACTGTCTTCGGTGTTCCCTTTGAGTTTTGAGAATTCTGGACAGTCAACCTTCGTGTGGCCAGCCTTCCTGCATTTGTAGCAGACGTTAGTGTCAACAATCTTGGCAGGATTAGAATTATACCTTATTTGCTTTCGGCCATCACTAGACTTTCCTTCTCTTTTTCTCATATATTTCCTGAATTCACTGGTCACCCTTTCAATGTCTCCATCAATTTCAGACCGCGAGAGGCTACTTTTCTCGCTTAATGATCCACTGTGGCTAGATCTGTTTGCTTTGATGGAGCTATCCTTCAGCACGATTGGTTCCATTGCAAATAATATGAAGACACAGAAAAGCTGAAGGACCTAGACCAAATGAGCAAGGCAAGGCACTAAGTCGGAGAAACAAAATAACTAACACAAAAAGCACACTATGAAATGCACCAAACAGAAATGCGCTAAACCAGATGATCAAAGTAAATCGGTAAGATAGTGAAACAAATCAACGAGCAGAAGAAGCCCACTCTGATGTGCACCAAAAGCTAGCAGGAACTGCTGCGGATTGTTAGATCCTATGCACAGCAACCCTCTCTGATACCAAGTGTTGGGTTCGATGCAAGTATTCAGAGGGGGGTTGAATGAATATAGCCTATAAAAATTTCACCCAATTAACAACTAGAATGCTAACAAGACAGATTAGATAATCTGAAGGCTAATTAAATCTTCTGTTCAACCTGTAAGCAAACAGATGGAGTGCCCCAATGCAAACATCTAGCGGAAGCAAAAACATATAGAGAAATCAAACCACTGCACAGAGGTTTTTAGGTGGTTCGGTCCAGCAGACCTACATCCACCCCACACTCAACCCGAGTGTGGCTTCCTGCTCACTCACAGCTTGAACAGCTTGCCATACATCAGCTGGGCAACACAGCTTGCCATCCGAGGAATCCTCCTCGCCCCGCTGAGCAACACAGCTTGCTGTCTGAGGAATCCTCCTCGCCCCGCTGAGCAACACAGCTTGTTGTCCAGTGGAATCCTCCACTGCAAACCGCTGGGGATTACAGCTTACCCGTCCAGAGGCAGCACCTCTGCAAACCGCTGGGCAATACAGCTTGGCCGTCCAGTGGAATCCTCCACTGCAAATGCTGAGCAACACAGTTTGCTCCGCTGACAAACAGCTTGAAGAAATGTATAAAGGAAAATAAAAGATAGAACAAGACAGCAACGGAAAGCTGAAATAATGAAGCACAAATATAGCTCTCGAAGGAGCAGTTTTGGCTTGGATTTGATCCAAAATCCAGACAACCTCAACCTCTCTCTCTTTCTCAACTCGAGCTCTCTGTCTCTCTCTTTCTCTTCTTTATCTTCTGCTCTTCTTCTCTTTCTCTTCTCTTCTCTCTTCTTTCTTCTTCTGCTCTCTTCACTCTTCTTCTTCTCTTCTCTTCTCTTTCTTTTCTGGATCGAAGACCTCTCTGCACTCTGCTCTTCTGCTATTGCTGCTTCTGCTTCGATCACTCTTCATCTGAAGACGAAGACTCATATATATAGTAGCAGCAGCAGCAGCAGCAGCAGCAGCAGCAGCTAGGGCGTGTGCTCTCCACATCTCCCGCCCAAAAACCTTGGACCACGTGTCAGTCTCTCAGCCAGCTTCAGCACACGTGTCACGATCCTATCTGCCCTTCCAACCTCGGATCACGTGCCCTTCATTAGCCTCCACGAGTAGAGCATCTGTCATACAGAGTATCGGAATATCAGGTTAAGTGAAGAGCTCTGTATAGACTTGTAAAGACGATCATGATGTATAGACTTGTAATGTAAAGTGCGTTGTATAGACTTCATGAAGACACTGTGAACTCGAGTGCAGTGTATGGACTTCACTATGCAGACTTTGAAGAGCATTCAGCAATGTGCAGACTTCACTGCATATGAAGCAGCGTATAGACTTAACCAAGCAATGTACACACTTGAAGAGCATTCAGCAATGTGCAGACTTCACTGCATATGAAGCAGCGTATAGACTTAACCAAGCAATGTACACACTTGAAGAGCATTCAACAATGTATGGACTTGGCCGAGGCAGACTGAAGAAGCAATGTACAGACTATGCAATGTTCAGACTTCATCTTAAAGCCAAGAGAAACTCTGTACAGACTTCCAATGAATGGACTTTAACCCAAGGATGCACAATGTATAGAGTTCACCTATGAAACAAATGTACAGACTTCAGAAGAACAGTGCATGAGCAAGCCTAACGGATGTACAGACTTTAAGATGTGTAGACTTTGCCAAAGAATTGGACGATGTACAGACTTGAAACAAGGCGAAGTCTGTACAGACTTGAAGATTCACAGTGTGTAGACTTTGGCAAGGCAACGTCGGTAAAGCTCCCAATGTACAGACTTTCGAAGCTGATCGTAGGTAAAGACTCCAATGTGCAGACTTGGAGTTGCAACGTAGGAACAGATGCCAATGTATAGACTTTGACAAGCAACGATGTACAGACTTTACCTATTAGTTCAATGTACAGACTTCGAAGCAAATGTGAAGCCAATGTACAGACTTGCCACCTACCAATGTATAGACTTGGTGGAAGTCATGCAATGTACAGACTTCACGATGAAAGCATGAATAGTCCGATGTATGGACTTGGCAAGCCTAAGACGCTGAATGAGACGGTGGGGTCTGTATAGACTTTGCTCAAAGCCTTAGACGCTAACAGAGACGGACGCTGTACACACTTTAAGTCCAGTGTATAGACAATGCCTTCGACTCTAAATGAGATGCTAAGAAGATGCATTGTATGGACTTTGAGAAATGCTTCAAGTGGATGGCTGTACAGACTTCATGAATGTGCAGACTTGACAACGAGATGCACAATGTGTAGACTATGCACATGCATGAAGAGCCCTGATGATGTATGGACTTGCTAATGCAATCTAGGGCGATGTGCAGACTTTGTCCACGAACTGTGCACATGCATGAACGATGTAAAGACTCTGAAATGCTTTACCCTGCAGTGTATAGACTTGCTAGTCATCAAACTACATGCATACAGAAAGGCAACGCACATGCACAACCAATATATCAGTCATACACATGCATTCTCCACAAAACAAGTTATGTTGCTATCATCAAAATACAATCTCATAAAGCACTCACTGTGTTGCTATCATCAAAACAAAACAACATTGCTATCATCAAATCAACATAGCACATGCTTGTGCCTAAGAGGCACAACACGCCCTGCCGGAGTAATCTCCCGTGGTGGTCTCTCTCCTCTTCTCTCTTCTTTCTGTATTGCAGCAAAATGAGCCCCCGCGCTCCGCTTCGCCTCCTCCGGCATTCCGCGTGATGCCACTCACAGATTGGTGATCACGGTGGGACCTCGTTCGCTTTCCCTCGGTTACCCTTGCGATTTCGGCACCGCCGTGTGCTCCTCCACCCTTGCGCCCTCGCGCGCTCCAGTTGTGCTCACGGTAGCACTTTCAGCTCTTATCCCTCGTGCACCTCGTGCACTTCACTCCTAATCCCTTGTAATTCATTGGGTGTTGATTATATCTTTGTTACCTCTGTTGTTTTCTTATGTTCTGTATATCTGTTCAGCACTTCATTACATACATCCACCCCTTTTTTGTATTATTTTTATTTTTTTTCTAAGGATCACCCGCTCTCGGTGAAGGAAGGACTCTTCGTTCGGGAATTCCTCTCGACGGACTAGGATCTCCTCCACCGGGACCTCCGTAGTCCCCGACAGAGAAGGATTCCCTCTTCGTTCACTGGGCTGGTTGTACCATTGAAGTTCTCCGGAGTTAGTCGACCTATTCGTGGTAAGACGAGTGACCCTAGTTGACACGGCGGTGAAACAAAAACTAACTGGGGTCCCTATTTTTGTATGAACTTCAGATCTGGTTAAAAACACACAAAAAATTATCAAAATTGAAACAAAAAAGAGGGCGTAAAGGCATCCACTTGTTTGATAATCTCTGCTATCTGCTTGTTGGTGTATGTTTTTGCGTTCCGAAAGAACTTTGAGCATGGCTCACGAGTCTTTTGAGGAGAACCACCCTGGTCGTGGTCAATCAGTCGAGTCGCGAGTCCATGCTATGGACTCGGGTCCTTCTTATGAGCCCTCACGTGAGGTGCAGGTTACCGCAGGGGACACATCCCCACCATAGGACATCTCTTATTTGCTAGGTGTCCTCGCCAATACGGAGCTTACCTCTGAGCAGCTCCGGGCCTTCCAGGCCATTCTGAAAGAGAAATCTGTTTCCCCCCCCCCCCCAGGAGTCAACTCCAGCCATCGCACCCCTCCAAGAGTCAGTGCAGGCCATCCCATCTCCTTCACTGGCGCAAGCCATCCAGTCTCTCTCGCTTCAAGGGTAAGCGAGCCAACAACCACCCTCGTTCCAGTTCCCTTCACAATCTCAAACCCATGTTGTTCCCCACATACCGCTCCAGCCGGGGCCAACTGCCGGCGGTCCGGCAGCTCCCTCTCATTCGGGGTTTCCCCTTCAAGTCTCCGGGAGACATTTTCCTCCCCAGTGGCAGGTGCGACCTTCACCTCCCGAGGAGCTCGCCCAATCGCTCCTCAACAGGTTCAATAGAATGGACGAACAATTTTAGAATTTAAAGAAAATGGTGGACATGAAATCCACCCCGGAGGTTGCTTTGCCAATCCTTCCGGTGATCCATCTTCCTCCCTTCGAAATACCTACGTACCACAGGTACAATGGCACTGGCAACCCCTTTATTCACCTCAAGGACTTCATGTATGAATCCTCCTATTGGCAAAATGACCAGAGATCCCTGGCATACCTCTTTCGGAGATCATTGGATGGTCCTGCGCTAGAGTGGTTCTATTCTTTGGAGCCCGGCGAGGCCGAGAACTTTGATACGGTGCAAAGAAGATTCTTACAAAAGTATCAGGATAGGGTCGGTCCCTCTCTTTCCATTACCGACCTAGTGGCCGAGAAAATGAAGCTCGATGAATATTTTGTCCGCTATGCCGACAGATGGCGGTCCCTGGCAGAAAGGATAAGAGATACCCTCTCAGAGCCGGAACAAGTAAAGATGATTGTGTCCAATGAAACCCCACAGTTCAGGCACATCCTGGCCATGAACAAGCTTACCACAATTGAAGAGCTCTATGAAAGGGTCCGGTATATCCAGACCCAGTTAAAAGACTCTCCCATTATGCACATGTTTGAGCCGTCGAAGCCCAAGGTGGTCAAAAAGACAGGCACTGGTGTCCCAAGTGGAGCGACAGAAGGGGTTGTGACAAATGAGCAGATGAGTGCAGTCAACAACGCCAACTATGCACTCAACCCAAGGCCTCCACAAATGCCCCGACTTCCCCTCCAACAAGGTCCTTTCCCCTCTCGTCCTCCACCCCAAAACAATCCACCCTAGAACAATATGCCACAACCACTTCAACCCCAATAACAACCACGACCCAAGCAACAACAACCGCCACCTCAGTACCAAAAAGTTCCACCCCAGGGAATTATGGCCCCCCACAGCAGCAAAGGAGGCCGATTGGTCCTAAGAGAGCCTGGAGAGGGGGATTTCTGTAGCGCACCCAAAGAGCAGCCCAACAAGACTCAACAGGGTCCAACGAGGCAAGCTCACCCGAGTGATAGCCCACAGGGCCCACTCAGGAAAGGAAAGCCCAATGAACAAACACTCGAGGAACCAACTCTCCCCGGCGGCCCCTAGGCTCGGAGGGCCCGAGTGATGGTCAGGTCACAAGGAGGGTCCGGTCCAAGCCGTCTCCCCGCTCGGGAGAGACAGGCGCCAGCCGACCTATCTGACCCCCCCTTTTTCCGAGCTATGCTCATCGCCCGGACAGGGCTGGCGTTTCAGTAGCTCGGCCGGACCAGACACTAGCCGTTCGTGCTGCCGTTAAGAGTCCCCAACGGACAGGGGAATCAAGAAGCCGCCGGGCTTCAAGGCGATAACGTCCCCACGATAAGGGCCTCTTAAGCCCACGTTGAGGACGTAACTCCCGCCGGAGACCCTTCAGCTTACAGGACTCTTGAAGGCGGTATACTACTTAAGCCAGGGCTACCCTCCGGTAAGAAAAAAGGCAATACTCCTGAGCAATCCGCTTCACCCCCCTTTTTGGTGGAGAGGAGTCTCGCGCACCAGCTTTCCTCCTCCCCTCATTACTTCCACCGCAGCTCTACTGACTTAGCCATCGGAGGGTTTTACCCCAGGGAGATCCCCTGGGCCCTCTGATACATTTTCTTGTCTTGCAGTTTCATCTTCTGGTGATCCACGGCCCACTCAGGACGCAGCGCGAGATTTCACCTCTTCATCTGGCGCCGTCTGTGGGAAACGCGCGAAGAGCCAAGATGGTGAGAAGAAGCTCAGGGAGGAGATCCGCCGTCGAGAAGGGTAAGGCCGTGGTGGCGGCGGGAGATGACCCCTCTAGGGCCTCACAGAACCCTCCCTCCAACACCAGCGTCCCCACCAACGGGCCGCCGCCCCCTCCGACGGTGACGGGGGTAGCCCCCAACGGCGGCGACGAGATCTTCCAGGCCCTCAATAAGAAGATTGACGTCCTCGTGGAGCTCATGAGGGCCCAGGCGGCAAGGGATGCCAGGACTCGCGCCCCGTCCGGGAGCCCCCCCCGTCGAAGTGCGTCCCAGCATACCGCTGGAGGTCGCTTCACCCTCCGCGGTCAGCAGCTCATCCGCAACAACGCGGGAGGACCCTCGCAAGCTCCACCCCTGGAGCAAGAGGCTTCCTCCATGCCCAGGAGAGGGAAACAGGGGGCGAGGCCTCCACGCCCGAGCGCCGGCGGTCCTGAGGATCGCCACGACGCTCCCCCCAGCCCCACGGCGCGACCGCAGCCGGAACTATCCCTTCGGCTGAGGGATTTCGAAAGACGCTTCGCAGAGCAAGAGCGCGCCCTCCGCGCCCTGCAGAAGACCTCCCTCCCGGAGGATGAGGAGAAATCCCCTTTGTCCGAGCACATCTTGAAGGCAGAGGTATCTTCCAGAACCTCCATTCCTACCTTCAAGCTCTATGATGGCCAGGGCGACCCAGCCGACCACTACGACAGCTTCGATGCCCTGGTGACCCTGCATGGAACACCGGATCCTATTAAATGCCGAGCCTTTACGGCCACCCTGGTCCAAGGCGCTCAGGCGTGGTTCCGGGCCCTCGCCCTTGGGTCCATCCGGGACTTCAGGCAATTCGGGTGAGTCTTCAAGGAGAGCTTCGCCGGAAGCGCCCCCCCGAGGTCAGTAGCGGGGCTCCTGGCCCTCAAACAGGCACAAGGGGAAAGGCTCCGGGCTTACGTCCACCGATTTAAATCGGAAGCCCTCAGGATTCCCCGCCTGGATGTGGCCTCAGCCACGACCGCTCTGACTAGGGGCACCCGGGACGAAAATCTCCGTCGCGAACTGGTCCTCCACCCTCCCTCGACCCTTGCCGAGCTAGTGACTCTGGCACTGCGCCACGCCGAGTGCGAAGAAGTACTCAGCGCCTGTCGATACACAACCGGCTCGGGTTGGGAGGGGGACAAGAAGCGGGCCCCCGAGTCAAACCCTGGCTCGGGCAAGAAGCGTGATCGGGAAGGAGAGCACAAACGGAGGTATGAGCGGTACACCCCGTTGACCACGCCAGTCTACGAGATCTATGAAGACATCAAAGACTCGAGACTCCTCCGCCAGCCCGAGCCAATGAGGTCGAAGAACCACAAGCGTTACAGACATTACCTGTTCCACGGCGACCACGGGCACCACACCGGCGACTGTCACCAGCTCCAGGACGAGATCGAACGCCTCATCCGTCAGGGGCACCTGGCCCGGTTCGCAGCTGGGCACAAAGAAGACAAAGACGCCGCCGAGGAGATCGACAATGCCCCCCGAGGGGTCCACATCAACGTCATCTCCGGAGGAACGGCATCGGGCGGCGACACCAGCCGAGGAAGGAAGCGCCATGCCGAGCGGGCCAGCAGGGTCTCAGAGCCCTCAGGGGGCCCACCGAGGGAGCCCCAGGTCATAGTCTTCTCCGACCAAGACCTGGAAGGGCTAAGCACCCCGCATGATGATGCCCTCGTCATCTCGGCCACAATAAACCATTGTAACGTCGATAGGATTCTGATTGACAATGGAAGCGCCCCCGATGTATTATCTTATGACTGTTTCCTTAAGATGGGGGAAGACCCATCCAAGCTCCACCCGATCCGAACCCCCCTTTGCGGGTTTAACGACCTGGCCACCTACCCCGAGGGAGCCCTAAGCCTGCCGGTCACCATCGGCACCCCGCCCAAAACCGTTACGGTCATGGTGGACTTCATAGCGATCAAGGGTATGATAGCGTACAACGCCATTTTCGGCCGGAAAATTCTCAGCCGAATAAAGGCCGTACCATCTACCTATCACCAAAAAATGAAGTTTCCCACCAAAAATGGGTTGGGGGAAGTCCGAGGTAACCAGGCCACGGCTAGAAGGTGCTACAACATCTCGGTGGAAGCCTCAAGGCTGGACGGAGGGGATAAGGGCCCCAAGGGAATCGAAGGGAAGACCGTAACCGCCGAGCCCGGTGGCGAATTGCTAACGGTATTCCTAAACGATGACACGGCCCCCGGAGTAAGGATCGGGGCCGACCTATCATCCAAGGAACAGTAGCAATACAAGAAATTTCTTTCTGAGTACGCTCAAGTCTTCGCTTGGGCCGATGATCAACTCCCTGGCATACCAGGGGAGACCGTGATGCACAAGCTCAGCCTCGACCCCACCGTCAGGCCCGTACAGCAACGGAGAAGAAAGCATGCACCCGAGAAGCAGGCGGTCATCAAGGCGCAGGTCACCAAGGGACAAGAGACAGGCCTCTTCAAGCCAGTCCTGTACCCTACGTGGCTAGCCAATGTCATCCTGGTGCCAAAAACCACAGGCAAGTGGCGAATGTGCGTGGACTTCACTGATCTGAATAAGGCTACCCCCAAGGACTGCTATCCGCTACCGAGCATCGACCAATTGGTTGATTCAACCTCGGGCAACGAGATACTCAGTTTCCTAGATGCCTATTCAGGTTATCACCAGATCAGAATGAATCCAGAAGACGTCGAGAAGACAGCCTTCATCACTGACTGCGGCGTGTACTGCTACACCCGGATGCCCTTCGGGTTAAAGAACGCCGGAGCCACATATCAGCGGCTGGTAAACCATGTGTTCGAGGGACAGCTAGGCCGGAACGTCGAGGCTTACATCGATGACATGCTCGTCAAGACCCCCAAGGCCCAAGACCACTTCGCCGACCTTGCTGAAACCTTCGGCACCCTCCTGAAGTACAGCATGAAGCTCAACCCCGCCAAGTGCGCCTTTGGAGTAAAATCCGAGAAGTTCCTGGGTTTCCTAGTCACTCAGCGCGGGATCGAGGCCAACCCCGACAAAGTCCAGGCCATCCTGGACATGCGTCCGCCCACGTGCCTTAAAGACGTCCAGCGTCTGACGGGGCGTGTCGCCGCTCTCAGCCGTTTCCTATCCCGTGCGGCCGAACGATGCTTGCCCTTCTTCAAATTGATGAGGGGGCCCAAGCTAGCATCTGCTACGTTCGCATGGGATGAGGAATGCCAGACAGCATTCGCCGAGCTTAAGGAATTCTTGGCCTCACCACCGGTGCTCTCCAAGCCCGTCCTAGGCGAGGTCTTGCTGCTCTACCTCTCGGCGACGCCATCCACGGTCAGCTCAGTCCTAGTCAGAAATGACTCGGGAATCGAAAGACCGGTATACTACACCAGCAAGGTGCTCAGTGGGGCCGAACGGAGGTACCCCGCAACCGAGAAACTCGTGCTAGCGTTGGTCACCTCCGCGAGGCGCCTCCGCCCCTACTTCCAGGGGCACCCCATCACCGTGTTAACCGGCGAGCCGCTGAAGAAGATTCTGGCCCACCCCGAGGCCTCGGGGCGACTCGTCAAATGGGCCATCATGCTCGGGGCCTACCACATCTCATACCGGCCGCGATCAGCAATCAAAGGCCAAGCGCTCGCCGACTTCATTGCCGAAAGCACCATCCCTGCCGAGGACAGGCCTCCGACCACAACCGGGCCAGCCTTGGAACTGTTCGTCGATGGATCGTCCAATTTGGGAGGCAGTGGTGCGGGGATCCTCCTAAGGTCCCCCGAAGGGATAGAGCTACAGTACGCCTTAAGATTCAACTTTCAGGCGTCCAACAACGCTTCCGAGTACGAGGCCCTTATCTCGGGAGCACGCATGGCCCGACGGCTGGGGGTCGAGCGAGTCAGGATCCACACCGACTCTCAACTAGTCGCAGGTCAGGTCAACGGCGAGTATGAGACTGGGGAGGTACCCATGATCAAATACCTTCAGTTGGTCCGGAGCCTGGCCCGACAGTTCGAGAGATTTGAGGTAGTCCGGATAGCTCGGGAGCAAAACTCCCGGGCGGACGCCCTCTCTCGATTAGCCTCCTCCCTAGACCCAGAAGGTACACGATCGGTCCTCCTAGAAGAGCTAGAGTGCCCGAGCATCGACACGGAGCTCCTCGCTGTTGACTCGGCCACCCCAACTGACTGGCGCTCCCCCTACCTGTCCTGGCTACAAGACTCCCGAGAGCCCTCCGACCCTCGAGAAGCCCGCCGAATGAAGTATCAAGCTCGGCGCTTCGTCATCCTCGACAACGCCCTCTACCGAAGATTGTTCTCCGGTCCCCTCCTGAAGTGCCTCGGTCCCGACGAGGCAGGCCGAGCCATCCCAGAGATTCATGAAGGCCTGTACGGAGCGCACTCAGGGGCACAGTCGCTGGCCAGAATCCTGTTACGACAGGGGTACTGGTGGCCCACCCTGCAGCGCGACTACTCAGCCTATGTTCAACAGTGCGACCGATGCCAGCGGTTCGACCACTTGGTCCATCAGCCGACTACGGAACTTGTCACCCTAGCCGAGCCTTACCCTTTCGCTCGGTGGAGAATCGATATCCTTGGGCCATTCCCAACGGCCCAGTCCCAGAAGAAGTTCATCATCGTCGCCATCGACTACTTCACCAAGTGGATCGAGGCCGAGGCTATGGCAAGGATCACCGAGACAGTCGTCTGGGGCTTCGTTTGGAAATCGATCATTTGTCGCTTTGGCATCCCCCGAGTGATAGTAAGCGATAACGGTCGGCAATTCGACTCTCGGTACTTCCGAGACAGATGCGCCGACCTAAATATCCGCAACCACTTCACTTCGGTCGCCCACCCTCAGGCCAACGGGCTGGTTGAAAATGCCAACAAGACTATCTTGAAAGGCATAAAAACCAGACTCGGCAAGGCTAAGGGTAGCTGGCTCGAGGAATTGCCTAGCGTACTATGGTCGCACCGAACAACCCCCAGGACGGCAACCGGTGAAAGCCCCTTTCAGTTGGTATATGGCACCGATGCCGTCGTTCCGTTGCAGATCGCCAATCCGTCTCTCTGAGTGATCAGCTTCTCACCCGAGGCCAACGGGCAAAAATTACTCGAGAACCTCGACCTGACAAGCGAACTCCGAGAGATCGCGAACGTCCGGGCAACAGAGTACCAGCGCCGCCTCACTCGATACTACAACACCAAAGTCTGAGACAGACGTTTCCAACCAGGGAACTTCATCCTCAGGAAGGCCGAAGCCTCTCGACCACTGGAGGCGGCGGGCAAGCTATCCCCCAACTGGGAAGGTCCCTACCGAGTGGTCGAGACGCTCGGGAAAGGTGCGTACAGGTTAGCGACAATGGAAGGGGAACCTATTCCTCGGACGTGGAACGCAGCCGCACTACGCAGATTCTACTTTTGAAATTGTACAGCAAGATGGACAGAATAGAATCCCTGTTTCTTTTCATTCCAAACCATTGGTACATCAGGTAGGCAAATGCCAGTACATCACATAGCAAAAACAAAGCAAAATTCCTTCTAACATCGTTTCAAGGGGTCATTGCTCGACTGACTCGATCTTGATCTCCTCGCATCCAGCCACTGACTCTGCCTCGTGCGGAAACTGGCTCGGACAAAAGGTGGTCGAGCCAGTTGGCTCGGATGGCCCGTGACAAAGGTGACAGAGGGACTTCAGGAGGAAGGCCACCTTTAAACATTGAGGAAGGCCACCCCCCAAGTTGGCAACAACCAGGAAAAAGGAGCGCCGTGAAGGCCTCCCCTCTTCCAATCTACCAACTCCTTGGAAGGAAGGAGAGAGCAAGCAGCCCCCGAAGAGTGAAAGAAATAAAGAGCAGAAGAGGGAGAAAGAAGCTGCAGACGGAGGAAGGCTTCGGTGAGGAGGGAGCCGGATACGCCTCCTCCCCTCACACGGAGGGAAGTGACGGCAGACTCCCCTGATGCCCCCATCCGTCCTCCGCCTCGGCGTCCACCCGGAAGCCTCGCCGAAGCTAAGAAGAGGCCAACGGCGTGCGTCTAACACGCCGAAGTCCTCCCCAGATCCATGCGGCGATCGTCGGACCCGTCTCGTGCACGCGCGGCGACCGTGGGATCCGTTCAACATCACAGGACAGCAGGAGCCAGCCGCTCCCCGTCATCGGCGGCGTCGCCCTCCGAAGGATCCTCCATGCTCCGAATACAAGGGCACAACGTAGAGTGAAGAGGAAGGAACGAGGAAAGACTGTTAGAGAAAATCCCAAGCGGTGGAGAGGAAAGGGTGCCTTTCGGTCCTTCTTATAGGCCAAAGGAGGCTACACGCCTTAAATGCCCCCCTCGGAAATACGCCGAAGGATTTCTCCCCTGAACAGTCACCTCTAACTCCTCGTTTCCCGCCCTCGCGGGATTCACGAAGCGGCCTGACATTCAAAGCGTGAGGGGACGGAGGGACGCCCCGTCAGGAACCTACCAAAACAGCGTGCGAGAACCGTGCAGGACATATCGGCACCTCTCAACCACTCAAGATTCGCCAACCAAATCACGGTAAGGATAGTACTCAAACAGAGCAAGTCATTTATTATCGTACCAAAAGGAAACCCTCTAAAAAGAGGAAAGATAGACAAAAAGGGCAAGAGGCAAAATACATCAGGCCTCGGGCCCACTTTGACGCTCGAGACCGGCAGAAGGAGACGCGTCACCCCCGGCGCCTTCGGTGACGGCCGGCTCGGACACTGACCTCGCCTGTGCGAGAACTGTCTCAGTCGTGAGCCCTCCCTAGACGCCCGGAGCCGGTGACCCCGACAGAGGCGACCCCTCCGAATCTTCCCCGACCGACGAAGAAGAGCTGGAAACCGACTCATCCGAGTCATAACACTGGCCAAAGGGGAACTCGACCGCGGAGTTTTGTTCATTGGCGTAGTCTACCGCCCGGCGATAGCCCTGCTTGAACCCCTTTCGAGCACCTCGGCGTAGCGCTACCTAGTAGTAAGGTAGGGCGGCTTCCAACAGGTCGGCCGAGTAAGCATCCGAGCTCCTGTAACGCTCGATTGCCTCCGCCTCGATCTGTTCCGCCCTTCCGACGAGCTCGACCCGAGCCCGCTCCGCCTCGGCCGCACGTTCCTCTGCCCGGGCCCGGTCCACCTCAGCCTCAGCTCCGAGACGCTCCGCCTTCTCCACCCAATCTAGCAGCGCGGCGCGCTCGAGCTCCCAGCGATTGTCCAGTTCGAGGCGACGCAGACGCTCCTCTTCCAAGGATCGGCTTGCCCTCTCAAGAGACTCTCGGGTCTTGGCGAGCTGTTCGGTCAGCACCCCGACTTCCAGTCGGCTCGCCCGCGCCACCTCTCAGAACGCGGAGAACTCCTGCCGGAGCCCCTCATGCTCCCCCTTTAGTCGGGCCAGCTTCCTCTCGCATCCCCCGAGGGTCCAGGCAAGGTTCGACCGCTCCGCCTCCGTCCGTGCGTGCGCCTCCGCCATCAAAGCCGCCGACCGAGCTATGACCAGGCCGCCCTCCATCAGAACATCGAGGATCCCGGGGGGGGTACTGCGCCTTTCTCCCCCCTTCCTCCTCGCGGCAATCGATCGGCAGACCCGATACAGGTCGCCCGTAATGCCGAGCCTTTCCAAGGACTCCGGCAAAGGAGACCGCTCCGCCCGGGGCACTCCACCAGAGGGCTCTGCTCGAGTAACGGGACCGGCCACCTCACGCGCCACGGTCGGTTGGGGTTGCGACGCCTCCCTGGGTGAACCCCCAACCTCGACCGGTGCCGCGGGACCAACCGCACCGGGAGCTCCAAGCACCTGGGGCTGCAACGCCCTCGCGGGCGAACCCCCAGCCCCGCCTGTCTCAGCCCGCACCTCGGCGACCGGGACGTCACCGCCTCCGGTCGACCCCCGGCCCTCGGTGTCAGCTACTTCAGCATCGGCCCCCTCTACCCCCGTGGGGGGGAGAGCCAACCTATCGCCGTCCTCTGAAGGGCCCCCGGTCTCCCCGGCCCCCTCTCGCCTGGCAGATGGGGGAGCTGGCCCCGAGGGGTCGGCCCCATCTTGCCCCCGAGAGGGGAGCGCCACCGAGCCAGAGTCGCCCCCGGCGGTAGGAGGGAGACCTGCCTTCTTGGCCCGTTTCTTGGCCTTCGCGGCCTCCCGCAACTTTCCCGCCATGGGATCCTTGCGCTTTGTGCCAGCTAGCCGTGAAGACCCCCCGGGGGCCACCCCCTTGCCCTTATCCCGGGCTTGGGCGCGACCCATAGGAGCCTCCGGCTTGTCGGCCGCCGAGTCATCTTCTCCCAGATCGATGACCTCAGCAGTTTCCTCCAGAGCTTCCCGCCTCACGTCTACAGCAAAGAAAGAAGACCCGGTCAGGAGAAGAAAAGTAACTACCACCCCAGGGGAACAACCTAGAGGGCGGTACCTGTCGACGTCAATCGCGTAAGCAGGCACCGTTCGATATTCTCCGGCGTCACCAGCTCCTCGGTCGATTGGCGGTTATCTAGCAGATGGGCGGCTTGCCGCTCCACGTGGGGAGGGAACTCCTCCTGGCGAGGAGGAATGTTCGGATGGAAATTGGGCGAGATCCGGCATCTCCAAAACTCATCCGTCGCCTCCGCCTTCACCCAGAAGAATTGGATTTTCCACCCCTTGTGCGAAGAATCCTTCGCCGCGAGGGAGATGCAACTCCTGTTCCTCCTCGCCTGGATAAAGTAGAAGCCCTTCCCCGCCGACGGGTGCGCCTTCAACTCGAAAAAATAATGAAAGAGGTCCAAGGAAGGAAAAATGTCGTGCTTACGACAGAGGATCCGAAAGGCGGAAAGGAGGAGGTACGAGTTGGCCACCAACTGAATGGGCGCCAACCGGAAAAATTCGAGAATTTGGAGTACAAGGGGCTCGAAGGGAAGGCAGAACTCGCTTTTCCAAGCCAGAAGGAACGTGCAAATGTGCCCCATTCGGTCGTCCAGACTCGTCTCGTACGGGGCGGCGGCAGCAAAGCTATACCTGAGAGGAAAACGAAAGCGATGCTCCAGCTTCCTCACCTCGGCCTCCCCCAAGTCACTACGGTTGGGGACGGGCTCCCGCCTCACCTGCCCGATTTCCAGAGGCGAACCAGCCATCGAGCCAGAAGATGATCCCTCGTACGAGCTCGAGGACTCCGGGGGGGAAGGAAGTTGCCGGACCGCCTCCGCGGTTATCCTCGCCAACTCCTCGAACGCCGTCGCAAGACTTCGCGCCTCCGCTGTGCCCTCACGGTGCATCAAGGAGCCCCAAAAGCTAAGAGACTAAGGAAATCCCGAAACCCTGGAAGCCTAGAACGACAAACAGCGCCCAAGGCCTATAAAACCCTGGAGGGAGGCGGCGCGTCGTTCCGTGCTCCGAGAAAAGGGGGGCCCCTTCGTTTCAAATCTGTCAGGATCATCATTACGGGCCCCGGCGACCACTACACGTGGCTTCATAAATGCCAACAGAATTCCACCCACCTGAGCCACGCCGGTCCAAAACCTCAAAAACTACTCAACCGAGCCTCCATGGCTCGGGAGTAGGAGGGGGACAAGTGGAGAGGGGGATTTCTGTAGCCCACCCAAAGAGCAGCCCAACAAGACTCAACAGGGTCCAACGAGACAAGCTCACCCGAGTGATAGCCCACAGGGCCCACTCAGGAAAGGAAAGCCTAATGAACAAACACTCGAGGAACCAACTCTCCCCGCCGGCCCCTAGGCTCGGAGGGCCCGAGTGATGGTCAGGTCACAAGGAGGGTCCGGTCTAAGCCGTCTCCCCGCTCGGGAGAGACAGGCGCCAGCCGACCTATCCGACCCCCCCTTTTTTCGAGCTATGCTCATCGCCCGGACAGGGCTGGCGTTTCAGTAGCTCAGCCGGACCAGACACTAGCTGTTCGTGCTGCCGTTAAGAGTCCCCAACGGACAGGGGAATCAAGAAGCCGCCGGGCTTCAAGGCGATAACGTCCCCACGATAAGGGCCTCTTAAGCCCACGTTGAGGACGTAACTCCCGCCGGAGACCCTTCAGCTTACAGGACTCTTGAAGGTGGTATACTACTTAAGCCAGGGCTACCCTCCAGTAAGAAAAAAGGCAATACTCCTGAGCAATCCGCTTCACCCCCCTTTTTGGTGGAGAGGAGTCTCGCGCACCAGCTTTCCTCCTCCCCTCATTACTTCCACCGTAGCTCTACTGACTTAGCCATCGGAGGGTTTTGCCCCAGGGAGATCCCCTGGGCCCTCTGATACGTTTTCCTGTCTTGCAGTTTCATCTTCTGGTGATCCACGGCCCGCTCAGGACGCAGCGCGAGATTTCGCCTCTTCAGAGCCTATTACCCACCATTGCCAGAAACTTTGGCAGATATTTTCAGCGTCCTCATGGCCTCAAACACACTCATCCTACCCAGGGAAAGGCTCGCGTGGCCCCCGAATGTTGATACCTCCAGATACTGCGTCTATCACAGGTAGCCAGGACACACAGTAGAGAACTACTTTCAGTTTAAAGATTACATCTATGATATGAATGATGAAGGCAGAATTGACTGGGATGAAATGAGGCGATACATCGCCACTCTCAAAGCCAGGAGACCTCCTCCTAGGCCATAGTTCCAGCAACAACAGGAACTACAACAGCAGCCACAACAACAATCACAACAACAACAACAGCCTCAGCATGCACAACAACAACAGCCCAACATGGGCATAATCTAGAATCCATTGCCAGAGAACCAACAGCCCAATCACTAGGTCAACCCCATCTCCTCCTTCCCGGAAGTCGGGAGAGAGCAGGTGTGGCACCCAGAAAGTACCTCCGTTCATGCTGCCGCCAACCCTATCGTCATGCAACCCCCTCGCCTTGCCCAGGTAGCACCCCTCTCTCATCAGCCCGCATTACAACCTATAGTACCACCTTCACCATTCCCACTACCATCACGTCCTCTCATTCGCACCCCTCCCATTAACTCACCAATGACCTATCAGCCAACACCCTCCACTATGCCCTCACACCCTCTCATCTTCTCTCACTCCTCCATTTTGCCATCCACCTCTACTGTATCTACCTCTATGCCTTCCAAACCTCTTATCATCTGTCAACCATACGTGACCCCGCCTGTCTCCACAATACCTCCACCAATGCCTTCAAAACCACTCATCACCTATCACCCATCTCAAAACTATTACCCATCTCAAGCCTTATCCATGTCCACTTTGCCTCCACCTCCACCTTCCAAACCCTTTATCCTTCATAGCCCGTATGATATCCTCTCAACCTCCACCATGCCTCCACCGAACAAACCCCTCATCAGAATCCATGCTCCCATCGTTACTCCAGCTTCATCAACCATTCCTCCACCGCTACCCCTCAAACCTCCGTTAAAACCCGCAGCTACCCCCATAGAGGTACAAAAGCCGCAGACAATGGTGCTCTGGAGTGGAAGGATTTTTCACAGAGTTTTTCCTCAGAATAGTCAGAACCCCGATCAGGCTCAGTCAGAGAAGGACAATGGAGAACAGCCAGAAAAATCCATCCCTGGGACACAGTATGATTTGTTGAAACACTTGGACAAGACACCTGCTCGGATCTCCATCCTTGAGCTACTTCAGAGATCCACATCCCATCAGGCAGCCTTAATGGAATATCTTCAAAAGGTCATGGTGAATGAGGACCTCCCTGTAGAGAAGATTTCGGCCGTTCTGATGCCGACAGACACACAACCAGCTATTGTGTTCCACAACCACGAGCTTGCCCCCAAGGAAGCCCAAAAATATGCATTGTGTGTTTCGATAAAAATCAATGGAGTGTCCATACACCCGTGCTTGGTGGACACGGGTGCATCCATAAATGTGATCTCCATGAGCACCCATCAGTTATGTGGAGTCGGTGAGGAACAGATAAGACCTTCCTCGATCACAGTCACAGCTTATGACAACAGCAAAAGGCCACCACAGGGAATGATTATCCTAAAGGCAGAATTAAGCCCTGCGTCAATCCCTACAGAATTCCATGTCCTCGACATGGATCCCACATTCAAGGCTATACTGGGTCGCCCCTATATCGAAGTCATGGATGCTGTACCCTCCACCAACCACCAATGCCTAAAGTTCCCATACAATGGGAGGATTATTAAAGTGGTCAGCACGCCTGTCCTTCATACAGTGGATGCTGTTAACATCTCTTTGCCATCTGTTGGGTCGTCTCATCGGCCCATATTATCACTACTGGACGTGTATGACCCGTCCCGCATTCTGCTAACACCAAAGAAGCCACCTTCAGTACCGATGTCACGTCTCCCTTCCCATTCTAAAGGATGCGAGATAATGAGGAATATCGGCTATCAACAAGGCAAAGGCTTGGGCGCGTAATTACAAGGAAGGCTGAAGCCGCCAAAGGAAAAAAGGTTAGGCCACAAGTTTGGCCTAGGCTTTAAAAGACTGCTCGGGACGGACGGGAAACCCCTCACGTGGACGCTATCCTCTCACTTCAAGAAGGGGCCCGTTGTTCAGATGGGAGATTACCCACAGGAAACACATGGACGATCGCATGTTGTGTACTTGGCTGAAAAATGTTCAAGGGCCGGTAAGAAAGGCAAGATCAAAGATCCGGAATGCAAATGGGGAAAATGGTTTGACATACAAGATATTCCTATTGCACTAGAAAGAATGTTCTCACCACCGCAGTCGCCATTGATCTCTGAAATGCCAGGGAATATCACTACTGTTGCCAAAGTTCCAAACCATCCTCGCCAAGAGGACTCTGTCACTGGCAGATCTTCATCTGTCCTCAACATTGCCATCGACGGCTCATTAGCCGTCGTCTTCTCCATTCACTCACCTCAGCCTTCGCTGATGTCTTCCTCCTGGGTCAGACGGTTGTCTAACGATCTTCCCAGGTCCCCTTCTCTACTTACATACCTGCGCGGGTTTCTCAACCCACGCCAGGTTTTCAATCATGATCTGCTCTACGGGCCTCCCAATCCCTTAGCCATAATCACCTTTCCCCCTCCTCCGATTTCTTTTCATTATTTTGTCATCAAAAATGAAAATGAAAAAAAAACGTCAATTTTTAAACTCCTCAACAACACATCATTGTTGAGGAAATCTCCTACATCTCTCACGAGTGCGTCCCGCCTTGCGGGCCACCCATCCAAGGTCCTATGAGCAACCTTTTCTACCCCTCCTCTGAGGAGTCTTTCCATGTACATTCTTCACCATCCCCTTTAACCTTTTCTCCTTCTGTAAATAATGTGAGTCAAGCTAGGGAAAATAAGTCAAGGGTAGTACCCAAAAAGAAATTCAAGGGTAGGCAGATCCCCTGTCGATTCCTTCTAGATTTAGTCACTAGGTGTCAAGCCCTTCTATCCATCCCTCAGTTGCTAGAAAATCCTATCCAGCTACCGGAGATAGAATGTGAGGGCAATTGTGCGATTGATGAAGGATATGCGGTTTATGAGATCACTGATGAATAATACCCTACTGGAGACGAGGATGAAGAATATGAGGACGCGATCGGCGCATATGCTAGTGGAATGAGGAGATTCGACGAGCCGTCAGCCGCCGTAGAAGAGTCCACCAAAGAAATCAATTTGGGAACCAAGGAAGACCCTAGGATCATCTTCATACGTGATAATTTGTCATCATCTGAAGAAGATGTATTAATTGGGGTTCTCAAAGAGTATAGGGACACGTTTGTATGGAGCTACGAGGATATGTCGGGTTTGGATTCCACCTTGGTTGAACATCGCTTAACTCTAAAACCAGGGTCCGTCTCGGTAAAACAAAGGTTAAGGCATTTCCACCCTCAGATGGCTTTAAAAATGAAAGAAGAGGTCGACAAGCTCCACAAAGCCAGGTTCATTAGAGTCGTCTTTTATCCTCAGTGGGTGGCGAATATTATCCCGGTCATGAAGAAGGATGGAAAAGTCAGGATTTGCATCGACTTCCGGGACCTTAACCGCGCGTGTCCAAAGGATGATTTTCCCTTGCCTCACATTGATGTGTTAATCGATAACACGGCAGGTTATGAGACTCTCTCATTTATGGATGGATTTTCGGGATATAATCAAATTCGTTTGGCAGAAGAGGATCAGGAGAAGACGGCATTCACTACACCATGGGGAACATATTATTACGTGGTCATGTCGTTTGGGTTAAAGAATGCTGGAGCTACTTACCAATGAGCTATGATGGCCATATTTCATGACATGATGCATATATATATCTGGAGGTGTATGTGGATGATTTATTGGTGAAATCAAGAACCAGGGTGGAACATCCGAAGGTTTTGGCTAAGGTGTTGCAAAGATCAAGGGAGTTCCAATAAAAAATGAACCCGAAGAAGTGTGTGTTTGGCGTATCATCGGGTAAATTACTGGGTTTCATTGTGAGTAAAAGAGGGATTGAGATAGGTCCCAACAAAGCTAAGGCCATCAGGGACATGCCGCCTCCTAAAAATTTGAGGGAAGTTCGAGGTTTAATTAGGAGGCTGTAATTCATCCGTCGGTTTGTGTCTCAGCACTCACAAAGGTGTAGACCTTTCTATGAGTTGACCAAGTCAGGAGTAGAATTCCATTGGGATTCTAAGTGTCAAAAGGCTTTTGAAGGGTTAAAGAAATACCTGGTTAATCCACCTGTTCTCATTCCACCCAAACCAGAAAAACCTCTGATCCTTTACATCTCAGTCTTGGATGACTCCATGGGAGCCGTCCTCGCACAAGCCGATGAAGAAGGTAAGGAACGGGCCACCTATTACTTGTCCAAACTCCTCAATTCTTGTGAACAGAAGTATACAGCCATGGAGAAAACCTGTGCTGCCCTCGTTTGGGTAGTGCAGAAATTGAAGCACTACTTCTTAGCTCATGAGGTCCATTTGATCACCCGCATGAACCCTATCAAGTTCCTCCTGGAAAAATCTGTCATTACTGATAGGCTAGCACGCTGGCAGAGTTTCCTCTCTCAGTTTGACATCACCTACATTCAGCAAAAGGCGATTAAAGGCTATGCTATAGCTGAGCATCTCGCTCATCATCCTCTCCCCAAGTTCGATCTTGTCAAATCAGAGTTTCCGGATGAGAAACTAATGTATGTCACTCAATCCGATGAGCCAATGTGGACATTATATTTTGATGGAGCTCTGAATTCCCAAGGGAAAGGCATTGTCATTGTCCTTCTGACGCCCGAAGGTGTTACCATCTCAGAGGCATTTCATCTCGCGTTCCCAGTCACCAACAACATTGCTGAATATGAGGCTCTTCTAGCTAGTCTGGAACTAGCCCATTCTTTCTATATCACTGAATTGCGAGTCGTAGGTGATAGTCAACTTATTCTCCGCGAGGTGCTTACCAAATATCGCACCCTCGATCCCAAGCTCAAGCCCTATCAAGAGCTGGTCTCCGCTTATGCCAAATTGTTCACCAAGCTGATCTTTGTCCATGTTCCTCGCGAACAGAACATTCTGGCCGATGCCCTCGCCTCCTTGGCGTCATCTTTCAAATTTCCTTTAGGTGCATGGTCCAAATCCATCACCATCTACAAACGCCTCGTCCCTAATGTTCAGGGCCCTTACCTCTTAAAAATCAAAGAAAGAGTCCTACGGAAGATTCAGGAAGGGGAAATTCTCGAGAAAAGGGAAGTCATGTTGGCAGAATTTGAAGAAGAACTGGCTGATGAGGAGAAGCCTTGGTTCTATAAAATTGTCAAATCTTACAAAGATCAGTCTTACCCTGAAGGAGCCACCACAGAGGATAAGAAAGTCATAAGAAGGGTGGCCCGAAAATACACATTGGTTGGAGGTCTACTGTATAGGAGAAGCCTTACTGGTGTTCTATTAAGATGTCTTGATGACAATGAGGTCTGGAAATGTGTAGAAGAAGCACACTCAGGTGTATGCGGTGGCCATGTAAATAGCCAAATGCTCGCTAAGAAGATCATTAGGCAAGATTTTTACTGACCCACTATGAAAGAGGATTGTGATGTTTATGTCCGTAGGTGTGTCAAATGCCAGCTTCACGCCGATAAGATTCAAACACCATCTTCCTCACTTCATCCAGTATCCTCTCCATGGCCTTTCTCCATGTGGGCGTTCGACATCATTGGTCCCTTAGGTGATCCTAACTCCCTCACCAAGTAGAAATCCTTCATCCTCACTGCGACGGAGTACTTCACCAAATAGGCCGAAGTCGAAGCTTACGCAGAAATCAAGGCATCAACAGTCTGCAAGTTCATCATGAAGAACATCCTCACCAGGTTCGGCATCCCAAGCACAATCGTCACCGATAATGGGCCACAGTTCATTTCTCAGGACCTTCAAGACCTCTGCAAAAGATACGCAATTGCATTGCATCATTCATCACCTTATTATCCACAAGGTAATGGCCAGGCAGAGGCCACCAACAAAACATTGATCAAAATCATAAAGAAAACCTGCGAGTCTAGTAAGTTTTCAGACTGGCCAGAAAAACTTATCGAAGCTCTATGGGCCTATCGCACTTCGATCCGTACCCCCACTGGGCAGACTCCGTTTGCCCTTACTTATGGGATGGAAGCGGTAGTCCCGTACGAGACTTTGATTCCTTCTCTCAGGGTACAATTGGATGATGAATTTCCCCTCGACGAACGTCGTAATTCACTCCTTGCCCAGTTGGAACTCTTAGACGAGAAGCAGCTGGCCGCTGCCGAGCATGCACGTGTTTATCAAAATAGACTCGCTTGCTTTTACCAAAAGAAAGTCATTGAGAGAAAATTCAAAGTCGGCGAGATGGTCGTGAAAAGAATTTTTGTCAAACCTGGAGGGCCGCGTTCTAAACTTCAACCCAATTGGGAAGGACCATATGTGGTTCAAGCCATGTACCCTGGCAGCACCTACAAGCTACTCAATGCCGAAGGGGTCGAGTTATCCCACCCTTGGAACGGGCTTTATCTTAAGAAATACTACCCTTAGATAACCATAACAACTGGCATGGTACGAGGGCCATCGGAGCTAGAAATTCACTCTTCGGTCTTTGTAGTCTAACTCAGGGTTAACTTGCGCACACTCTCACACACCGTTTTTGGGATCAAGCGAAGCGGAACTCGAGGGAAGTTTCAAAAAAAAAAAGAGAAGAAAAAGAGAAAGAATGCCTAGTTTTCATCATGCAGTCAAGTCTTTGCATATGTCCTTCATGTAAGGTAGGATCCATTAAGGCTCAGTAGGTCTTGGGTCTTGGCCCGCCAGAACCGCGGAGATTCCTGTCCGGTCATGTCGGCTTACGCCCATTAAAAGAAGGCAGCACGCACACACGCAGCTGTTTTTGCCAAAAAAATTGGTAGTATTGCTTATTGTGGGGCTGTACTCGAAGGTCTCCAGAAAAGTCATAATCTTTGTTCTCTTCTTTCTCGACCCAATGAGACAGTCGGTGCCCTTAAAACGTTGAGCATAAGGCAACCAAAATACCATACCCTGAAGGCGAGAGTAGGATTTATCTCCTCAAACTCGAGTCAGAGTACGAGAAGAGGGCAGTGTCCCCGCAGGCATACAAGAGGGATCCCTACATATCAAATCATCATGTCTCCCTCAAAAAAAAAATCCAAAGTCAGATGAAAGCCTGGTCACGGCCGTCCCTGATTTCAATATGCGTGACCCCTCAAAACGAAAGTTAAATTCCACAAAGGGGCAACGTAATTCTGTTCGAGGTCTGGTCCGAAATCGCCCAAAAGGGAGAGGTCGAGTAGGTCCCGGTTAGCTCGTCGGGTTAACGGTTCTGCCGGTCCTCTCGGAAGGTTTACCCCACTACTCTTCTTTCTCCCCTCAAAGATGAAAACTCAATGGAAATCCTGAAAGGCGCGCCCCGCTAAGGCAAGCGACCTCATTTTAGCAAAACACACATGTAATTGTCTACTTCGAAAAGCAAAAGTCATCGCCGCGAAGGAGTCTCAGTGTTTTTGGCCGGTCAAGACCTCTATCTACTACCTCGGTGGTTTATTACTTCAACCTCGGGCTTAGGTCAATGCAAGCACGTCACCAATAGGTGCGACGGCGTCTGAGTCCGGGTCAGCGTCGCGCGGTTGGCCGGTGGGGTTCCAAGGTGTTCCATCATATACCATCTAGAGTTGTGAGGAAATAGACCCAGATCGGGCAAATCTTTTACCTCAAACACTCCTTCGGTGAATCCTTACGGTCGGAAGTAACTGGGAGCCTAAGCATGGCATGACGGTTTTGTCATGAGGTTAAGTCTTAACCGGCAGGATTATCACTTGAGGAGTCTAGGGGCCCAAATCAATCTAGATGTGCGCACAGGATACCTGGGGGGTTAGTAAGAAACCATGTCTTCATAAGAGTCAGGTGCCATAAGATTGGTCGCTAGGCATTAATCCCAAAAAAATGTAGTGGCCCTCGAAAGACGTCGTCAAGTGAGTCCCCAAGTGGGAATTCTTTTGGAGCATGTTAACCCCACATTACGCTACTTAAGAACGATTCAAACACCCCTGATCCAAAAACCATGCCGGTTGTAATAAAAAGTATTTTTCAAAAAAAACAAAAAAAAGCAAAAAAAATAACACACAAAAATATATCATTACAAAACAAAAAAATAAAAAAAAAATTTACATCCGTGTGATCTCATTTGTGTGCTACATTTTTACATTTTATTCACATTTGCGTGCCCGTGTGTCGCATGCCCGTGTGTCGCATTCATCACCTTTACTCTTACCTTAATTGATAAAGGCTTGGCCCCTTGACCCGTTATCAAGGACAGTCGGAACAAACATTTGCTTGTTGAGCAAGGGGCCAAGTCAGAACGGAAAAACTGACTTGTTTTTATTAAGCAATGTATACAAGATTGAAAAGCAGGAACGAAGGCAGAAGATAGGAAACCGAACATTCCTTCCTTTATTTCCTTCTAGAAGTTGTACATTAGGTTCCGTCCTCTCTCTCAGTGTTACCCCTTTCTCCACTCCCCAGGCGAGGAACTCTGGAGGGTGTTGCCAAACCATGCAAGTCGGAGCCTCTACTACTCTGTACCCCTCTTCCCGTCTCTGCTCCCCGTCGATCGACAGGGGCGGCAAAGAAACTACTAACACAAAAGCCACGCTCTCGTGCTCTTCGGTAGCGCTCTTCGCCATCTCTTAGCAACTGTTCAGCAAGACCGAGGCTGGTTCGGAGTTCAAACAGTTGGGCCTCCATGGCCCTTCGCTCCTCTCTCTCATCCAATCTGTCGGCTCTCTCTCTTCCGGTGACTCTTTCTCTTTCCACGCGCTCTCTCTCTCTGTCCTCCCTCTCCAGCTGAAGGGTGATCCTCAGCTCCATGGCGTCCCGAGAAGAGCCATCGTCTGGACGATGCCGTAACTCTTCCTCCAGTTCTGCTATTCTGGCTTCCCCCTGCGCGGTGCGGACAAGTGCATCTTGCACCTCTTTCGTCTGCCATAACCAGCATCTCAAATATGTGGAGGCACGAATAAGTGAAATTCAATGACCAGACTCTCACCTGTGTGGAGAGCATTCCTTCTACCTCCGCAGCTCGCCGCGTAGCATGAGCAAGCTGCTCATGAAGCAAATCGAGTTCAGAAGTGGGGATCCATAAACTGGAAGAAACGCCATCCGCCCCCATTGCTGAGGAGGCCACATCAAGCTGGGCGCGCTGCAACACACATAAGGTGACACTGAGGACCTAGCACTAGGAATCCTGGTCTATGATCATGTGTATGTAGGCTTACCAAAGAATTCAAGGCGGCGCGAGTATCATGTAACTGTCGCTCCGTGCCTATCAGGCGAGCTTGCAGGTTCGCTATCATAGTGTCGCGAACATCCTGTGGCCAGGGCATAGGTCAACATACAAAAAAATAATTAAAAAAAGGAAGAAAATAAAATAAAAAAATATTATTCACCTCCACGGTCCCTTCGGGATGGAGTCGCTCTGCATACATCACCTTATAGAGGCGTAGATAATCCTCGCTGTCTTGAGCATGTGACTCCACGGGAGTGCCACCCCGTTGCCAGTCCTCGTATTGCTTAGGGAATCGCACTCTCCGATCAATGGAGGTCACCGGCCCACGCGTCTTCCTCCCGACACGTGGTGTGGTAGCCATGTCCACCCATTCTTGGGCCAGCCCTAGAGTCCTCATGGCCAATCGTAGCCGAAGTGGCTCGATTTCGTTCAAACAGTGCATCCAGAGGTCGCGTCCGAACCGGGCACGGCTAGTTATGACCCATGGCTGATCGGCGTCAGTCGTGCCCGCATAAGGCCTCCAGACCACCTAGGTCAGGTCACACACATCTTCTTAATATAAAAATAAAAAAAAGAGAAAAAGATGATGATGAAATAATAATCACCATTGCCGCGGGGAACTCTTGCAACTCGCGCCTTAACATCATCAGCTGGTAGGATAGAGAGGATGCGCTCGTGATAGGTTGTCACCGCCTCGCCAGCGGCACCGCCATCGGTCGCCAATGTCAGACTTTTCCCATTGGAAGGTAATAATAGCTCCACAACTGCACCGTCATGTGTCATTAACATATCAAAAAAAAATAAAAAAATAAAAAAAAATAAAACCAAAAAAAAGAGAGAAGCAGGATACCTGGATGAACGGCGTAAAACCACTCACTGTTACCTCTCTGTCTGCCCTTTCAGACAGACCCGTGAATAGATGCACCAACATGGCTGCTCCCCAGGCATATCGTACCACTTTCTCAGGGTCTACCAAGAATTCTAAGAAGCGACAATGAATGCTGTCTCCTTTCGAGCCCAACAACAGTTTCCCCAACATGAAGAACAGGAATCTCCTCAAATCCATGTTGGCTCTCTCCCAATTGCTCGCGTCTACGCAGTAGACAGCACGGCATCCTCTTTCAGTCCTCTCCATGAACTCTTCCAAGGACTCGTCATCACGAGAACGAATGTCAGTAAGCCCCAACGTCTCCATAATAGGCGTCTTGGCTACAGACCTGTTCTTACGATCATCCAGGTCCACTCCTAGCAACCTCTGGGCAGCCTCTCAGTAGTCGGAGTACGTAATGCCAGTCAGCACCTCGCCATCCACTTTCAGGCCCGTAATTCAGACCACATCTTCCAGGCTGGGCACCATGTGCCCCTAAGGCATCAAGAAAGCACGGCTCATTGGATCCCACCTTTCGCGCAATGCTTGGACGAGGGCAAGGTCGAGCCTGATTGGCTCGATCCGAAGAAAGACTCCAACCCCATCACGTCTAGCCTGGCCTTCTGAAAATTCGGGAGACCCCGGTATGCAGCCACTACCAACTCCCATGGAATGTGTGATTTCATCACACCCTGTGCATACACAAGGAGGGGTTTTGTTAGAAGGGAGGAAGAAAGAATGAGAGAAGGGGCAAGAAAGCTCATCTTACGGGTTGCGATTGAGTCCTTTCACTAAAGTACCCTTCGAGGTCTGAGAGCCTCCTAGAACTACTACCACTGGACCTGTTTCTCTTCGAAGAGTGGGAAGATTCACCCTCCGTTTTGAACCTTAGAACCCTTAGTTCTTCCGTTTCCGTGGAAACTTGTTGGCTACCGATGCCCCTGGGGGGAGGAACGAGGGCGGTATTTATAGAAATGGGAGAAGGGCGAATCAAGACTGCCTACATCACTGTTAACGATAACCCTCATGATATGGCACCTTCCTTGCGGTCCCACATGTGTCACTTCACCGCTCGCAGGGTAATTGATTGATGGTGCGATATGATGACTCACTCCCTACGCAGGCTAGGGATGCCATGTCATGCTGTAGAGGTCGTCCGGGAAGATTGGAAGGTCGTCAAGGAGAAGGGGCTAGAGCCGTCATTATTGACTTTGGCGGTAGATTTCCGTGTGAAAGACGGTCGGATCGGGATATGAGTCCCCATTTTCGGACGGGGTCTCGAAAAGCACGTCACATGGGAACAGTGAAGAAGCGTAAGGAAGAAGGAACGCACAAGAGGATAAATAAGCGGCAGAAAATCAAATCACTCCATTCATAAGTCTACATAAACTGTCATAAACATCACAATCATAGAGAGAAGGCGTGTATGCTAGCTCGCCAACTCTCGCCATCACCTTCACACTCATCCCTCTAGGCGTCCCTCTCCTCTCCCCTAAGGTGAGGGTCCCTCAGGGGCCTCCTGGAACTCCGTGAAGCAGTACTCGCCTCACCCCGTGATACCTACTCCACAGCGGTGGCTCGCTGCTGCTCCCCTGGCACGGCAAAAAAGCCACCGACAAAAAGATGGCCGGACTGGCGGAGTCACACCTCGAACTCTCGTGCCCTCTCGTAGCACGTCTCCATGACTCCTAGCCTCTACCCCATCACTCGAAGGGCTAGCTGGAGCTCCCTCACCTGGGCCTCCAAAGCCTTCCTCTCATCCCGATCCTGCTGTCGCTCGGCCCTTCTTTCCTCCCCCTCCTTCTCCCTCTCCTCTCTCTCTCTCTCTCTACCTCTCTTCTCTCCACCTGGAGGAGGACCCTTAACTCCAGGATGTCTGGAGACGGCCTCTCTTCATCGTAATGCCGCAGCTCTGCTATGGCTGCTGCCCAAGCATCACACTCCTCTTCAGCCCGGGTCACGCGGGCCACTGCACTGGCAAGTTGCTCCTGGAGGGAGGCGATCTCCAGAAAAGGAACCTGAAAGCTGGAAGACGATCCACCGGCCATCCCTACCATCGTTGCCTACTGGGCACGTTGGAGCAGATAAACAACAGCCATCGGTTAAGCCCCGGGATTTCAAAAAAATAATAATAATAATAAATAAATCAGGGCCCTTCTTTCCCCTCTGTCCGTTTCCCGAGCTGAAGGGACCCAGCATAGCTCTCCCTACACTGCTGCAAGTAGTCGGTACTCTCCTGCACAGGCGCACCACCTTGCTACCCGTCCTGAGCAGGGAAACGTATGCATCAGTCGTCAAGTTTCACCTTGCCGCGTCTCTCTCCCCCGACGCGGTGCGGCTCATCCGCACTCGCCCATTCATCAGCCAAGCCCTAGATCCTTGTCATACCCTGCGCATCAAACAGAAAGGGCCACATCATTAAAAGAAAAACGTGTCTCCTGTCGAAGACGCATTCATCATTCAAGTGCAACACTCACCGAACCCTCTCATCCCCCTCCACTTGTTCGCTACAAAGCTAAACAAATCAAAGAGGTGGTGATCAAGGAGCTTACCAGGCCATGCTCGCCCCCCTCCAAGTCTTCAGGTCCCTCGGGTCCCCCGAGTGCCAGAAGAGGCCCGTCCTCTTCTGTGGTTGCCTCCCCATGCTCTTGCACGGCCCTCCTCGGGTGAGGAGTTCCTCGCCCCCCTCTCCCTTCACCCCGATTTGACCCATCATGCTCTATGGATCAAGAATGCAAGAAGATGGAGCTGGGCAAGTTACTCTCCACGAGAAGAGCAGTCGTTCGCAGGGAAGGTGAGGAAGAAGAAAGGTCATCACGCGGTTCTCAGTGATTTAAATTTGAATTCAGGTTTAGAACGCGTCTTCGCGCCTAGACGCCTCAGGGAGGGAGGGAAAGATGGCACACCCTCCGCATGAGGCATATTTCTCCGCTTTCGGGGTAAGATGCTGTAAGGCGTGCCACGAGAAGATAAGTAAAGGAGAGGCGTCAGGGAAGGAACGTGCACAAAAGACAGTTAAGTGACAGAAAAGAAATCAATCCATAGAAAAAACTGTCTGTCATATACATCATAAGTGAGGATGGTGGGTGTGAACCGTGTCACACCGACATCAAAAAATTAAAAGAAATTGAGTAAAAGAAAAGGAGCAAGAGGTTGCTAATGGAGTGTGATCGCCAGAGGGATTACCTCAAAAGGGAGGGAGAATGATCGCGAATACCTGGTAAGACAAGTGATGCGGGATGGATTGTGGTTTTCCTCCTCCTCCTTCTACCAGCCGGCCGATGAAGGGGGTTTCTCTTTCTTGATTACCCTTAAACAAAACACAAACAACCAAAGAAGAAGAGGATTAGCCAAGTGTAGTATCAATCCATAATTAGAATAAGATAATGAAATATGAATATGAAGAACACACCTTTTAGTTTTTTTTAAAACCCCTAAGAGAATTAGGGAGAGGAGATATGATGCAAAGACTAAGACAAACGTATAAAAGAAACACTATATGATGAATGAAGGTGGTGAGATGAGTTAACAAGCTAATGAAACAACTCCCTGCTGTTCCTGACAACAGTAAAGGGAGAGAACCAAATAAGGTGGCTTTGGGCTGCTGCAACAGGAAGAAGAAAGAAGCAACGAACAACAGCAAACTATCTTTCTTTCGTGTGTATGTTCGTCTGTGTGTGAAAATCCGTGTGTCTCTGTGTGTGATCTCTCTGCTGTTAACCTCTCTGCTAACCTCTGCTTACTGCTGCTTGGCACGCGCGAGCAGAACCCAGGGCTCTATTTATAGGGTACGAATCATAGATTTAGTAGGATTAAAACTCGCAACACTCATCTACGGCAAGGCCTCTACTTCCCTAATCCAATAAGGTGATCAAAACATAGCATGGAACTCTCCAAGAAAGGTTCGTTCGAGTAGGACACAAAAGGGGAAAAGACGACTCTCAGAAGGGCGTCAATTGAAATTGACGACCTGCCTTAAGGCGTTAATTAAAATGACGACCGGGACAAAGGCGTCAATTCATGGATTTAATTTTGGCAATAGAATTCTTTCCTTATTTAAAATGATGAAATGACGCCTGTAATAACGGGCGTTAGTTGATAAACGACCCTCTGGGGGACGTCAATTCTTGCTTTTCCAATTCGATTAGGATACGTAAAATTCCAGAAACTGACGCCTCTAACAACGGTCGTCCTTTCATTAAGAGACGCCCATGTCTAAGCCGTTATTTAAAAGACGCCCCTCATGAAGACGTTAATTCCAAAAAAAGCTAAGAAAATCACAGAAAACACATAAAAAAGAAAAAAACTTCATATTACGGCAATATTGAAGTTCACTTTGGGGCGTCACATGGTGACATGAGATTTACTCAACATAATGTCAATTTTGGCGTGTCTATAGCTGCCCTGCCTTGGCGTCTGCTTTGCAAAGGAGTGAGACGGAATGAAGCGAAAGTGCAACAAGCGGAATGAAATGGAATGAACTGATAAGTAGATGCCAAGGTGTGATGTGACATGCCTCCGACACTAAGCGTTGGAAATCTTTCCAAGACTCCGAATGAAACAACTCTGGATGATTACAAGAAAGCATTGATCAGCTAGACCGAAAGGATTAAACTAAAGGAACTAAAAATGTGCACGAGGGCACGAAAGGGAGACACCATTGGAGAGCAGTTTACCAGCCAATGTGGATGTACTACAACCAAGGTGGATTTGCAAGAAAAAGGTAAAATGAATTGGGATAGAGACCCAGCAAATGAACACTTTTCAAGGAATCAGCCTGAGCGGCTTCAAGGAGAATAAAGTACTTGATTTGGAATGGAATATCTTATGCCAACTCAATTAAGAGCGAGTGACCTTCATTATTGGCTTAATATGAAGATTTTCATCATTAAGCTCAAAGTCCTACATAATGCATGCTGGGCTAAAAGAAAAAAATTAAAATAAACTAAAAATAAAAAATAATCAAGGATAATATTGTTAAGCCATCTAGCTTTGGTCAAGAATCCAGATCTCTAAACTGACACTAAGCCGAAGCCTGTTTGTCCACGCATCAACTCAGAAAGTGGAACCGTCGTCCCAGACCTTTAATGACTCAACGGCCTATCTGTGCGATCAAGATTCACCTGGAATTATCACTGTTTTTGATGAAGGGGAACTCAAATTCCAGGTTCATCAGAACCACAAGGTCCTTGATATGCTATAATAGCGTAGGATATTATATAGTAAAAATGCTTACAGAAGTGCATACAGGAAGATGGTGAGAGCAAGAAGCACGAGCGAACTGAGAAAGGAGCGCAGTCACCGTGGGGCTTGAATGTTGATGCCCAAACGGTGGGACCAAGGGCTTCTTACCTGTGCTCAAAATTGTGTTAACATAATCAACAACATTGAATTTTTTTCCTTTTTTTTCTTTTGTTTTGGAGTACATATATTTTTTTTGGATTTATTTTGAAATTTTTGAATTTTTATGGATTTATTTGAGAATTTTTGGATTTTTATTGATTTATGTGCGAATTTATGAATTTTTATTGATTTATTTGAGAATTTTTGAATTTTTATTCATTTATTTGAGAATTTTTGAATTTTTATTGATTTATTTGAGAATTTTTGAATTTTTATTGATTTATTTGATGCTTAGACATGGAATGCAATGTTCAAACATTGGGTGCATTGTGTAGACTTAAGGGGAACGGGTGTATAGACTTAGAATGCTTAGGCATGGATGTATAGACTTGGGCTTTGGATTTGGATGTATAGACATGAGATGTGTGGACTTTGAAGGAACGAATGTGTAGACTTGGAACGTGAGATGCTTGGAGAGTGTACAGACTTGAGAACGTATAGACTTTAGCAATGTATAGACTTTGGCAATGTGCAGTGTGCAGACTTGTGAAGGGAAGGATGTATGGACGAAGGGAAGGATGTATAGACTTGGACTTTGAGAAGAGAATGTATAGACTTAGAAAGGATGTATAGACTTGGACTTTGGGAAGAGAATGTATAGACTTGGAACGTGAGATGCTTGGAGAGTGTACAGACTTGAGAGTGTATAGACTCTATGCAAATGTATAGACTTGCATGCTTGGGATTGGATGTATAGACTTCAGCACTTTCCACCCATGATGCAAATACTTCCAGACTTGCACAACATGCACTTCTGCACTTCAAAAATCATCAGTCCACGTGAAAGAATGATCAACTCATGAAAGAATTCTCAACTTAAATGATCATAAGTGCATAATATAAATGATTCCAATTAAAACATATAGCACTTAAGTTCATAAAAATGTTGTAAGGCAATTCAACATGCAAGCCCAGAAATTGACGACCATAGGAAGTGGCGTCAAAATGATAAAAGACGACTAGCATAAAGGCGTTAATTGCATTAGAGGTCCGATCAGGAATTGGAAAGCAAATGACGCCCTCCCGAAAGGCGTTAAACAAAAGACGACCTAAAGAAAGTCGCTAATTCAATAAATGATGCCCTGAACTATGTCGTTATTTTACTGAAATTCCGAAACAGCACGCTTCCATCCCAGAAACAGAAAGCTTGAAACCAATCCTATTCGTACTCAACTCTTCAGCTTCGAACATCCATCAGAACCTTCAATCTTCCTATAAAAGGAGGGGATTTCCTTCAGCAAACCACCAAATCATCCGATTCCTTTCTGTTCTGCTATCTTCTTCTTTTTGGTTCTATTTGTTTTTTTCTGCAGACAGCTACTGCCTCGGTGAAGTTTTAAGAACCACAAAAGATGCAAAGTGCTATGAAGAAGGCCAAGATTTCCACTCCCAGGCTCTCCGAGATCCATGGCCATATTAGCAACAGAATTGCCATGAACCAGGTACTTCAAAACTTGAGTTGTTTGTTCTTCATGTTCTGCATTATTCCCTTCAACTCTCATCCTTTTCTCTTCTGCTCCGTGCCTTCTCTTTCTTTTTTTACAGGACTATCCAAACATTCCTGGCGCAAGGAGATTTACTAAGAATAAATGGCTTCCCTTCTTGCTTTCCAAGTTCAGCTCAGACATAAGAGTTTTCCTATCTAGATGGCATCTCCTAGGTTTAGTCACCCATGCCAAACACTATGACCAAATTCACCTAGATTGGGCAGCTATAGGAGCTCTTATGGAGATATGGCATCCTTCTACCCACACCTTCCTTTTTTCTACTTTTGAAGCCACAATTTTATTAGAAGAATTAGAAATGATTTTGGGCTTAAAGAAGATGAAACAAGGGGATGAGGAGAAGATGGCCATCATGCCAAGACAAATTACCTCTTATGAACTACTAACAAGCTTGATTCCTAGCCCCAATCTAGTGAATCAAATCAAAGCCACCAAAGGGATTAACCTTTTAAAGCTTGCCTCATGGGTCTACAAAAGGGCCGACCAAGCTAAAGAGGATGATGAAGTAGAACGGGTGGCAAAGGCCTTCGTTGTATGCTTGGCGGGAGCAATCTTGTTCCCTTCCACGGAGGATTTTCTAGAAGAGTCCCAATTAAGTGCTATAGCTAGCCTTTGGGAAGGAGAGAGAGCGGGACCGGCGATTTTAGCCTACCTATATAGTGGACTTACCTCGGCGGCAATGGGGAGACCGATTTATGGATGCATGATCGTTCTTTCTAGTTGGGTAGATCTCCATTTTAAATTTGACCCATGCGAGGAAGCCCAACAACCATCAAGGAAATTCTCTAAAAGCTCTCTCTCCTATATGACCGGATCATTGGGATTGAGCAATAGAGTGATGAACCGGATTCCTCAAATCAAGAAAAGAGTGGAATGGAGGGAGCACCTCAAGGTGATGCCTACGAATCTTTTCACATGCGCCCCGGGACTACTCAAGGTTCAACAACTCCGGGCACGATTCTCTCCCGGGACGGACCTTCGACTAATAGGTGCCACGAAATTTGCGCTATACAACTCACATAGGTGCCTTCCCCAACTCGGGCTCCCACGGTGATTATTCGAGGACTTATCTCACCTTCCTCCCATCAAGACAAGGGACATCGGCAGCAATGAAGATGGAGAAGAAACCACAACAATTCAAGCTCTATGGACAATCAGCAAAGCACATCAACCTGTGGAAGACTTAGAAGAAGACAAAGATCAATGGAAGATTTATGTAATAGCCTTAAGAAGTCTAAGGCCCAAAATGGCTCATTAGATGTACAATGAGCTTTTCATCCATAAAACAAGGATAAACTTCCATTAGAGCCAATTATGATGTTTCTGATTAATTCTTCCAATAAATAGTGTTTCTGTTCTGAATAATGACTTATAGAATGGCGTCAATTCCAAAAGTAACGCCTACAGACACGTCATCAATCCTTAATCATTTTTCGAAATCAAAAATATCAATTCCCATGATTGACGCCTTTACCAAGTGGCGCTAATTGATTCACGTCTCAGAACAAGGCGTTAATTTGATTCAAATTCCAAAAATTAACCGTTTAAAATCTAAAAATAACGCCTTCAGATAAGCCGCTTTTTATGTAAATAACGCCTGCAATGATGTCATCAATTAAAAAACTGTAATGATGACTCCAATCACATCTATCAATTCCATTAAATGCGCCTGACGACGGTTACGGATTCCCACGCAAAGATAAAATGATGCCCCCATGCATGTCGTCAAATCTTGAAATAACGCCCAAGATATTATCCGTCAATTCAAAAAGAGACGCCTTTCCGTAGGTCGTTAATTAATTTTGACCGTTTGATTTTTCTTTCCCTCCTTTCTTCTTCTTCCTTCGCCCTCTTTCCCTCTTTCTCTCTTTCTGCAACCCTAACCGAACCCCCTCTCCAACTCTCTCACTCTCACTCTTTCTACTCTTTCTACTCTCTCTACCCTCTCTACCCTCGAGCCATGGTCGGCGGCGGACACAAGCGCCAACGGGTCTCGGCCCCTGACGTGGTGGACTTGGAAGGCGAAGAAGCCGTGGAGGAACTTCCTCCCACGGTGGTCGAGGAGGCTCCGGCGGCGGAGCACGGCGAAGAGGAAGAGGAAGTGGCTAATGAAGAGGATGATGATGAAGATGAGGATGATGAAGACGAAGGAGAAGAAGAGGACGGAGGAGATGAAGAAGGAGAAGAACAAGAAGAAGGAGGAGAAGAACCACCGGCCACGGCGGCGGTGCTCCCTCGCCCCGGCCAGCCACGACGGCCACAGCAACCCCGGCCCCAACTCCAGGGAGGACTAGTGGTGCCCGAGCGACGAAAGGTAAGCCTCAAACCCCATTTTTTTTATTTTTCTTCAATTTTATTTCCATTTTCCACGATGGCCCATAGCTCTCGGGTGACACAGAGAAAAGACCCCCTAGGGGTGTCGCTAATTAAACAACGCCCCCCACCGGGGCGTCAATTTCAATTAATTTTTCTCTGAAAAATGTTAATTCATGAATCACGCCCTGCAGCATGTCATTATTTAAAAATTATCATGTTTAGCTTCATGCTGTTATTTTCCATGCCTTCTTTTCATTATTTTCAATATATGTACGCCCCTGTTTATTTATTTCGCATGCTGTTTTATTTTAAAAACCCTGGGAAAACAACGCCCCCCATCGGGGCGTCAATTCAATAAACAACGACCAATGGAATGGTCGTCAATTAAAAATTTCCAGAATTTCTTTTTTATGCCAAAATTGTTCATTTTGAACAACGTCCCCCATAGGGGCGTTACTTAAACAACTGACGACCCAGGGATGGGCGTCAATTCAAAAATCTCTCAAAAATTAGGAAATTAGTTTCAGAACAATGTCTCCCACAGGGGCGTCTTTTAAATAAACAACGACCCAGGCTGGGTCGTTAATTCAAAGAACGCATTGTAAATAAAGCTGCCCTCAGGGGCGTCAATCATGAAAACCACGACCCAAGGTAGGTCGTTAATTGAACCAAACAGCAGATATCACAATAAATGAACTTAAATGAATTTCCACATGAAAACTTAAGCAAAAAAGTTCTTTTTATATGTATGCAGGGGTTGATGAGGACGCGGATTTCTTGGGTCCAGGTTCGGGCAGCGTATTACGGCCTCCCCGAGTTCTAGAGAGCTAGGATAGATGCAATAGGGTTTGGGGCCTTCCTTAGCATTGAGCCACAGTAAATGAACTTAAATGAATTTCAACATGAAAACTTAAGCAAAAAAGTTCTTTTTATATGTATGCAGGGGTTGATGAGGAAGCGGATTTCTTGGGTCCAGGTTCGGGCAGCGTATTACGGCCTCCCCGAGTTCCAGAGAGCTAGGATAGATGCCATGGGGTTTGGGGCCTTCCTTAGCATTGAGCCAGTGAGACCCGACCTACCGTTGATCCAGGTTTTGAGGGAGAGATGGGATAGGTTGAGCCGGGCATTTCTGATGCCGTGGGGTCACATGGTCCCCAGCCTAGAAGATGTGGCTAGGATTACCGGGTTGAGGGTAGACGGCGAGGCGGTGAGTGGGATCACCCTACCTGACTATAGCGAGCTTACTCAGAGACTGCTAGGGCTAGAGACCGTCTATGAGACACCTAGCGAGTGTAGGACCATCTTCCACACCGACCTTACCATGGCCATGGGTTTGGGTGATGCTAGGCATAGGTCTAGGGAGTCCCTACAGCAGTTTTCACAGAGGTTGATAGACGGGGCTAGTGCTGCCTACTGCCAGGACCCAGCTGACAGGGAGAGGGTAGACCGAGATCTGAAGAGGTTCTTATTCTTGATGCTCGCGAGGCTGCTGAGCCTGCTGTTGCCTAGGAGGCCTTCTTGCTTTTAGAGTGGCAATGAACTGCCTCATCTCGTCCCAATTGATACTGCCTTGGTCATTTAAATCATAGATATAGTCTTTGAAATGAAAGCAGTGGTCAATATTGTGACCAGGTGAGCGGTGGAAAACACAGTAGCGGGACGTGTCAACGTTAGCGGGCCACGTCGTCCTTTCTTTCGGCAATATGAGCAGGTCGGCGGCCATGAGGGCATTAAATATGTCTGGGAGATTTTCCGGCAATGGTGGATACTGGGCCCTTTTGGGGCCTTGTGGTCTCCTTTGTTATTGTTGTGGTGGTCCATAGTTGACGGGTGGTGGTACTCTGTGATATTGTTGTGGAGCTGGGGGGTTCGGGTGAGGCGTTTGGTTTTGGGGAGGAGCAAAGGAATGTTGAGGAGCAAATTGGTGTTGTGGGGGTGAGTTGAAGAGGGGGCTTTGTTGTGGAGGTGGCGGAGGTCGTGGGTTAGATTGGCGGAAAGGTGTGGGGTGGCCAACCACGCCAACCTGCTCATTAGTGACGGTACCCTCAATTGTGGCGTCGCTATTGTTGACATTTGTATTCTTCTTGACCAACCGTGGTCTTTGTTCAAACATGCCCATGATGGGCGAATCTTTCATCTGAGTTTGAATGTATCGAGCTCTCTCATAGAGCTCTTCCATAGTAGTCAGCCTGTTCATGGCCAATATGTGTCGGAACTGAGGGGTTGCATTTGAAATAATCATCTTGACCTGTTCTGGCTCCGATAGTGTATCTTTCAACTTTTCGGCCATCAATCGCCATCTATCAGCAAATATAATGAAGTCCTCCTCGAGCTTCATTTTCTCGGCGACCAGATCAGTAACTGATAGGGAGGGTCCGACCTAGTCCCTATATTTCTGCAAGAATTTCTTTTGAACCACATCAAAGTCGCTAGCGTCTGCCGGTTCTAAAGAATAGAACCACTCGAGGGCTGGCCCCTCTAGAGACCGTCTGAACAGATAAGCCAATGAGGCTTTGTTACCCTGCTAAAAGGAAGTTTCATACATAAAATCCTTTAAATGAATAAATGGATTGCCAGTTCCGTTGTATCGCCGAAAGTTTGGCATCTCAGAAGGTGGTAGATGGAAAATTGGCAATGTAGGGAGAGAAATCTCCAGGGCATTCTTTGCTGCGGTAACTTTCTTGAGTTGTTCTTCCATGCTAGCCAACTTTTGAAGAAGTAGAACGTTGGTATCCGACTCGACTGGGGCCGAATTTGGAATGAAAGAATTTGGCATAGGCATCCTTAGAATTTGAGGAGGTGGAGGGAATTGGGGCCTAGCCACAGAATAACTTGCCTGTTGGGCCGGCATGGCCACAACGGGCGTTGGTGGACGTGAAGGGGTTTTGTGTAAGACCGCCGGGTCATTAGCAACATGATGGCCACTCGCGGCCGGAGGGGGGTTGGAGGATGAAGAGGGAACAGTTTTCCCTTTCAAAGCGGCCTGAACTGCCTGCCGCTGGGAATCATCTAATTGTGATAAAGCGTGAATTAAATCATTGACATTGAATGATGGGGAAGTGTTCCCCGATGTGTTTTGATTTGAGGGTTGAGCCTGAGAAGAAAGCTCGACTTCGTGAGTTGCAGTATCAACCACGTGAACTTGAGAATAATAGGCATGGGAGGAGGATAGTTTCCCTCATGGTAAGTAGAATCTTGGAGGGGGACCTCATAAGATGGATTTGCATTCTCATCCATATCGTCATAAGAGTACCCGTAGCTTGTCATGTTGATGATTTTACCTGAACGAAGTTGCATGTTTAAGAAGAAAGAAAGCTTTTTTTCTTGAAGGAAATATAAACACAACAACCACCCAATCCAACCAAACTTATGCAAACAAGTTGTAATGAACGCAAGCTTTTTAGATTTGTGTTTGAAGTTAGGGCGAATTAAATTGAAGAGCAATTCACTCCCTTTGCAATGTGAATCCTAGTTGTAAATTTTGAGTGTAATCTCCAGGTTAACTAGGTTCTTTCTCTCTCCTCACCAACGATGGGTTATCTAAACTTCGGGTACTTCAAGGTACAACCAGTCCGGCGTCCGTGAGGGAATCCACGGGTGCGAGGACTTACGGAGGTCTTAGAAAAGAAATTTCCAATCCAAAGAGACGGAATGCTCAATGGAGGGTCGTTCCAATTCCAAGAGAGGTGTGTGGGATCTTAGTGTAGAGAGAGGAGGTCTCTCAACCAAATGCCACAAAAATGCAAGACAATATAATCAGATCAAACAAGTATAATCAAATGATGAATATAGGAATCAATCCAGCAGAAATAACCATAGCAAATAGGTCCCTGTTAACACACAGGTAATTAGCGACTTGGCAGAAGTCGCTACAAGTAGAAAACACGACAGAGGGGCTGTCACGAATCACTATAAGTTGCACCGACAGTGCAAAAGTAGCGCCTTGGTGTGAGGCGCTAAATGTGAAAAGGACGCCTCCAGAAGAGGGCGTCAAAAGATATGGGGAGACTGGGGCACAACCTCAAGATAAAAGATGCCTTAGCATTAGGTGTTGCATAAACAAATGGCTCCCGCAACAGAGGGCGCGAAATAACAGGCAGGGATAAAATAAAACACCAGATATGCTAAATGACGCCTTTGATGAAGGCGTTAAATGAGGAA
The DNA here is from genome assembly GCA_022559845.1 of Amorphophallus konjac. Lineage (NCBI taxonomy): Eukaryota > Viridiplantae > Streptophyta > Magnoliopsida > Alismatales > Araceae > Amorphophallus > Amorphophallus konjac. The sequence continues at coordinate 390,098,916 of CM040122.1, forward strand.
AAGACGCCTTGGGGGGAGGCGTCAATTAAGAAAATGACAGAAAAATAGCAGTCAGTAACCAAATTTCTTTCTTAAAGATGAGGTGGATGATCACAAACTGGCTAATCCCGATGGGGAGTGTGCACGTGGTGCACAATGGAGGGTGCCGTGTGGGGCACAATGGAGGTTGCCGCGTGGGGCACAATGGAGGGGTACCGAGGGTACCAACGAGAGGGGCACACGTGGGTGCCAAGGGAAAGGGCACACGTGGGTGCCAATAGGAGGGGTAATCAAAAGAAAAACAGTGGATGTCCCACCGTGATCGCCAATTTGTGAACCGTGTCACACCGACATCAAAAAATTAAAAGAAATTGAGTAAAAGAAAAGGAGCAAGAGGTTGCTAATGGAGTGTGATCGCCAGAGGGATTACCTCAAAAGGGAGGGAGAATGATCGCGAATACCTGGTAAGACAAGTGATGCGAGATGGATTGTGGTTTTCCTCCTCCTCCTTCTACCGGCCGGCCGATGAAGGGGGTTTCTCTTTCTTGATTACCCTTAAACAAAACACAAACAACCAAAGAAGAAGAGGATTAGCCAAGTGTAGTATCAATCCACAATTAGAATAAGATAATGAAATATGAATATGAAGAACACACCTTTTAGTTTTTTTTAAAACCCCTAAGAGAATTAGGGATAGGAGATATGATGCAAAGACTAAGACAAACGTATAAAAGAAACACTATATGATGAATGAAGGTGGTGAGATGAGTTAACAAGCTAATGAAACAACTCCCTGCTGTTCCTGACAACAGTAAAGGGAGAGAACCAAATAAGGTGGCTTTGGGCTGCTGCAACAGGAAGAAGAAAGAAGCAATGAACAACAGCAAACTATCTTTCTTTCGTGTGTATGTTCGTCTGTGTGTGAAAATCCGTGTGTCTCTGTGTGTGATCTCTCTGCTGTTAACCTCTTTGCTAACCTCTGCTTACTGCTGCTTGGCACGCGCGAGCAGAACCTAGGGCTCTATTTATAGGGTACGAACCATAGATTTAGTAGGATTAAAACTCGCAACACTCATCTACGGCAAGGCCTCTACTTCCCTAATCCAATAAGGTGATCAAAACATAGCATGGAACTCTCCAAGAAAGGTTCGTTCGAGTAGGACACAAAAGGGGAAAAGACGACTCTCAGAAGGGCATCAATTGAAATTGACGACCTGCCTTAAGGCGTTAATTAAAATGACGACCGGGACAAAGGCGTCAATTCATGGATTTAATTTTGGCAACAGAATTCTTTCCTTATTTAAAATGATGAAATGACGCCTGTAATAACGGGCGTTAGTTGATAAACGACCCTCTGGGGGACGTCAATTCTTACTTTTCCAATTCGATTAGGATACGTAAAATTCCAGAAACTGACGCCTCTAACAACGGTCGTCCTTTCATTAAGAGATGCCCATGCCTAAGCCGTTATTTAAAAGACGCCCCTCATGAAGACGTTAATTCCAAAAAAAGCTAAGAAAATCACAGAAAACACATAAAAAAGAAAAAAACTTCATATTACGGTAATATTGAAGTTCACTTTGGGGCATCACATGGTGACATGAGATTTACTCAACATAATGTCAATTTTGGCGTGTCTACAGTGGGCGTACAAGTCACTCTCTAACTCTCACCACCACCCTCCTGGTCATCTCTCTGATCATCCCTCTCCTCTCTCCTGTGGCATGGATCCCTAGGGGGCTGTTGACACCTAAAATATACCAGAAGAGACCAAAGTAAATTCATAGCTTTGAAGACCAGTCGAGGGTGCGGCTCCTGTTCCATCCCTGGAAGTTCCGAGAATCAGAATAGAAGAGACCCGCTATTCCTAACACTTTGTTCGGCTAAAGCCATCCCTGGCTAGGCCGCTGTCCAGTACGGCTATCATTCAGGTAGTCGGGCTGATAAAACCATACCAACATTCAGGCAATCATCTGTCTGCTAAGAAAGGATGCTCAGATAATTCTGATTCTCCGAAGGTGGGATGCACAGTGCCTCACACGTGTTTGTGAATGCAAGGTGTTAAACAAGCCCCATGAAGTCTTAATATATATGCCAAGAAGCCCACTGTCGGAAGAGGTCCATTAGGTGGATCCTGTGCCGAATGATAGGAAAATGGGCCAAGCCCAAATGTGAACTGAGACGCGCCGAGGGCTGCCCATGCCGGGAAGATGGATGCTGGCGCACCGGGAAGCTCAGGCCGAGAGAATGAGGGTCATCCCTCTATAAGAGGGCTGCCCTTCGAAGAAAAAGAGAGAGAGGCAACAGAGAAGGGAGAGAGGAGAAAGATAAAAAAAAGAGTGGAAGGAGATTGAAGAGCTAGCCATTGAAAGAAAGGGGAAGCTCGAGAGCCCTCCATAGAAGCTAAAGAAAAGAGAGAGACAGAGGCTCCAAGGAAGAAGCCAGGTGGGGTGTGCCGTTCGACGTCCTGAGCGGCTGCAGCTCCTCTTCCTCCCTTTCTCCTCTGTCTGAATATCGTCCCCCCCTTCTCTTTTGTATCTCTGCTTTCGAGCATCTCTGCTCCCGTAGCACTGAATGCCAATGTAACCCTGTCCTCAGGGATAGAGTCGGTGTATGCTTCTTTTTCTCCCGAGTTGAATTTGTGTACGCCTTTTTCCGATGAAATAGTTAATGAAAGATGGGTTGAGTTCTCCCCCGTCATTACTCTTTTGTTTCTGCCTCTGCACTACGTGCTATGGATATTGATGGCTGCACGTCTATGCATGCTTTACCGTTTTATTTTTTTTTAAGTCTGTTGAATGTTATTCCATCGTATGGTTCTTTCAACTTTACGCTTATAACGAGAGCCTGAGACAGTCTATCTCATGGCTTCTCGCCTGTGAAATGAGAAGGGACGAATCCGAATCATGAGGTTTCCGTGCATGGTTATGCTCCCAGTGAGGCCCCAGAAGGAAGGTCGTCTCCACCCCGGACCATCCTCTCTACGATCGTCTGAATTGGTCTTCAAATTGTTGAACAAACCCTTTTCCTTAAAATGCCCAAAGCCCCTGCCTTCAAACCCCTCTAAAACCTCACTTCAGGAAGCCTCCCGGCGCGAGCACCTCTCGGCGCAAGTCTCGCGCCGAGGGCTTGCCACGCCGGTTGGGTTTCCTATTTCGCGCCGAGGCCCAACTCCTTCTTCGCGCCGATACCTTTACACCTTCTGGCCACGTCCATGCGTTCGTGCCGATGCCGTCAGGCCATGCCAACCTTACTCATCATACCCTGTCCTATGGAGATGCACTACCTTTCCCTCTATCCTCCTGGGAGTCATATTAAAGGGGTCATTCCCCCACATTTTATAACCCTATTAAGTCGTGGAGTTCTGCCGCTGCATGTCCTCCATTGACTGCACAGGGGATATCACAACAGGGGATAAAGCCCCATATGATTTGGATCCCTTGGATCTCGGGCTACGCCCGGCTCTTATTTTGGTTTCCACTCCGACAGTTCGTGAGTGGATGACCTATAATACCCTTTTGGCATACTCCCAAAATAAGGGGAGGTGCTGTCAAAATTCGTTCAGAGGGTTACTCGGTCACATAGTGCGATGTTTTCACCGAAATTATGCATTTAGCCCCCAACTGTGTGGCAAAGGGCTGAGCTATATCATCTCATGACACCTTGGTCGCCACAGGGGATATACGTTACAGTTACACTGTCTCCTCGGACCCTTGGTGAATGAATCCACCCCCATCTTCTATCTCACCAAATTATTGCCATGAAATCCCCGTTGAATACAGAGGATCCCCTTGAACTCATCAAAACCCCTCATAACACCTGAAGAAAACCAACAAAACAGCCACCGGCGCCACCTCCTCCCGGCGCCATTTCCTCCCGACGCCACCTCTTCCCGGCGCCAAACTCGCGCCGGGTGAAGGGCGCGCCGGGAACCATGCTGCGCCGTCTGCCATGCCGTGCCGTCTGCCCTTTGGCCTCCCATCATGCCGGGATCCCCTCGCGCCGACTCCTATCCTCGCCATTTGATCTTATTAACAGGTGCCATCCAAATCTGATGTCTCAACAACTCCATTAAACCCAAATCCAGTCTGAACTCAATGTCCCATTCCTGTCAACCTTCATGCCAGCCTTCATCACTTTACGAGGGAATCATGGTTCTTCATCCAGATCCATGGGAGATACATTAATCGGGGTTTTACCCATACATTATACCGAATACGAGGTTTCTTTTGTCACCCCGCTGACCCTCGGAGTTCTGCCACTGCATGTCCTCCAATGGTCCCTTAAGGGGAATATCAACAAACGACATGGTAGCAGACATTGTCCCGTCACATTCAAATCCTTTTGGATCCAGGGCTACGCCCGCCTCTCTTTTGGCTTCCATCCCGACATTTCGTGGGTGAATGACCTATATTTCCCTTTGGCATAGCCCCAGACAGGGGGACATGCTGTCGGGTTTGCGCCATAAAATCGTTATCATGTCCCGCGTAGCACGCTTTTCTATGCATGTTTTGCATCCCGTTAGCGGAGTTAGCGTAATAGTCGTATCTCATTTTCCCCCGAGGCATCCTTTCTTGGTAATTAATCAAGGGTTGTCCTTCTTTGGAAGGACGTAATTAACGTCATAGTCTTTATGGTATGACGGACTCAGGGTCCTGACACGAATATCACAATTGACTGACTGAGTCAGGTCGAGCGCACAATAATCGTCACTCCGGTGACTGGCACGCCTAATAAATCCAGTAAAATAAACCTAAACAAAAAACATCCCCACAAGTCTGGCACGCCCGGTGGGACTATAGTCTCCCTTCATCTCTTTGCCAAGAGAGGATACCTTCGGGGGCTTACCCCAAGAATGCTGATTGTTTGTCTGTTTGTCTCAGGCAAACAATGACGTCATCTGGACTCACTAGTGTTGACTTCGGCCCCGCAATCGTAGCCAACCATGCGGAGCACGGGTACCTGGCGGTACCCATGGTCTTCGGATATTTCCCACCAGCTGTAGGCTTCCCCAACTTCTTGGGGTTAGCCTTCGTTGACATGTTGCAGACGGAGTCCCTGGAGACCGTCGAAGAAAAGGTTGCTGAAAAGGTCGAGGCCCCGGAGGCTCGACACTGTGACAACTCGTCCGCAAGTCCATCCCAAGTCGCCAGCTGCATGGTGCATCACATTGCTCACGGGGCCCGCCCCGTCCCTGCCAAGAGCTTCGGGAGACGCCGACACCGGAACCCCCGAAGGAAGGCTGATGCTGCTTTGACCGGATGACCCTCCACATCCGGCAAGTCTATGCTGGTCGGTGGCCTCCGTGTCTTTCTGGATGGGCGCAAGGCTCAAGTGAGCCCGGACCGGGTAATCCCTACTGTGCCAGTCCGCAACTCCTACCAGGCTCTCGCTGGAAGAAGGGCCGAAGAAGAAGAAGCCGGCCGTCATGGCCAGAGGATGTTGGCTCCTAAGCCAAGAAGATTCAAGCAGGTTTGGGTCCCCAAAAAGGTCCAGCCTGTCCAGCAAGAAGCTCCAGTGCAGTATCACCCCAGATCCACCAGAGCAGAAGAAAACAACAAGAGGAACCTTATCACAAGGAAGGAAGAGACAATCGTGGATCCGCCACGCCGAGAAAGCTTTAGGGCCTGCGCCCGACAAGCCAATATCCCCATTGTGGGAAGAAGATTACAGCAGACTGCCGAGAGGGCTCGGTTTACTCACATTCCTCCGATGAGAGGTCAACAACTGTCCCCGACCCCGCACTCGGGCCGAGGGCAAGATGAAATGACCAATATGGTCAGAAGCTATTTTAGGGGGTTGGGCAACCCCTCTTTGGGCCAACAACGGCTGTTGCAGGCAGCCGCAGCTGAAGAAGACCACTGTCCATTAATGGCAGCGGGAGAAGAAGAAGATAGGAGGATGACGTCATCGGTTGATGACAATGGATATGGAGACGGCTCTGATACTCAAGCCGATGACACTATCCCCCGTCAAGGGGAAAAGAAAAGGATCTCTGTGTTCAAAAGGCTTACCTTCCCGGAGAATGCCAAGAGGAAGGTTCGCAGACAGAGGCGCAGGATGCAGATCTTCACATGCAATATGGCCGGGATAGATGGCCATTATGGAAAACTGCCCGAAGAGCCTCAAGAGTTGGCCTGGCTAGCCGACAGACCGGGGCCGAGCACTCGAAGAGTGGAGGCCGCGAAACAGATGCTGGCAGCAACCCAGGGAAAGCAAGCCCTGCCCTGCCCCCAACAGCATGACAAGGCCGTTATTCTCACAGCAAATGTGATAACGGCAGATGAAGATGAAGATGTCTTGCTTGACATCCTACCTGAGGGTGCATCTGGCGAGACGACAGAGGCCATCCCCAACACAACGGCTATGGATCCAGCCGTACTAATGATGCTCCAGAGGTACCGCCAGGAGATAGAATAGCTGAAGAAGCAGTTAACGGAAAAGACAGAGCAGTCCTCCGCCTCCAAGCGGCCTGATGTGCAGGCCGAATCATCAAGGGGAGCCGTCAGCAAGAACGACTTCCCGCCACTCTATACCCCGCCTCTGCAGGCGGAGCGAAATTTGGCGACAACTCAACAATGCCCATCACAATCACTGGCTCCCCCGGTGCTGCCTCAGGTGCACCAGACACCTCCATTGCTGCGTCCTCCTCCACAGGCGACCACCCTGGTCACCCCCTATTTGCAGCCGGCGCATTTCTACCCGGAACTGGTCGACCCAACCACCATGAGCAAGATGATGGTAGAAAGGATGATCGAGATGAAGCTCGCTGAAAGAGATGAAGGTGACTATGTTATATTCGATGCATATAGGGTGCCATATCCACCGCATCATGCTGCTAAGCGGCTCCCTCCCGGGATCAGCAAGCCGCCGAAGTTCGACAAGTTCAACGGGAAGGGATCCCCGAAGGAACATGTCGCCTACTACATGACCGTCATGGGTGACTTAGCCACCGACGAGTCATATTTACTGAAGTTCTTCGGGTCCTCACTCACAGGGCTCGCCTTTGAATGGTACTCCAGCCGCCCGGTCGGGTCGATCAGCGACTGGTCAGACATGCAGAGGAAGTTCAGAGAAAGATTTCATGTTACAGAGAGGGAGGTCACAGTGGCTGAACTTTATTCAACAAGACAGAGGGCAGATGAGACCGCTCTCGACTACATCAAGAGGTGGAGGAACCTCGGAATGAGATGCAAGCGGTCCTCGCACCAAGAGGACGCTGTGCAGATCTACAAACAGAACCTCAGGAGAGAGGTGCTGGAGAAGATGATTGGCATGGAAATCTGGTCGTTCGACCATCTGAACAATATTGTTGCCGAAGTGGAGGCTTTCCTAGAAAAACCAGCCCCCACACCAAACACCCCTACTGCACAAAAGGGCAAGGCAACAGAACGGCGCCAGGCATCGAAAGAAGCAAATGCCCTTGATATCAAGACATTTGAACAGCAAAAAGATAAAGGCAAGAAGACAGCTGCTCCTCAGCCTGCCAAGACCGGAGACGGCGAAGAAGGCCCATCCCTCCGGGATAAAATGAAGAAGCCCTACTCTTTCCCAAAGGAGAAGACCAGGATCCTATTTGACTGGGTTACCCAGTATGATAAGGTCACCCTGCCTGAGCCAAGGAGGCCGGAGGACCTGAAGAGAAGAGACAGCCCAAGATTTTGCCCTTACCACCAGATGCTGGGGCATCCAATTGAAGACTGTTATGTTTTCAAGGATATCATCGAAGGCATGATAAAAAAGGAAGAAATAGAATTGGGGGAGTACAAGGTCGACCCTCCACAACCACATGCGGCGCCCATAAGAAGAGCCGCCGTCAATATGGTCTCTTTGTATCAAGCCTTGCCTGAGGAGACCGCAGAAGCCAGTACTCAGCATACATATGAAGCCTGCTTTCTGGTCCCAATAAAAGAACAGAGGGATGGCAGCAAGTCCCCGCAAGAACCAAGAAAAAGGCCCTACCTCGCCCGACACCGGGAGCACATGTTCGTGGCGTCACACCACGACCCCCTCCACCGGTAACAACACCTGTGTGGACCAATCCACCAGCAGTTATCCGGATACCTACCCGCAATCGGAGGAGGCAGACTCCATTGCCGGTGGTCAAGAAGATCAGCCCAGAAGCTCAGCGGCTGCAGGACTATATAAATGGGCTAGATGAGTATGTGCAGCCCGAGCTAGAACCTTTGCTGGTACGAGATCATCTCCCGTGGCGGGAGCTAGAACAGCTTTCACTGAAGCAGGAAGGGGAAGCTGACAAGGCATCAGACAAAGATGGCAGCCTGTTCTGGGGGCAGGCGCCAATCAAAGAAAAGAAAAGGAGACAAAGAAGGAAGAAAGGGGCTGGCAAGGCTACAACGGGAGTGACCCTTTCTTGCAATACCCTCTCTGCCTTGTTCAATTTTCCCGGTGAGGAGGATGAAGAAGAGATTTGCTTCACGCCCGCCGCTAAGGAAAGCCAGGCCGAAGCCGCAACGGCCGCACATGCAACCCGGTCGGGCCGAAGATGGGGGCGTCAGCCGCCCGCCAATCATAATATTATCTTCAGAGGGGAGCAACCCTACAAGATACCCCCTCCGGAGGTCAGAGGAATTCAAATCCCCCCTCCGTCAGGCTTATACAACCAAAGCGGGGGTGGCACTCCCGCTCCTTCATTTCTGGAGTTCGTAAAAATGTCAAAAGGAAAGCAGCCATGCTGGGAGGTTGAACCGGCGACCGGGGGCAATCACCCACAGCTCCAGCAATCTCCCGGATTGTCAGAAGGGGTAGAAACTCGCCCGGCAGAAGCCTGTGAGGAGCAGCCAGGAGGTAATCCCGAGCAAAAGGGTGCAGCCTCTGAGTCTGATGAAGCAGGTCCATCAGGGGCCACAGTCCAAGAATCTTCCAAGCCCAAGTGGGCGGATGAAATGAAGCTGTCCAATGTCCGAGCTGGAAGTCGGGTGGTCAAGCTCTTGAAGAAGCTCCCAGCGAGGTTCACTGTCTGGGAAATCCTCTCTCTCAGTGACGAGACCCGACAGCGATCATTACTGCTCTCCAGATGCCTGCCCAATATGAAGCCTGCCTAGCTGAGGCACTGCCAGAGGCCAGCATGACCTTCACCCAGGAGGACATGTTGCTCCCTACCACCAGTCACAACAGACCTCTGTATATGAGGGGACACCTGAATGGCCGAGAGCTGAACAGAATCCTGGTGGACCCGGGGGCAGCTGTCAACATTCTACCCTACAGGATTTATGAGAGGTACTATTTCAGCGTGCACCTACAAAAGGTCGAGGATATGCGTATTACCGGCTTCAATCAGAAGTGCAAAGTGTTGCTAGGGGTAGCAGAGTTCACGCTCACCCTAGGGGATTTCGTCACGAAGGTGTAGTTTCATGTCATTGATTCCCGCACCTCATATAAGGCGCTGCTTGGTCGCCCTTGGCTACATGAGAATATGGTGGTACCTTCCACACTTCACCAATGCATCAAATACAGCACGGATGGGAGAGAGGAAAGCGTGTTTGCTGATCTCCACCCATTCGAAGTATTCGAATGCCACTTGGCAGATGCCCCTTTATATGCAGAATGGTCGCAGAAGGCCCCTGCAGTCGAGACCCCTTCTAGCACAATAAAAGACACTCCCAAAGTAGACTGGTTCCCTCCGCCACCGCGTGGATATGTCGAGCCCAAGGTGGTTTCACACATCACTGTCACCGGGGATGTAGGCCGGATAGCACCTCCCGCCATCTACCCCGAAACTAATGAAGTCAGGGTTGATCAACAGCACGACCACATCGGAGTCTCCGAAGGTCTTACCAAGCCAATTCTTGGCCTCGACAATGCTACTGTCGAGCCTTTAAAGCATGGGAGGTGCCACAGATAGGTGGTCTCGGCAGCTTGTTCTACACAGCTGAAGAGCACCCTACGCAAGAAGAAACTGATTGTCATCTGCCTGAAGACATAGAGAACCCCTCAATGCCTGTACAGGGGCTGACATTCATGACAAATCAAATGGCCAAGATGTTCCAGAAGCAACACATCCCTTCCGGCCAGCCTCGCAAGAGGAAAGAAGCATTCCAGAAGCTATGGTACCCTCCGAGCCTAGACAAAGAAATGAGGCGTGTCACTCAGCATCCGGGGTTGGGCTTCACCTTCGAAGAATACTATTACAGCGGGCGCTATGAAGTAGACACCATCTCTACTTTTTATCCGATGGAGGATAACCCACTGGGGGCAGCTATTGATAAACAACCGACAGAAGCTGAGTGCTTTCAGCCGGCTCAGTCAAGAAACCCGGAATCCGAGGCTGTGTTCCCCTGCCGCTGCTGGGAACAGGTCTACCCAGAAGATACAGCTCTTCAGGCCAAATTTGACACAGCAAGCAGCAGTGAAGCTGAAGAGGTGGAAGAAGCAGAGTGGCCTCCCGCCGGTGGCCCTCCTTTACTCATGATGCCGGCACTCCTCGGACCAGTTAGGGAAAATTCCCCCGAGCCTGATCGGGAGACAGATGCTGCTAGAAGAGAAATGGTTGCCTTCACTGAGGGCATGGTAACTCAGGGGACCGAGATCTCTTCACCCTTTGCCAAAGAGCTGCAAGGCCACTCTGACCCAATGACAAATAATCGCCAGCCCATGGTGACTGCAATCCCCTCAGCAGGGAGTGAGGCAATCAGCTCGCCCCTTGAAGCCGCTGGTAAGGTAAACTTGTTGGCAGAACAGCGCATGCACCCATTGTCAGCCGAACAAGATATTTTTGGCAGAACTCAAATAAGTCAAGATGAAGGGATCGAGGTCCTCGACCTCGAAGATGATATACCAGACTTTGTCGACCTCCAGCCTGCACCCCCTGAGATAGAAGACGGAGGTCAGGCAACAGTCGATGAACTGATAGAAGTCAACCTGGGAGACGAAGATGACCCCAGACCAACCTTCCTCAGTGCCCAACTGTCTGCCGAAGAACAGAGGATGTACATCCAGCTGCTACAAGAATACCGGGATTGTTTTGCCTGGACCTACAGAGAAATGCCGGGACTAAGCCCCTCGGTCTCACAGCATGAGCTGACCATAAACCCTGGGGTAGAGCCGGTGAAACAGCCCCCTAGGCGTATGAGGCCAGAGCTCATCACTCAGATATGCAGAGAGGTCGACAAGCTCATTGATGTGGGTTTCGTTGAGGAAAATCAATATAATGTGGCTGGCTAACATCGTGCCCGTGAAAAAGAAGAATGGACAGATCCGGATATGTGTTGACTTCTGGGATCTGAATAAAGCCTGCCCTAAAGATGACTTTCCAGTGCCGATAACGGAAGTCATGATAGATGCAACTACTGGTCATGAGGCCTTATCATTCATGGATGGGTCGTCTGGCTACAACCAGATATGGATCGCGGAACGTGACCGGGTCCACACTGCCTTCCGAACACCCAAAGGCATTTATCACTACAAAAGAATGCCGTTCGGATTAAAGAACGCCGGCGCAACTTATCAGCGGGCGATGACTAGAATATTTGATGAGTTGCTTTACCATAAGGTTGAGTGCTACATAGATGACCTGGTAGTTAAAACCAAAAAGAAAGAAGACCATCTGCAGGACCTGCGAGTCATTTTCCAGAGGCTGAGGCAGTATGGATTAAAAATGAACCCTATGAATGTGCGTTCGGAGTCTCGAGCGGAAAATTCATGGGTTTCATTGTCAGGTATCGGGGAATTGAAATAGACCCCGCAAAGATCAAAGCGATTCAGGAGCTACCCTCGCCAAGAAATCTCTCCGAGTTAAGATCTCTTCAGGGCCGCCTGGCATACGTCCGGCGGTTTATATCCAACTTGTCTGGGCGGTGCCACCCCTTTCACAAACTGATGATGAAAGACGTTCCCTTCTATTGGGACGAGGAATGCCAGCTAGCCTTCGATAGACTGAAAGATTACCTGAAGACCCCTCCAGTGCTGGGTGCGCCGGTGAAAGGGCAGCCGCTGATCCTCTACATAGCAGCTACACACAATTCTCTGGGGGCAATGCTAGCCCAGAATAATGAAGAAGGAAAAGAATAGGCCCTCTACTATCTCAGCCGAAGAATGGTCAGAACTGAGGAAAGGTACACCTACATCGAGAAGATCTGCCTCGCATTGGTCTTCGCGGTCAAGAAGTTGCGGCACTACATGCTGTCGCACGAAGTTAAGCTGATTTCCAGGGAGGATCCGCTTAGATACATCATGTCTGGCTTGGGCAAATGGGTGGTGATTCTTATGGAGTATGACATCTCCTATGTACTGCGAAGGGCCGTCAAGGGCCAAGCTATCGCAGACTTCTTTGCTGAACATCCAGTACCCGAAGACTGCCCTCTGGAACCAGAGCTTCCTGAAGATGAGACTTTGGAGGTCAGCCAGGTGCGGCCCTCCCTATGGCAGCTGTATTTTGATGGTGCCTCTAGAATTGACACCACAGCAACGGGATCGGCCAGAGTCCGCGCAGGAGCAGGCATAGTCTTGAAGTCCCCGGAAGGGGAAGTCATACACACATCATGCTCAATAAATAAGCCTTGCACAAATAATGAAGCTGAATATGAGGCCCTCATAATCGGGCTACAGGTTGCTCTATCCATGGGGATTCAGATGCTAGAGGCATTCGGGGACTCCATGCTGGTTATAAAACAATTGGAAGGGGAGTTTGAGGTACGAAAGCAGGAGCTCGTCCCTTACTACCTTCTGGCCCTGCGCCTAATGACAAGATTCTACTTCATTAGCATCAGGCACATCAACCGGGGGCAGAATGCTCAAGCCGATGCCCTCGCAAAGTTGGCAAGTTCCTTGGCGGTCCCGCCTAATACGAGCCTGAATATATCAGTCATCAACCGGCGGCAGGTCCCCAGCATGATAGAAGCTCTAGCCGGTGAACAAGCGATGAAGTAGCAGTTGCTGAAGCAGTCCAGCAGCCCGACTGGAGGGAGTACCTCCTGCATTGGTTCCAACACCAACAGCTTCCGAAGGTGAAAGAACGAAAAATGAAACTCCTAAGAGTCAAAGATTCCTATGAGATGAGGAATGGGACATTGTTCCGAATAATGGCAGATGCCCAGAAGAAGGTATTACTTCGATGCTTATCTCCAGAGGAAGCCAGGCAGGTGATGCAAGAAGTCCATGCCGGATCAGCCGGGGCGCACCAGGCCGGTCCGAAAATGAAAATCGAAATAAAGAAGTTGGGTTATTATTGGCCCACCATATTTGATGATTGCTGCAAGTTTGCCAAGGCCTGCCAGAAATGTCAAGAGCATGCCAATATATCAAGAAGGCCTCCAGTGCCTCTACATCCTACCTTACCAAGCTGGCCATTTGCACAGTGGGGTACAGACGTGGTGGGGCCACTACCAGCATCTTCATCAGGGTGCAAATACATCTTAGCAGCTACAGATTACTTCTCCAGATGGGCGGAGGCAGTAGCACTAAAAGAAGTCACGGAGAATTAGTTGCGAGATTCTTCCGACAGAATGTAATATTCCGGTTCGGGATTCCCAGCCGAATCATCTCCGACAACGGCAGCCACTTCAAAAATCAGAAGGTTTATCGGCTAGCTGACAAATACAAGATTGATTGGAGAACATCATCTCCCTACTATCCTCAGGCCAACGGGCTTGCAGAGGCCTTTAACAAGACGCTATGCACTCTGCTGGCGAAAATTGTCAAGACTGACAGAAGAGATTGGGAAGAAAGAATGTACGAGGCACTGTGGGCTTACCGCACGGTCTACAAGAGCCCTACCGGCTGCTCGCCCTACTCCCTCGTATATGGGTCAGAGGCCATGGTGCCGATTGAGCTGGAGATCCCCTCATTGCGGGTCACCATCCAGCACGGATTGGCAGGCAACGAGCAGGTCAACATAGAATACGCCGAGCTTTGAAGGAAAGTGCCTCCGGGCGCAACAGAATATTCAACTCTATCAAGCCCGTATGGACCGTGCTTTTGATAAGCTGGTCAAGGGTCAAGAATTCAAGAAAGGAGACCTGGTGATGGTCAAAAGAAGAGAAGTAATGGCCTCCAACGCCAAGGGGAAGTTGATTGAAAACTAGGTCGGACCATATGTCGTCCACCGAGTATATGAAGGGGGTGCATACATCCTTGCGGATCACAAAGGAGTCATCCAATTCTCTCCCCCCAATGGGAAGCACCTAAAGCTATACCACACGGTTCAACCGGCACTCCCCGAATGAGCTATCCTTCCTTGGTTTAGTGGCATTCCACCCTAGTCGAGCTACCCCTATCTTGGTCTAGTGGCATTCCGCCCTGATCAAGCTATCATTCCTTGGTTTAGTGGCATTCTGCCCTAGCCGAGCTATCCTTTCTTGGTTTAGTGGCATTCCGCCCTAGCCGAGCTACCCCTATCTTGGTCTAGTGGCATTCCGCCCTGATCGAGCTATCCTTTCTTGGTTTAGTGGCATTCCGCCCTAGCCGAGCTACCCCTATCTTGGTCTAGTGGCATTCCGCCCTGATCGAGGTATCTTTTCTTGGTTTAGTGGCATTCCGCCCTAGCCGAGCTACCCCTATCTTGGTCTAGTGGCATTCTGCCCTAGCTGAGCTACCCCTATCTTGGTCTAGTGGCATTTCGCCCTGATCAAGCTATCCTTCCTTAGTTTAGCGGCATTCTGCCCTAGCCGAGCTATCCTTTCTTGGTTTTGTGGCATTCCGCCCTAGCCGAGCTACCCCTATCTTGGTCTAGTGGCATTCCGCCCTGATCGAGCTATCCTTTCTTGGTTTAGTGGCATTCCGCCCTAGCCGAGCTACCTCTATCTTGGTCTAGTGGCATTCCGCCCTACCCCTATCTTGGTCTAGTGGCATTCCGCCCTGATCGAGCTATCATTTCTTGGTTTAGTGGCATTCCACCCTAGCCGAGCTACCCCTATCTTGGTCTAGTGGCATTCCGCCCTGATCGAGCTATCCCTCCTTGGTTTAGTGGCATTTCGCCCTAGCCGAGCTACCCCTATCTTGGTCTAGTGGCATTCCACCCTGATCGAGCTATCCTTTCTTGGTTTAGTGGCATTCCGCCCTAGCCGAGCTACCCCTATCTTGGTCTAATGGCATTCCGCCCTGATCAAGCTATCCTTCCTTGGTTTAGCGGCATTCTACCCTAGCCGAGCTATCCTTCCTTGGTTCAGTGGCACTCTGCCCTAGTCGAGCTATCCTTCCTTGGTTCAGTGGCACTCCGCCCTGGCCGAGCTACCATTATCTTGGTTTAGTGGCATTCCGCCCTGATCGAGCTATCCTTCCTTGGTCTAGTGGCATTCTGCCCTGATCGAGCCACCCCTATCTTGGTCTAATGGCATTCCGCCCTGATCGAGCCACCCCTTTCTTGGTTTAGTGGCATTCCTCCCTAGCCGAGCTACCCTTATCTTGGTCTAGTGGCATTCCGTCCTGATCGAGCTACCCTTCCTTGGTTTAGTGGCACTCCGCCCTAGCCGAGCTACCCTTCTTGGTTTAGTGGCACTCCGCCCTGATCGAGCTACCCTTCCTTGGTCTAGTGGCATTCCGCCCTGATCGAGCTACCCTTCCTTGGTCTAGTGGCATTCCGCCCTGATCGAGCTACCTTTCCTTGGTTTAGTGGCATTCCGCCCTAACCAAGCTACCTTTCCTGGGTCTAGTGGCACTCCGCCCTGATCGAACTACCTTTCCTTGGTCTAGTTGCACTCCGCCCTGATCGAGCTACCATTCCTTGGTCCAGTGGCACTCCGCCCTAACCGAGCTACCTTCCCTTGGTTTAATGGCACTCTGCCCTGGCCAAGCTCTCAAAAGAATACGCCAGGCTACCATTACGAACCTTGCGTCCGAACTGGCATGAAATCCCTCCCTTGCGTTAGCATTATCTTCTTGCTAACGAATAAACCCTTTCGCTCAAGACTTCATGTCCTAGCCGGCCTTCTCACATTGTTGCCATTACGGGCCTTACGCTCGAATCGGCGAAAGATCATTCCTTTGCGTTAGCATTCAGCCCTTGCTAACGAATGAACCATTCTGCTTGGCACAAGGCCTGGTACTCCGGCCAGCAGCCGCCTACGATCAACCAACGGTCGGACATCACACCTCAACCTACCGCCTTTTATATCCTCAAAAAAAAATATAAAAAAAAAGAGAGAAAAGAAAGAAAAGAAAAATGGGGTTAAAAATATAGATACCCCGCCAGACTTGCTCCTATATTAGGACAAGTGCAGAAATGGCTATAACCCAGCTGTGGCGAAAACCCGAAAGGGCGCTGCAGGCAAAATTGGGTACCCCGCCATGTGAAAACCCGAGAGGGCGCATGGGCAAAAGCAAGAGGGGGCTGGCTTCGGCGAAAACCTGAAAGGGCGCTTAGGTCGGTAAAGTGGTCATCTAAAAGTTCCTCTTTTTATTCTCCACCCGATGAAACTCCAAAAGGGACAATCATCAAAAGTCCCACCGGAAATCCTTTAACAAACCCGTGTTCGACCCTCGTCATCATCGGCGAGATCAGTTGATCTCTACCCCTAACTTGGACCTTCCGTCCCTGTTAATGATCTTACCTTTGCTTCGGCATGTGACCCATGCTGATGAACAAACCCATGTTCGACCCTCGACATCATCGGCGAGATTGGTCGATCTCTACCCCTAACTTGGACCTTCCGTCCCTGTTAATGATCTTACCTTTGCTTCGGCATGTGACCCATGCTGATGAACAAACCCATGTTCGACCCTCGTCATCATCGGCGAGATTGGTCGATCTCTACCCCTAACTTGGACCTTCCGTCCCTGTTAATGATCTTACCTTTGCTTCGGCATGTGACCCATGCTGATGAACAAACCCATGTTCGACCCTCGTCATCATCGGCGAGATTGGCCGATCTCTACCCCTAACTTGGACCTTCCGTCCCTGTTAATGATCTTACCTTTGCTTCGGCATGTGACCCATGCTGATGAACAAACCCATGTTCGACCCTCGTCATCATCGGCGAGATCGGTCGATCTCTACCCTTAACTTGGACCTTCTGTCCTGGTTAATAATCCTACCTTTGCTTCGGCATGTGACCCATGCTGATGAATAAACCCATGTTCAACCCTCGTCGTCATCGGCGAGATCGGTCGACCTCTACCCTTAACTCAGATCTTACGTCCTTGTTAACAAACCATGACCTTTGCTTCGGCATTTAACCAGTGTCGACGAACTAAACCCGGGACCAATCCTTGTCATCATTGGCAAGGCCGGTCGGCATTCTAGTAGCCCAGTTCTTTTGTACTCCAAATTCGAGATCAAAAAAGAAGAAGAAGAAAGAAAAGAAAAATGGGGTTAAAAATATAGATACCCCGCCAGACTTGCTCCTGTATTAGGACAAGTGTAAAAATGGTTATAACCCCGCTGTGGCAAAAACCCGAAAGGGCGTCGCAGGCAAAATCGGGTACCCCGCCACGTGAAAACCCGAGAGGGCGCGTGGGAAAAGTAAGAGGGGGCTGGCTTCGGTGAAAACCCGAAAGGGCACTCAGGTCAGTAATGTGAATAAAAAAAAAGTAAATGAATGATGAATAGTGATGATCCACCCTCCGTCCTGAAGACCCTTTATAGGGTCGAGGTGGAGTCTTCATCCGATATCCCACCAATGCGTACCCATCCGTCTACCTTTCGACCCTTGCCACCATCGGCAAGATCGGTCGCTACCCTTTCCGGTCCTTGTCACCATCGACAAGACCATCTACCCTTTCGACCCTTGTCACCATCGGCAAGATCGGTCGCTACCCTTTCCGGTCCTTGTCACCATCGGCAAGACCGTCTACCCTTTCGACCCTTGTCACCATCGACAAGATCGGTCGCTACCCTTTCCGGTCCTTGTCACCATCGGCAAGACCGTCTACCCTTTCGACCCTTGCCACCATCGGCAAGATCGGTCGCTACCCTTTCCGGTCCTTGTCACCATCGGCAAGACCGTCTACCCTTTCGACCCTTGCCACCATCGGCAAGATCGGTCACTACCCTTTCCTGTCCTTGTCACCATCGGCAAGACCGTCTACCCTTTCGACCCTTGTCACCATCGGCAAGATCGGTCGCTACCCTTTCCGGTCCTTGTCACCATCGGCAAGACCGTCTACCCTTTCGACCCTTGTCACCATCGGCAAGATCGGTCGCTACCCTTTCCGGTCCTTGTCACCATCGGCAAGACCGTCTACCCTTTCGACCCTTGTCACCATCGGCAAGATCGGTCGCTACCCTTTCCGGTCCTTGTCACCATCGGCAAGACCATCTACCCTTTCTACCCTTGTCACCATCGACAAGATCGGTCGCTACCCTTTCCGGTCCTTGTCACCTTCGGCAAGACCGTCTACCCCTTTCGACCCTTGTCACCATCGGCAAGATCGGTCGCTACCTTTTCGACCCTTGTCACCATCGACAAGGTCCCCCAACATTTCCTCGAACCAGGGTCAATAATGGGATTACTATAAGGTATATGCTATGCCTCTAAGTCGCACTCCCATCAGTTGCCCTACCAATGATGAAGCCTATCCTGGATGGACCTTTCATTAGCCAGCAGTCGTATTTCTGACTTTTTTTTGTCGGCAAGACTCACGTCTGCACCAACCTGGCAACCTCTGGAACCCCGTCACGCGGTGGAGTGAGGCCCCCATCCTTTCCTTGAAAGGGTGGACGCTCTCCTGCGGCACAGACATGGGTGCACTTCCAAACGGGTCGCCAAAATTGCCACAAGATGTAACAGAATATAGGTGCAAAGATGGACACCGAAAACAGTGAAGGAAGCTTGTATTTCATTACAAAAGGGAAGGGATGAATACAAAAAGGGCCCTTCGAAGGGGGTGAATTACAAAGGCAGATCGGCTAAGACCGCCTGAAAATATCTGCAAAGTCAATGAGCCCAACATGTGGAGCCGCTCCCAGTTCATGGAGCTGCATTTCTTCCTCCTGAACGCGAGTCACCTCAGTCTCCAGGGACGTGACCCGGCCCTCCAATAAAGAAGTTTCCTCGATGCCTTGGACTTCTGCAGCCTCCAACTGTGGTATCTCAGCTTCAATGGTGGCCAATTCAGCCCGGAGTTCTTCTCGTCGGCTGCGTAGAATATGTGCCCGAGCAGCGGAAGCTTCAACATGAGCTTTGCTCTTCTGAAGATCAAAAATCAGAGATGTCAGCTCTGCCTGACAGTCAGTTTTCTGCAGTTTCAGGGCCGCTAGCCGGTCATTCATCACTCTCCCAAGAAAGTCCCGGCGGTTTACGAATTTTAACAGGAACAGCACCTGCTGGGTCCAGGTGTCCAAAGGATAGCCTAATGCCTGCAGCCCGATCGTCAGTCGCTCGGCCACTTCCTTAAGCTGGGGGTAAGATAGGGTCGGTTGAGATTCCACGACTTGGCGTAACATCCCCAAATACTGCCAGACAAACTCCTCCGATGAAGTAAAGCCCAGGGAGGCTGCCGGAGCCACCTCAAAGGTCACCTCCCTGTCTATGGAGGCCCACAAGCCAATATCTGCCACGAAAGAAGAAGATGGAACGGCCGCCAGGGCTGAAATAGCAGGTACCACGGCAGCATGCTCTTGCTCCGTCGGGCTCCTTGAAGAACTTTCTTCCACAGATGCTGGAAGAGGCAGAGGTTCCGACTCTATTTCTGTCACGGATGGAGTCACAGAGTCAGGCGCAATGGTCATTATGGCCGCCGGGACAAAGGCAGAACCCCTTGACGGGTCGGCTTCGGCTCTCAACTCTATTGCCGGCACCAGGGCGAGGCTCTCTCCCAACGGTCTCGGCTCCATTGATGATACTTCGGCAGCTACGTGTACTCTTACTGGCACATGGCGAAGTATGGTAACTACCCCCGAAGAAGACACGGTGGTCAGTGGTAGCACGTCCGAAGCCTCCGACGAAGCCACGATAGCACCAGAAGGCGGTACCGGAGGGTGAATGGCCGTGTCAGGCTCCTGGAACAAGATCCCAGTAAGCACCAAGATGGCAGGAAAGAATGAAAAAATATGCGGCTCTGCAGAGGGGCGGGCAGAACTTACTATGGCTGCAGCACCCATCTCTTCAAGCGCCCGCATGGAAGATTCCAACTCTGCAGATGAAGCAACAAAAGGAGGGGTTATCTCCACCTCCATATCCAGTCCGGCAAATTCCTCCTGCAGCATTCCCTCCGATGAGGTCATTGGCAACCTCGGAGGACTAAAAATCACAGGATCATTCAACGGCACGAAGGATGCCGCGACACCTTTGCTGGCTATCACGGGGGCTTGTTCGTCACTTTCTGAAGAATGATAGTCAATTTCCTCATCAGAATGGGTGGCGGAGCTGCTGGAGGAAATATCTATGCTGATCTCAGGTTGGCCCGCCTCCTCTATCGCCTGACGGGACGCCGAGCGGGTGACTACACGCCGCAATGGGATAACACCTTTCTTTAGCACAGTCTTATGTCCTTCAGGCTATGAAGGAGCATCCACGGCAGGCGCCTCAGCTACTGTGCTAACCACTCCTGGCATTGCGATAAACATATACATAAGGCGGGACAAAAGGATCAATAAAAGAGAAGAGTCAGAAGGATGACAGCCACGTGGCTCACCCTCGACCTCACTGGCAGGCGTAGGAGAAGGGAGCCTGATATCCTCATCCTCAGCGGGGAGAGACTCTCCCCTGTGGCCTCAGCTGTTGTGGTGGCCCCTACCGCGGCTATGGCAAAAGACCCTATCTCTCCCGCCTCCAAGGCACCTTCTTCAGCATGTGGGGTGATGTCGACCGCTCCTTGAGCTGAGGTCAAACAAAAAGGGCGTCAAAAAAAAATGAAGACGTCATGAAAGGAACACTCCTTTAGACCGCAAGAGAAAGTGATGTCACCTTCAGCCGCCTGCTGAGTGGCCTCCTTCCGGGCGGCAAACTGTTCGAATGATGGCACCTCAGGTAGAGGAGTCTTAGCCGCACCAGTCGAAGGCTGCTTGGAAGAGGTTTTCTGAGCTTTCTTCGCTCGGCCTATCGCAACTTTCATCACGGAGGCCTCTCTCTTTTTTCCGGGCGGCAATGGAGTGGTGGTCGGTGCCGGTGCAGGAACCTTAAAATATTCTGGCTTCTGGGCCTGAGAGATGATTTTTCTATAACGTCCTTGCTGCTTTATATCTGGACGGTCTGTCAAATGAAGCGCATGCCGTTATAAAAAGAACTGAGCAATGAACCACTCTACATGTCAACTGAAGAGGACTTACCTGCCCGGCCGCTGTAAAAAGACGAAAGTGACCAATACTGATAAGCCACTTCCTTGCTTCGGGATGCAGCCTCCCGAACAAGCCAGCAGATGTCGCCAATCTTCTTGCACTTCTCGGCTAGGTCGGCCAAATCTGCATGACCATGAGAAGCTATGCAATGATATAAGCCGAGGTGGTCGAAGCCCCAGACGTCGGCATAATGAAAAGATACAAACAAAGGCTTGTCCAGGACAGTCGCTATGGGACTGTCAAGGGTCAGTCCGTGGATGTTCATCAAGACAAACAGCCAAGACGTATGTTGATAATATGTCGGGGTCCTGTCTTCTCTGTTGACAAATGCCCGGTACGGGCAAAAGCGGTCCACCTCGCACTTCCATGAAACTGCTTTGGAGAGCGGCTCCTCAATGGGGAACGGGTACTGCTGAAGCTCCAGGCGGGAACCACCAATCTGACACAGATGTTCTAGATTCTGCGTGAAAGTATCTTCGTCTATGTCAGCAAGTACATGCACCAGCGGCTCAGTTGCGTCCTCTTTTGCGGCTTTTCTGCCTGCTATATATACCTCTACCTCCTTCGGATGTTGGGAGAACAGCCTCTTCAAATGGGCTTCTTCAATGTCAAAAAATGGCCTAGGCTGCTGGCTCAGGAAGGTGCGCTCAGCTACATCCCAGCATGCCACCCTGGCATTGCGATAAAAGCCCGTTCGAGCATTCCACCACTTCACATACTCTGGAGTGACCCGGGGAACTCGGTTCGGCATCGGCACTCTGAAAACATTGGCGTCCCGGCGGTGAAAGTAGTCCCACCAGGAGCGACCCTCAGCTACAACAGTCGAGCCGTGCTTCGACCTGCTGTCCAGGGGAAACAGGGCCGCCGAAGGTGAGATATGCTGATCATAGCCGAAATTTCGGCCAAACCTAAAAGGATAGTAAGGTTCTAAATGAACCGCGCCCCCCTTCCTGAACACTAAGACACTGGGGTGAATTGACAAGGCCCAGTCAATGAGCTCAGGCTCCAAAATTGGCCGGGTCACTGTGTTGCCTGAAATAAAATGTGTGAAAGTCTCAATTGCCTCGAGCTTACATTCACGTTGGCGGTTCACCAATGGAGAAGAATGTGCGGCCAAATTCCAAAAATGGATGGTCCCCGCTGAATCCATCGGGACCCTTATCAACCGGCCTCGGATGGAGAAAAGTTGCTGAGACACTGGACCGGGTTCAGCACTAGCAAACTCCAGCATCCTGGGATACAATGTCACTGTCTGCAGAGTCCTGGGAGCCAACTCTGGGAACAAATTGCACACCCAGGCATTGAAGAAATGAAACGACCCCACTGTTCTGAAAGAGCGTGGGACCCGATGCCTATGAATATCTCCAAGAGATTTGTAGATCAGGCAGAGTGTTGCTGGGCATAGTGCAAGTCGCATGCCCCAAGCCATCTGACAAGCCGGGTATATTGCCTCCAGCCTAATAACTGTCTCATCTCCCTGTGGGAGAGCAAAAGTGCACAACCAGAAAGTGAGGTAAGCCGTGCAATGCGTAAGGGGATCCGCCCCAGTGGGATTCGGTCCTCCGCGACCAATCCGTCGAAGGGAAGAGGGCAGCGCCGACTTGAACTTGGGCGATCTGCTGGGCTTACCCGCAACAGGAGCTACATGGGGGAACTCACTGTACTTCAGAGGGCCACCGAAGAAATACTGAATCCAATGTCCTACTCGGACTCTCCATTTGCTGCTTTTCTCTCGAGGCCGATACCCCTTCGAGGACCCCCTATTCAGCGCCAAGCAGAGGGAGCGGTACGCTTTCATTAAGTACCGGTATGAGTAGCCGAAATAATATTCACCTTCACCATCTGTCTCGTCCTTGATGAAGTCATGAAGGCAGACCTCCTCATAGGGCTCTCCGTTGATAGGTAGACCCGACAGCTGTGACAGGCTCTAGAGGTCCAGAGAGGTTTCACCTTCTGCTGTATAGAAAGTATTGAACTGCGGGCAGAACACTTCGAACATACCGCAGCACAACCCTTTCGAGATGGGATACCTAAAACGGAATGCATACACACTGTGATACACCCCGGGCCTGACCAGCAACGGCGCATACTCCTTCAGAACATATTCTGTGAATTCTACCGCTCCTACACGAAGAGATGGGCATCGGTCACTTTCGTGTCAGCAAACCACCCAGCAGCCAACTGGAATTTGAACTGGACAGCCAAGCAGTTCAGGACGAATGGCTCGTCCCTATAGCCCCACTTGATGGGCGCCAAGAATAAACCATAGCCGGGCTTTTCTCTGTTGACCCGACCCGCAGTGGTATCCCACCTAGCTGGTGTGAATTCTGGAGCCCGTGTCAGCATTTTCTGCTCTACCTCCAGCTCTGTCACCCCCAAGATGACATTCCATTTGCGTCGCTCTCCCGGGAGATAGATGGTGTCTCCGCGGTACACAGAACCTTTCAGGCTGTCCCGGTCCAACAACATGGCCCGCTCCACCATCCGAGCCAGCATGACATCTCTCTTCCCCGAGACGCTGAAGGTGCAGATGAACGGTGCAAGGTGCCGGTCCTTCGGGAAGTCCGGGCGATACTCGTCGTCGCGATTGAAGTCCAACCCTCCCTCGACGATCACTACGCGAGATGAGGATACCGTGTCTGTTTCGGAGTCAGAGGATTCATCAACTATAGCGATCCTCCCGAGACCCCGGTCCAGTTGTCCGACGTTCCTCCAGGTCACAACAGGACCAGACACCCTACCTTGGGAGGAAGCGTCAACGTCAGCAGTGCCGGAAGCAACACGGCTGGAAGAAGAGGCCATTGCAGCAGCTACAGACAAAAATTAAGGGAAAATAAGATGATATGAAGAAGAAAATAGAAAAGAATATCTCAAGGAAAATTTTGACAGCATCTCCCCTTATCCGGGGTATGCCCAGAAGTCAAATAGGAGAGCACCCACCAAGAGGGGGTGACTCTGCAATAAAGAGGGACGTAGTCCCGAAGGAGAAAATGGTCAAGGGGAGGCTCCCCACGCCGATCGCAGAAGCATTGGAAGAAGAAGAGGCCAAAGAGAAAGAGAGCTCGGTGAGAAATGAGCCTCTCTCCCCCCTCTCGGCGCCTATATAGGCCCAGCCAAAAGGCGCGCCGAGATGGCCTGCACGCCTACTGCCGAACGCGCCAAAAGGCGCGCCGAGACGGCCTTCGCACCGAAATTCAAAAACGCCAAAAGGCGAGCCGAGACCTAGCGCGCCGAGACGACGGCCGCGCCGAGATGGGTGTGCCGAAATCGCCAGTGGCGCCGTTCGATTCATCCAGGGTGCTGCAATCAGAAGATCAAATCAAGAATGCTGATACATGTCCGAGTATACTGACAAAGTATTGGGATTATACAAACAGAATGAAGACTTAGAGTCACAAGAATGAATAATGAATAGGAGCAGACCTGAAGAAATTACGAGGTGTGGTGCAGTGTGCACCCGCATGTCCCATGTCACTCATTCTTCGCTTACGCCACCTACGGGTGGGGGGCATTTGTTGACACCTAAAATATACCAGAAGAGACCAAAGTAAATTCATAGCTTTGAAGACCAGTCGAGGGTGCGGCTCTTGTTCCATCCCTGGAAGTTTCGAGAATCAGAATAGAAGAGACCCGCTATTCCTAACACTTTGTTCCGCTAAAGCCATCCATGGCTAGGCCGCTGTCCAGTACGGCTATCATTCAGGTAGTCGGGCTGATAAAACCATACCAACATTCAGGCAATCATCTGTCTGCTAAGAAAGGATGCTCAGATAATTCTGATTCTCCGAAGGTGGGATGCACAGTGCCTCACACGTGTTTGTGAATGCAAGGTGTTAAACAAGCCCCATGAAGTCTTAATATATATGCCAAGAAGCCCACTGTCGGAAGAGGTCCATTAGGTGGATCCTGTGCCGAATGACAGGAAAATGGGCCAAGCTAAATTGTGAACTGAGACGCGCTGAGGGCTGCCCACGCCGGGAAGATGGATGCTGGCGCGCCGGGAAGCTCAGGCCGAGAGAATGAGGGTCATCCCTCTATAAGAGGGCTGCCCTTCGAAGAAAAAGAGAGAGAGGCAACAGAGAAGGGAGAGAGGAGAAAGATAAAAAAAAAGAGTGGAAGGAGATTGAAGAGCTAGCCATTGAAAGAAAGGGGAAGCTCGAGAGCCCTCCATAGAAGCTGAAGAAAAGAGAGAGACAGAGGCTCCAAGGAAGAAGCCAGGTGGGGTGTGCCGTTAGACGTCCTGAGCGGCTGCAGCTCCTCTTCCTCCCTTTCTCCTCTGTCTGAATATCGTCCCCCCCTTCTCTTTTGTATCTCTGCTTTCGAGCATCTCTGCTCCCGTAGCACTGAATGCCAATGTAACCCTGTCCTCATGGATAGAGTCGGTGTATGCTTTTTTTTCTCCCGAGTTGAATTTGTGTACGCCTTTTTCCGATGAAATAGTTAATAAAAGATGGGTTGAGTTCTCCCCCGTCATTACTCTTTTGTTTCTGCCTCTGCACTACGTGCTATGGATATTGATGGCTGCACGTCTACGCATGCTTTACCGTTTTGTTTTTTTTTTTAAGTCTGTTGAATGTTATTCCATCGTATGGTTCTTTCAACTTTACGCTTATAACGAGAGCCTGAGACAGTCTATCTCATGGCTTCTCGCCTGTGAAATGAGAAGGGACGAATCCGAATCGTGAGGTTTCCGTGCATGGTTCTGCTCCCAGTGAGGCCCCAGAAGGAAGGTCATCTCCACCCCGGACCATCCTCTCTACGATCGTCCGAATTGGTCTTCAAATTGTTGAACAAACCCTTTTCCTTAAAATGCCCAAAGCCCATGCCTTCAAACCCCTCTAAAACCTCACTTCCGGAAGCCTCCCGGCGCGAGCACCTCTCGGCGCAAGTCTCGCGCCGAGGGCTTGCCGCGCCGGTTAGGTTTCCTATTTCGTGCCGAGGCCCAACTCTTTCTTCGCGTCAATACCTTTACACCTTCTGGCCACGTCCATGCGTTCGTGCCGATGCCGTCAGGCCATGCCAACCTTACTCATCATACCCTGTCCTATGGAGATGCACTACCTTTCCCTCTATCCTCCTGGGAGTCATATTAAAGGGGTCATTCCCCCACATTTTATAACCCTATTAAGTCGTGGAGTTCTGCCGCTGCATGTCCTCCATTGACTGCACAGGGGATATCACAACAGGGGATAAAGCCCCATATGATTTGGATCCCTTGGATCTCGGGCTACGCCCGGCTCTTATTTTGGTTTCCACTCCGACAGTTCGTGAGTGGATGACCTATAATACCCTTTTGGCATACTCCCAAAATAAGGGGAGGTGCTGTCAAAATTCGTTCAGAGGGTTATTCGGTCACATAGTGCGATGTTTTCATCGAAATTATGCATTTAGCCCCCAACTGTGTGGCAAAGGGCTGAGCTATATCATCTCATGACACCTTGGTCGCCACAGGGGATATACGTTACAGTTACACTGTCTCCTCGGACCCTTGGTGAATGAATCCACCCCCATCTTCTATCTCACCCAATTATTGCCATGAAATCCCCGTTGAATACAGAGGATCCCCTTGAACTCATCAAAACCCCTCATAACACATGAAGAAAACCAACAAAACAGCCACCGGCGCCACCTCCTCCAGGCGCCATTTCCTCCCGGCGCCACCTCTTCCCGGCGCCAAACTCGCGCCGGGTGAAGGGCATGCCGGGAACCATGCTGCGCCGTCTGCCATGCCGTGTCGTCTGCCCTTTGGCCTCCCGTCGCGCTGGGATCCCCTCGCGTCGACTCCTATCCGCGCCGTTTCGTCTTATTAACAGGTGCCATCCAAATCTGATGTCTCAACAACTCCATTAAACCCAAATCCAGTCTGAACTCAATGTCCCATTCCTGTCAACCTTCATGCCAGCCTTCATCGCTTTACGAGGGAATCATGGTTCTTCATCCAGATCCACGGGAGATACATTAATCGGGGTTTTGCCCCTACATTATACTGAATACGAGGTTTCTTTTGTCACCCCGCTGACCCTCGGAGTTCTGCCACTGCATGTCCTCCAATGGTCCCTTAAGGGGAATATCAACAAACGACATGGTAGCGGACACTGTCCCGTCACATTCAAATCCTTTTGGATCCAGGGCTACGCCCGCCTCTCTTTTGGCTTCCATCCCGAAATTTCATGGGTGAATGACCTATATTTCCCTTTGGCATAGCCCCAGACAAGGGGACATGCTGCCGGGTTTGCGCCATAAAACCGTTATCATGTCCCGCGTAGCACGCTTTTCTATGCATGTTTTGCATCCCGTTAGCAGAGTTAGCATAATAGTAGTATCTCATTTTACCCCCGAGGCATCCTTTCTTGACAATTAATCAAGGGTTGTCCTTCTTTAGAAGGACGTAATTAACGTCATAGCCTTTATGGTATGACGGACTCAGGGTCCTGACACGAATATCACAATCGACTGACTGCGTCAGATCGAGCGCATAATAAATCGTCACTCCGGTGACTGGCATGCCGAATAAATCCAGTAAAATAAACCTAAACAAAAAACATCCCCACAGGGGCCTCCGTGAACTCTGAGAGGCGGTGCTCCCCTCACCCTGCGGTGCCTGGGCGGCCTCAAACGCACGGCACCGCTCCTCGCTCTCCCGCAGCCTCCCCTCTGCCGTGCCGAGACTCACTCGGAGGTCCATCATCTGGGCCTCCAAGGCCCTCCTCTCCAGCCTCTCCCTCTCTACTCTCTCTCTCACTGCCTCTCTCCTCGACACCTCGAGGGCGATCCGTAACTCTAGCACATCGCGAGGAAGCTCCTTAGCCTCCTGTCGTCATCGATCCTCCTATAGCTCCGCTATCCGGGCATCGCGCTCCGCCGCCCAGGCGTCACGCTCCTGCTCTGCACGGACCGCATGAGCCAGTGCATCCCGAATCTTCGCCACCTGTCAAAGCCCATATTGAAGTCAGTAAAGGAAAGGGAAAACGCGGAAAAGAAACCCGTGTCAAGCAAACACTCACCCGAGCCACCTGATCACGCTCGGCCTCCTCAGCACGGGCCACCACGCCCGCCAAATGCTCCTGGAGAGAAGAGACCTCTAGAGGAGGGCCCCAGGAACTAGAGCCCGCACCACCAGCCATCCCGGCTGCCGCTGCTTGATGGGCACGCTGTAGGAATAAAGAACAGTCAGAGGCTAAGCACCAGGAATTCAGGTGACACAAAAAATACGTTGCATGAACTCACCAGGATGTCCAACTCCTGACGAGTAGCTGCCAACTGATGCCTGGCAGCTGCCAGCTGGGCCCGCAGATCAGTGATGATAGTGTCACGAGCATCCTACATTCATGCATATAGGTTAATGTCATAAACATATGCGCAAAAAAAAAGAGAGAGAGAAAGAAAAAGATCTTCATCTCATACTTACCCCTGACGCCCCACCGAGGTAGAGACGTCCTGCGTACGCATCTCGGTACCGCCGCAAGTAGTCGGTGCTGTCCTGTACGTGAGACACCACCGGAACGCCACCCTGCTACCAGTCCTTGTACTATGCAGGAAAGCGCGTACGCCAGTCCACGAGCTTCGCCTTGCCCCGGGTCTTCCGCCCGACATGGCTCGGCTCGTCTACCTCCACCCACTCCTGGGCAAGCCCCAGGGTCCTCATAACTAGCCTGAGCCGCAATGGCTCGATCTCGTTCAGGCAGTGGACCCACAAGTCCCGGCCAAAACGAGGTCAGCCCGCTACGACCCAAGGCTGGCCGGCATCGGCCATGCCCAGGTAGGGCCTCCATACCACCTGCATCACCATCCATGCATCATATTAGTTACCATTTTGCTAAACTAAATCATATGCAAAAAATAAAAAAAAATCATATGCATCATATCATGGCCTCGGGGTACTCGGTCAGCTCACGTCGAAGCGACGTCAGCTGGTAGCCGATACATAAATCATGACCGGCCTCCACCGCCGCGCTAAGGGCACGATAGTTCGGTTCCATTGCCTGGCCCTCCCCATCGGAAAGTAGTAATAACTCCATACCTGCATCCATCATACCTCATTAGCACAAGTAATTGTGTGACTGTGATTACAGTAAAATACATAAATAAAATGTTTACCTGGAGGAAAGGCTCGAAGCCGCTGACTGTCGTCTCCTTCTCTGCCCCCTTAGAAAGATCAGCAATCAAGTGGGCGAGTAGAGCTGCTCCCCACGCATAATCCCCCACTCGGTCTAGGTCTGCCAAGATCCCAAGGAAACGGCAATGGATGTCGTCCCCCTTCGTCCCCAGTAGAAGGCGGCCCAGTAAGAAGAAGAGGAACCTCCGAAGGTCCAAGTCTGCCAGCTCTCGGTCGCCCGGGTCCTGGCTGAAAGCCGCCCGAGCTGCTCCCTCCAGCCGTGCCAGAAATTCTGCACCGCTCTCACTAACCCGCTGGTGCGGGTCCTTGAATCTGAGCGCCTCCATGATGTCCACCTGGCTGACTGTCCTGCTGTCTCTGTCAGTCGCGGTCGTCTCCGGCCATAACAGCTCTAGGGCACTCTCTCTGTAGTCGGGGTAGGTGACCCCAATGACGGCCTCTCTGTCCACCCGTAGCCCGGTGATCCGGTCTACATCTTCCAGCGTCGGCACAATATGCCCCCAGGGCATCAGGAATGCTCGACTCGACGCGTGCCATCGCTCCCTTAACGCCTGGATAAGGGGCAAGTCGAGCCGGAAGGGCTCGATCCGCAAGAACGCACCGAACCCCATGGCGTCCACTCGGGCCCTCTGGAAGTCCGACAGCCCTCGGTACGCCGCCACTACCAGGAACCAGCTGATCCGGCTCCTCATCACACCCTGCAAACCACAAAAATAAGAAACTACATCAGAGCCACAAATAAAGAACAACACGATGTATATATATTTAAAAAAAAAGAAAAGAAAAGAAAAATTTTAGACGCGTCAAATCCCTTGGATGCCTCAATGATTTCTTTATTTTTTATATTTTAAAAAAACATTAAAGCGTCAAATATGTTTGACGACTCAACGATTTCTTTATATTATTTTATTGTATATATTTCCCTTTAAAAAAATATGAATATAGAGGCGTCAAAGCTCTTTGACGCCTCAATAATTTCTCTTTTTTCTACTATTTTTTTAATGTTATTATTTCGTATACATATATATATGTTAAAAAAGAATTTAAAAATATTGAGGCATCCACCTCCCTGGACGCCTCCATCATTCCACCCCCACAACCGTTCAAGCCCCGTTTCCCGCCTCATTTTCCGCATAAAATCACAAGATAATGCAAAAAGAAAGAGTTCTAGGCGGCCTACCAAGTCGTACTCATCCTCTCCCGCGTCGTCAGGTCCCTCGGGACCTTCCACGGCTAAGGGAATCATCTCCTCCTCCACGTTTGCGCCCTCCGCGTGATCTCTAGACCTCCTCGGACGACGAGCAAGTCGTTTCCGCTTCTCTCCACCAGGACTTGGGCCCCCGTGCTCTATAGAGACCGAAATAGGTTATTCATGGTCGAATGGGAGGAGAGACATCCTTAGGAGAGAGAGGGGGGGTCATTTGAATGAGGAAAGGCCGCACGGGCGGCCTTTTTAAACAAAATTCAAATGCTTGATGCGTCCAGGTGCATGGACGCGTCAGCAAAAAAAACAAAAACAAAAAAAATAATCATTTATTGACGCGTCCAAGCGCCTGGACGCGTCAATACAAAAATATAAATAAATAATAAAAAGAGAAAAATAAAAATAAAATAATAATAATAATGGACGCGTCCAGATATTTGGATGAGTCTAAAAATAATAATAATAATAAAAGAAAGGGGGGAAGACAAAACAAAAGAATAATAATAATAATAAATTTTTTTTAAAGCGTCCAATCTGATGGACGCGTCAAAAAAAGGAGAGAGATAAAAATAAAAAAAGAAGAAGAAAATCATAAAAAAGAATAAAAAGAAGAAAGATTAAGAAAAAAATAAATAAAAAAATCAAATACATAATAAAAATTAAATTTTACACACAACAACTCCACATTTTTATTTCATTAAAAAAAATAGGGTGAGCTACATCAGGGGTTTAGACACTTCGGGCCTTAACTTCCCCAGTTCAGTTACATAAGCCCTCCACAGCTCGCGTTCTTCCTCTACATGCACTAATGCCTTTCCCGGAATGCTCATCTTCCATGACACTTTGATGGCCTTCACTCCCTTCGCATCTTCTTCCGTACCCAATTCTCTCTTCTTCAAAGGAGCAATGCCAGGTAACGGCAGGAACAAGTGGCGGGGAAGGCCGATTTGAATGCAGCATCGATGTGCGTTGTAGAGAACAAACTCAGTCGCGCCAATGAGTTGGAGTTCAGCTTCAGGGGAAGACCTCGTAAGGAGCTCGCGTGAGAGTAGACATGCCGGTGCACAAGTGAAGAAGCTTTGTGTCATAGTTCTAAAGTAGGACCTCCAGTCTTCACGTTTCCTCAGCCACGGAACGCGGTTCACTATATTACCACCAAAGCCTAACACATCGGCTATGTGGTAAAGGGGGCTTCATTGAAAGATCTTCGACGTAGTTGGCATCCCCTCACAGTGATCAAATTTGAAATGTAATTCAACCCAGCAATTCAGAAGAAGCGCGCAACCAAAAGGAGGCTTACCCATGCTGGAAGCAGTAAGGCCACTGTAAAGGTAAGCAAGGATGGCAGGTCCCACCCTTTTGCCATTCCAAATTCCGCAGATGGTGCTTAGCTGATCTTCCACCACTATGTTGTCGGTATGAGGGAATAGGAGAGCACCTGTCAAACATATTACGAATCCCTTCATGATTTCTTCCAAACGATCATCATCTGACAATCCTCTCAGGGCATCCATGACCCAT
Source organism: Amorphophallus konjac (assembly GCA_022559845.1). Classification (NCBI taxonomy): domain Eukaryota; kingdom Viridiplantae; phylum Streptophyta; class Magnoliopsida; order Alismatales; family Araceae; genus Amorphophallus; species Amorphophallus konjac. The sequence goes on from CM040122.1 coordinate 390,130,908, forward strand.
TCCGCGAGATTTTGCAGGTTAATTCCCTTCTGAGTCTGGACGTTTCTAATAGCACCAGACGGCATGAAGCTTCCGAGGACATCCTCGGAAGTCACTTTCTCCAGCATCGGCCTGATCTTTATCCTGCCATCCCTTTTGAATCTTTTCAACCCAAGCAGGAGTTCCATCTCCTCTAGAAGGATGGTCGCCTCGAAGGTGGGGAAAATGAACGTGTGAGTCTGAGGATGCCAGATCTCCACCAGCGCACCCATAGCCGCCCAGTCCATGCGAATCTTTTCGTAATGCTTGGGGTGAACCAGGAGCCCTTGAAGATGCCACCTCGTGAGTATGACCCTCATGCCGATGGAGATATTGGAAACTAGCTTCGAAAGTCACGGCAGTTTGGAGAACTTCCTCGGGCCTGGGAAGAGAGGGTACGGCTGGAAAAGAAGAAGGAAAACAAAGGAGGAAAGAGGTGAAGGAAAGGTCGTACAGGAAATTTGAAATGAATCAACTCACCATGCGCGATTGGATCAGCCCACTCAGATGTCCTTCGAGGTCAGAGAGCCGCCTGAATTCGCTGTTGCACCTGCTCCTCTTCATAGGGCGGGAAGACTCGCCTTCCATCTTGAAGAACCCACGATTCTTCTCCTCCTCCCCTTAAGCTTCAAAGCCCTCCTTTGTACATTTGGTTGAACTAGGCAAGGGGGGGTACTTATAGGAAGGGAGGGGTGTATGAGCCAGAATGCGTCACGTCAATGTCGAGTCATCATCGTTGACTTCAGCAAAAGGTATTTTATCTTGATCTCCCTTGTACTGTGGTGCAACTCTGCTGCTTTTAATAATGTTGATCAGTGCATGTTTCACTAATGGACACCACTGTCCCATCGTGTGCCACCATTCGATAACTAGTCCCACCATGTCATGCATTGTATTATGTGATATTTACACTATTAGAACATGTCAAGGACCTTGCGACCTGAACGGATCTGGAATTTGAGTTCCCCTTCAATAAAAATAGTGATAATTTCAGAGGAATTTGGGTTGTATGGATATGCCATTAAGTTACGAAAGCAATGGGACGATGGTTCCATTCGATGAGTTGGTGCGTGGATAAACGGGCCCCGTCTCAGTATCAGCTCATCAGATCGGTATCCTGACCCATTCTTAACAACTTGACAATATTATCCTTCGCTATTTTCTATTATAATTTGTTTAAGTTTTCCTTTAAACCGAGCATGCATTCATGTAGGACTTTGATTCCATTGCGGAAGATCATTCAAAGTAATTCGATTGTGAAGACCATTGTGCTCCAGTTCTTACAAATATAAGATATTCCACTCCGCTTCCTTGAGACGGCCCTACGCTGTTCTTTCGAAAGAGACCCTTGTTTGGATTGATCCTCAAATATTCATTTACTTTTACTCCATTTGATCCACCTTGGCCGTAGCGCTTCCACATTAGCTGGTAACCGCTCCCCAAAGGTGAAACCTGTAGGTTTACGACCCGGGTACTTCCACACAGAGAAGTTGGTCTCTTTTTCTGCTTGTGCCTGAGCGTACATTTTCCCCTCCCTTATTTGATTTCCGTCCAAGTAATTGTTTAATACGGAAGACCTTCTTCAAGGTCGTCTCATTGAAAACTCTGAAAACATTCCAAATCATAATGTTGAAAGCGTGTCTCATTACACCTTGGCATCAACTTTTCAGTCCATTCTCACTCCATTCCACTTCACTTCAATGTCATTCCACTACGTGTCACTCCCTTGCAAAGCAGACGCCAAGGCGGGACAGCTGTAGACACGCTATTCCTGACATCATATTGAGTAAATCTCATATTACCATATGACGCCCCGTAGTGGCTTTCACAATTTGAATCACGTGAGTGCTCCCCTTTCTTTCCTTTCACCTTTTGATCGGGGAACATGACGCTTCTTTGGGATCCGAGCGGAAGCCACCTCACTAAGGAAATTGTGCAGCACGCTGACGGCGCCGCTCCCAACCGGACGCTCTGGAAGAATCCAAACACGAAGACGTCTAACGGTTAGACGCCGACGGCTTTCCGGGGCCGATCCGGCAGAATTTCTTTGAGGCGTCCAGGCCTCACTATGTCTCACTGAGGTGTCCAGGAGCCTGGACAACTCACTTGCAGGCCTGTCCTTTGAGGCGTCCAGGTGCATGGACGCCTCACTTCTTAGACACACGGACGGTGCCGATCCGCCGCTCGATTTGACGTTTCGAAAAAATTCAAAAGATAAAAACATCTTGTCAATTAGACGCGCCCTTCGTAAGTCACAGTCACGCGCCGAAACCACGCGCTTTCTCCACTGTCTACGGCCTTTGGCGACGATTCGATGGGCGAAGATGGGCGCGTCCAGGGCCCCGGACGCCTCATCATTGAGGCGTCCAAGAGCCTGGACGCCTCAATGAATTTATTAAAATAAAAAATATAAAAAATATTCATTGAGGCGTCCAGGGACCTGGACGCCTCAATCAACTTTTCCTCTATAAATAGAGGACCCCCTCCCTCGAAGGAAGGGGGCTTCAGATCCAACAGAGGAAGGAGAGACTCTACCGGATCCCATTTCTAACCCGTGGGGTTTTGCAGGGGGAGGTTCTGCCGGCTTCTCGGGTGCCTACGTTGGCGAGAGGAAGGCTAGCTCCATCCGTTCTGCTTCCAAGTCATCCCTACGCTGCCGAAGCTCCGCCGGATCCTACCATCGACATCTTCAATAAGTCACTCTCTCCCCTTCTCTTTTACCATTTCTATTGCATGCATCATCCCGCCATTTGTCATCTCCCTTCATAAGAGAGATCTATTTTGCACGATCCTCCATTCATCATAGCATTTTCCTCCTACTCGTGTCTGAGAGGGGTTTAAAAATAACACCAACCATGTGTGTGTCCCGCCATGATTTCACCGTTTTTCATTATAATGGACTAATACTACACTGTCATTTTTTCTGATCCACTTGTTCTCTGTCCATTTCTTCTTTTGCAAGGATAACCAAGGAAAGCCCTCTCCATCGGCCGGCCGAAGGAAGAGGAAGAAGCAACCCGCCATCTCCCGCTCTTGAGGTCGGCGTGATCATTTTCTTTATTTTGGGGTCTCCGGCCCCTGGTGATCACATTATATTCTCGAGGCCGCGGAGAGTCATTTCCCGCAATGACCGTTTAAATTTTCGTCATTTATATTCTGTGATGTGCTTATATCTGCTTATACTCTTGAGGCCGTGGAGAGTCACTTCCCGCAATGGCCGTTTAAATTCATGTCAATCATATCATGTGTTATTTTCATATCTTCTCATATTCTCGAGGACGTGGCGAGTCACTTCCCGCAATGGCTGTTTGAATTGCTGTCATTTAAATTTTGCACTTTTCCCACCCCCCGAGGTCGCGGAGAGTCATTTCTCGCTATGGTCGTTTAATCCCCATATCCTGTTTCGCTATATCTGTTCTGCACGCCCCGCCGGAGCAATCTCCCGTGGTGGTCTCTCTCCTCTTCTTTCTGTGTTGCAGCAAAACGAGCCCCCGCGCTCCACTTCGCCTCCTCCGGCATTCCGCGTGACGTCGTTCACAGCAGGGTAAAAATTTCAGAACTGATCTATTCACCCCCCTCTAGATCCATTCATATCATCAAACAACCTTGTGGCGTGTTGTATGTACGTGCTGCGGGTGTGTGTGACACGGTGGTACTCTTGCGGTTTCCACTTCTACAGCAAGTTCTTACCTCGAGTGACCTCCCCCACTAGTCGTAACCTTTCTAGGCGTGTAGGCATCGACCCACCTGGGAGCGGTGGAGGGTAGACCTGGTTGAGACGTGTTGTAGGATGCTTTCCGTAGGGCCCTCTACTGTTGCAGCCTAAGTCTGAGATATTGGGAAAATCACGTAGAAGACTTGACGTCAAACAGTCAGTTTGTGTGTGCACACATGGTTGGTGGCTTCTGACGCGTGCTGATAAGTACGACCCCAACTAGCCCTTATTCTGTGGTTACTATTTATGGTGTCTTAGTTACCGCGTTGAGACGAGTGGGAGACACTTGAGCCGCGAACTAAGTAGTAAGAGGACGCATCCGGCCTTGCTTCTAGTGGGTCGTTCTCCAGTCAATTGAGACATAGTAGCTCTAGTTTCCAACACGTGGCTTAGTGTTTCACTAATTGAGGGTGTTCCGTTGTGCGTAGCCGAGGGCTAGTTCTACCCCTCGTAATTGTGGATTCCTTGAGATGTGATTTATATGGCAGGCTTAGTGTTAGTTTCGTAGATTTATTTAATTATGTGTTTACCTATTTATTTCATATCTTTCGTGCCATTTATTTATTATTCTTGTTATTATTCTCGTGAGGTGGAGATCCGCAGGACCCCTACTGAGCCGATGAGATGAAGCTCATTGATGAGTGTCATATTTTATATCATAATTTACATCACATATATCATCTTTGAGCATTTAATAAGCATAATTGTGCATTAATATGGCTAAAAGCTCATTCGCATCATTAATTTGAGTTTACATAATTTTATCATCATTTTGAGTCAAAATAATAATGTGAGAAATATTTAAGAAAATGCACAATTATCGTAATTCATCTTGAAATAAAGATTATTTTGAATTTTCTGAATTTTTAGTAATGAGCGACCAAGCTCCAAGCGTCAATTAATGAACGCCCTTCTGAAAGAGCGTAAATTCAATAAACTGCAACACCTTGGCGGGTGCCCATTCATTTTGATCGGAAAATAGAAAGAAAAAGGAAAAGATTGAGCGACAGTTCGAAGTGTCGCCCATTGAAGAAATTGCGACCGCTTACACGGGCGCTAAATCCTGATGTACAGAAAAGATAAAATATTAGAAAAATATTAAAATAAAGAAATGAAGAATTTGCGCCCGAGTGAAGAGTCACTCATTGAGGAATAAACGACACTGAGGAGGTCCCTATTTTCAGTCTGAACCAGAAACGGAACCGATCGAAGTTATCTTTCCATACATGAGCTTATCTCCTCTTGTTTGAGGAAAGGAGGACTCTAAACATGGCAAGACACCTATTGTGATCAATCCTTGACGCTGATAAGGTGGATTCAAACTAAATATGGAGAGATTTTTGTGGGTTTTCTCTAAACCCTATATAAACTGTCCAAGAGCAGGCCGATGGGGGAGTTAGTCTTTTCTTTTAACCTAGTTTTCATGCTCTTTTAGTCGTCTTTTTAAGTTACTTTCTTCTATCAAGTTCTTCATTTTTAAGTTGTCTACAATTTCTTCTTCTTCATCTTCTTCTAATTCTCTCTTGTTTTAAAGTTATTCTTAATTTTTCAAAGCTCTATCTTTACGTATTTACTGTTCACCCGTTTTCACACAATTCTGTTCTTCCTCCATTTTCTTCTTCTTCTGCTCTTCTTGTCATCATAGTCTCTTCATAAAAGTTCATCATCTTTCCTAGATCTAAATTTTCTTCTTCTTCCTTTTCCTCCAAATCTCTACTGTTTTCAAGTTATCAATTATTTTTTAAAGTTTAATTTTTTAGACTTTTACTTTTCATCCGCGCACCACCCTCTATTCTTCCTTATTTTTCACCTTCTTCCTCACGTTTTCTCCCTCTACACTTTTCATCAATCTTCTTCTGATTTACAACTTTCTCTTCTTCCACCTTTCCCAATTCCCTCTAGGTTTTAAACTATTCTTCTTCTAATTATCCTCTGTTTTTAGTTTATTTTTACTGTGTTTTCCTTTCTTTCCACCGTAGCCCTCTCTCTCTCTCTATTCATCTCCACACATATTTTGTTTTATTTTTCTTCTTCTATCTATCTCTTTCTCCACTATTTTCTTCACATATCCCTTTGGCGGATCTTCTTCCTTTGGTGCTCTAAAGGCGGCGTCTACTTTCAAAAGCGGGGTGAACTTCCAAGGCTCGACAAGGCACATACGGCGGCGCTCTTCATCATCTTGGCTCTTCTTTCCCTTGTCCTTTCTCTTTTATTTGCAAGTTGTATTTTCATTTTTTATAGACTTGTACTTGTCACCCTTCTTAGTAATAAAATTCAGATTTTGGGACATTGTGTTCTTCTCTTTCTATCTCCTTCCAATTTCTCTCCTTAACCCTCTCATATTCTTCACTTAATTTATTTTCATGTAAATTTCCTTTTCATTAGTTTAATCTCAATCAAAATTTAGATTTCTCAAATATAAGAAATTTTCATCTTAGACTTAATTTAAAATATTTCTTCTCGTTGGGATCGACTCGTTCTTACCACTTTACTCTAATTCTAATCTTTTTAAGTGAGTAAGTACGGTCATTTTTAAATTGTGGCATGACTTTTTTAACGACGAGAGTTAGTGACTATCAATTTTTGACGCCGTTATCGGGGAAGAAATTATTTTTAATGGTTGAAATTTCTTATGTTTGATGTATATATGTGAACACTATTTTTTTATTTCTATTTTTCAAAAAAAATCAAAAAAATCAAAAAATTAGAAAATCCATAAAAATTCAAACATAGAAATTTTCAGGAAAAAAAAATTGTCACAGAAAGCGTCACTGAAGTCTGAAACTGTATCAGAAAGTAGAAATTCAAAAAATCCAAGAAATTCAAGCGTCACTAAAAGGTCAGTAAACGTAGGAAAATGTTCTGTTCTGAAAAATTCTAAACAAATCTGAAAAATTCTTAAAAATCTAAAAAAATCAGAAAATCTAAAAACACTAAAAAACATGATTTTAAGTCTTATTTTGTATTATCTTTGCATATTGTTTGGTATTTTTAGTTGTTAGTAATCTTTTATCCATATCTTTTTCTTTTTTAAAAAAATAGAAATTCCGTGGAAAAAATCAGAAAATAGAAAAAAATAGAAAAAAATTCATAATGTTATCATGTCTTCATCTTAGTTGTATTATTTTCATGTATTTTACATTTTAGTTGATTTCTTATTTACTTGCATCTTTATTTGAAAAAAAACTCTTTCTTTCTTTTCTCTTCTATTTCTCCTTCTCAAGGACAAGTTAGGTTCCTTACACTCTTCTTGAAATTGGAAAGACCCTCCATTGAGCATTCCATCTCTTTAAATTAAAATTTTCTTTTTTCAAGACCTCCATAAGTCCCCGCACCCGTGGATTCCCTCACGGACGCCGGGTTGGTTGTACCGAGAAGTATCTTGAAGGTAGATTGCCCTTAAAAGATTTTACATAAAAAAAGTGTTAGAATTTATTACTATTTTTAGAAAATTTATGTCTAAGACTAGAGGTTAAGTGACAAACGTCCAAGTGAGATTGTGGTTATTTAATTAGGACCCTACGAAAAAGTAGGGGAAGCCTCCCACCACTCCACCTCTTATCTGGCCAATTGACCAATTTAGTAGTGAGTACCAATTCTTCTTTTCAAAAAAAAGAAAAAAAAGAGAGAAAACATCATCATTTTGCATTCATATAGTGTTGGATTCATTGCATTATTTTCCAAACTCATTTGCATTTAAAAAGAAAAAAACATCATTTTTGCATACATAATTCATATAGTTAGTGTTGTATTTGCATTATTTTGAAAAAAAAGAATAAAAAATTAAAAATTTTAAAAAAAAATTAAAAATAAAATATCTTTCTTTGGGCCCTTTTGCATTGCATGCAAGGTAGGAGATCCCTACATCCACATTTGTTAGAGCCCATTAGTGATATTGAGAGGTTAGTACATTCTAGAAATTATCCACAACCTAACCTCATGGCGGACCAAAACCCATAATAAGTCCCTAAGCAGATGAAGGACTATTTCATACCTAATCAATACCAACTGTCCTTCTATGTCCAAGCACCTCAGAACCAAGCAGTTCAGTATGAGATTAAATCAAGTACCATCCAAATGTTGCTATCTTTCTATGACAATACCAATGAAGATCCATATAAACATCTTGATGAATTTCTCCAGATTTACTCCACTGTCAAAATCCAGAACTTTTCTGATGATGCTCTTAAGTTGACTCTCTTTCCTTTTTCCCTCAAAGATAAAGCTAAATATTGGTTGGGTGCCTTGGGTAAATCCATTGATACATGAGTTGAAATGTAAAAGGAGTTTTTAAAGAAATTTTATCCCATAGGGCGAACCAATACCATGAGGAGAGACATAACTGGATTCACACAAAACCCTAGAGAACAAATCCATGAGGCGTGTGATAAATTGAAAGATTTATTAAGGAAATGCCCCCACCATGCATTATCGAGATGGTAAATTGTCCAGGCATTCTATGAGGGTTTGACAGAAAACTATAGACACATGGTGGATGCTTCATGTGGGGGAGCATTTATGAGTAAGAGCGAGGACGAGGCCTATGATTTATTTGAGATGCTTAGTGAAATTCTATTAGTCATGCCTCGTTATCATCATATGAAAGAATGATTGGGCCATCGAAAAGGTCAGGGCTGTATGAAGTTAAGAACCAAGGAGAATTTGAGAACAAGGTGGATATTAATGTCATAACTCAGAAATTGAATAAAATGGATTTGTTGTCTCAGAAGATGGAAAATGTTGATTTAGTAGCTCAGAAGTTAGATCAGCTATTATGTAGACATGAACCTTCTTTCTCTTCTGCTCCTCAACCTCAACCGTTCTCAGCTCCTAATCATGAAGAAATATGTGCTCTTTTTTCTAACCCTAATCATGCTGTCACTGATTGTCCTACGACGGCCCAGCTTCCCCCGTTCATCCAAGAACAGATCTTTGCTGTTCAAGGTGTGTCCAAACCTGCTTATGATCCTTATTCCAACACTTACAATCCAGGTCGGAAAAATCACCCTAATTTTTCTTGGAAATCTCAACAGGGTCCACCTATGCGAGCGAATCCCTCGAACCAAGCTGTTCAAAAATAATACTTTCAAGTGCCAACCTAGTCTCACCAACATTTTCAATCTCCTTTTCAACAAGCTCAACATCAATACCCTCAACCTCTGTTTCATCATGCTCATGCCCCATATCATCAAAATCAATTTTCTCAGGGCCCATATAATCAATATCATTCTAATCATTTTCATCAACCCTAATATCAGCCACCTCCTACTCAGCCCAATTTTGACGAGAAATTCGAGCAACTCCAACAACTCATCCTTACTCAGCATCAGTCTATTTTCAAGTTGGAGAACCAAATAGGACCGTTAGCAGCGAATAACATGAGGAGAGAGGTAGGCCAACTTCCTAGCTAACCAATGACTAACCCCAGAAATCAACTCCCGGACTTCCCTCAGAGAGCTCCGCCTATTCTTCCTCAACCTAACCAACCTCAGCATCCCCCTCCTGTAGGCCCTCAATTTGAGAATGCCAAGGCTATATCTACCCTTCGGAGTGGGAAGATTTTAAATGATCCTTATCAAGCTAAGGATGTTGGTAGCAGTTCGGGCCCAGAAGCCAACAAGGAGAGTGAAAGTGAAGATGATGAACCAATGATTGTGCAAGAGAAGAAGTCGGAGGGGGGGAGAGAAGAAGCTGGATAAAGAAAAATCAACGGTTGATGACGAAAGTCCTTATGAGTATGTTCCTAAGATCCCTTTTCCTGATACTCTAAAGACAAAGGCTCAAAATAAAAAGTCGGTTCAACAGGAGGAATTAGTGGAATTATTTAAACATGTGAATATCAATATTCCACTTTTGGACATGATCAAGCATGTGCCGGCATATGCGAAGTTTTTGAAAGAGCTATGCACTCCGAAGAGGGAGCCTAAGGCAATAACTCAAAAGATCCGCCTATCTGAAGATGTAAGTGCTGTCGTGATGAATCATTTGCCTAAGAAATTGAAGGACCCCAGAGCTCCTCTGATTTCATGTGATATAGGTGGAGTTACATTTGATAAAGTATTGCTAGACTTAGGTGCTAGCGTGAATCTATTGCCCACCTTTATATATGAGCAATTTGATCTAGATGAATTGAAGCCCACATCTATAATCCTTCAACTGGCAGATATTTCTGTGAAAAGTCCTAGGGGTCTATTGGTAGATGTGATTATGAAAGTGCATGAGTGTTATTTCCCGGTGGATTTCCTTATTTTGGACATGCCCTCGTCCCAGGAATTAAAGCATACTCCAATTATTTTGGGACGACCGTTTCTAGCTACAGCAAAGGCCAACATAAACTGTGCCACGGGAATGATGGATATATCGTTCGGAGGTGAGAAGGTTTCCTTAAATATTTTTAGGGCATCCCAATATCCGGAGCAGGATGAGGAGTGTAATGCTATTGATATTTTTGAGGAATTGATTGATGAAAACTCGGATGAAGTCAAGGGTATCTTAGAAGAGAGTAGCATGCTCCAAGACTCTCCTCTTTCATGCGCACCCTACTCTAGGATAGAGCCACTCCCTCCATTGCAAGTTGAACCGATTCTCTCATCTTTGGATCAGCCGCCCGTTCTTGAATTTAAATCTCTGTCAGATTCTTTAAAGTATGCTTATCTAGGTCCTAACCAAACTCTGCCCGTGATTATTGCTTCCAATCTCACTTCTGTTCGGGAGTCTCAGCTTTTAGATGTCCTTCAGGAGCACAGAGGGGCGATAGGTTGGTTTGTGACAGATTTGAATGGTATTAGTCCGGATGTGTGCATGCACTATATCTATTTAGAGGACAATGTCAAGCCGAGCAGAGAGATGCAACGTCGGATGAATCGGAACATGAAGGAGGTGGTCAAGAAGGAGGTAGTAAAGTGGCTGGATGCCGGGATTATATATCACATTTCAGATAGCAAGTGGGTCAGCCCCACACAAGTTATTCCTACGAAATCAGGGTTGACAGTTGTAACCAATGAGAAAGGAGAAGAAGTACCAATGAGATTGCAAACATGGTAGAGAGTTTGTATAGATTATAGAAAATTGAATTCGATGACAAAGAAAGATCATTTCCCACTCCCGTTTGTGGATCAAATTCTGGAGAAGCTGGCTGGACAAAAGTATTTCTACTTTTTGGATGGCTATTCCAGATATAATCAGGTTACTAGTTACTCGGAGGATCAAGAGAAGATAACATTCACGTGCCCCTATGGTACGTTTACTTTTAGAAGAATGCCGTTTGGACTGTGCAATGCCCCAGCCACCTTTCAGCATTGCATGATGTCAATTTTTTCTGAAATGGTGGGTGATTTTTTGGAGGTGTTTATGGATGACTTTTTAGTGTTTGGTACTTCCTTTGAGAATTATTTGGAGAATCTAACGCAGGTGTTGAAGAGGTGCATTGAATCAAATCTTGTGTTAAGCTGGGAGAATGGGTATTTTATGGTTAGAGAAGGAATAGTTTTATGACATGTTGTTTCAGAAAGAGGAATAGAGGTTGATAAGGCTAAGGTCGATTAGATTTTCAATCTTCCTCCTCCTTCTTCGGTTAAACAGATTCGATCTTTTCTTGGCCATGCTGGATTCTATCGCAGATTCATCAAGAATTTCTCTACCATTGCTCGTCCTCTCACTCAATTACTTGCCAAGGACACTCCCTTTCAACTAGACGATTCTTGTCTTGAGGCATTTAATTCCTTGAAAGCGGCCCTAATTCAAGCTCTGATTCTTCAATCACCAAATTGGTCACTACCCTTTGAAATTATGTGTGATGCCTCAGACTATGCCATTGGAGCTATCTTAGGTCAAAGGATAGATAAGAAGCCCGTGGTGATCTATTATGCGAGCCGCACCCTCGCCGATTCACCATTGAACTACACCACCACGGAGAAGGAATTACTGGCTGTTGTTTTTGCCCTGGAAAAATTTCGATCATATCTGTTAGGGGCTAAGGTTATTGTTTATTCTGATCACTCTGCTTTGAAGTATCTCCTTTCTAAGAGGGATGCTAAACCCCGTCTCATTCGATGAATTTTATTGTTGCAAGAATTTGATTTGGAGATAAGAGACAAGAAGGGGTTAGAGAATGTGGTAGCTGATCATCTATCCAGGATTATGATACCTGAGAGTGCTCCTATGTCTAATTCTTTTTCCGATGAATAAATTCTTTCTATCTCTCACACTTCAACTCCCTGATACGCTCACATTGTCAATTACCTGGCGGTGGGACATATTCCGGGTAGGTGGTCTAGGAAGGAGAAGGATCAATTCTTTTCAAAAGTCAAACACTATTTTTGGGAGGACCCGGAGCTGTTTCATATGGGTCCAGATCAGATTATAAGAAGATGTGTCCCCGAGGAGGAACAATAATCTGTTTTGAACTTCTATCATAATTTAGCTTGTGGGGGACATTTCTTTGGAAAGAAAACTGCGGCGAAAGTATTACAAAGTGGATTTTATTGGCCCACATTATTTAAGGATGCTTATGAATTTTTCAAAACATGTTTGAGGTGTCAAGCAGTGGGTAACAATTCTAAGAGAGATATGATGACGCTTAATCCCATTCTGGTTGTTGAAATCTTTGATGTTTGGGGAATAGATTTTATGGGATCATTTCCACCTTCATTTGGCAATGAATATATTTTGGTGGCGGTGGACTATATTTCAAAATGGATTGAAGCTATTGCTACTAGGACAAATGATCATAAGGTAGTGATGAAGTTTGTGAAGAAGAACATCTTTTCTAGATTTGGTTGTCCTAGAGCTATCATTAGTGATGGGGGTTCTCACTTCACGAATTTTCAATTCTGAACTCTACTTCGTAAATTTGGCATCACTCATAAGCTCGCTACCCCCTATCATTCCCAAACTAGTGGCCAGGTTGAAGTATCCAATAGGAAAATCAAGACCATTCTGCATAAGACAGTTAGACCAGATAGAAAAGACCGGTCCGAGAGACTAGACGATGCATTATGGGCCTACAGAACTACATATAAGACTCCCATTGGCATGTCACCTTACTGCCTCATTTTTAGAAAAGCATGTCACTTACCTGTAGAACTGGAGCATAGAGCATATTGGGCCATTAAACAAGTTAACTTTGATCTAACTCAAGCTGGTGCCCAAAGAGCTCTGCAACTTAATGAACCGGAGGAACTAAGAAATGAAGCTTATGAAAACTCGAAGATTTACAAAGCTAAAACCAAGGCATTCCACGATAAGCATATTCACATGAAGACTTTTTCTGTTAATCAAAAGGTTTGGCTTTTTAATTCTAGGCTGCGTTTGTTCCCCGGTAAGTTGAAGTCCAGATGGGATAGACTGTTTGTTGTCGTTAATTTTTTTGACCATGGCGCTGTTAAAATTTTAAATCTTAAAAATGGTCACATTTTCACTGTCAACGGTCAAAGATTAAAACCTTACTTGGAAAGTGAACAGCTGTTAAAGGAGTCCATTGCTTTGAATGATCTAGAATAAAATCTTTTGTGAGCCTTCATGCGTCTGGCTGAATGCGAAAAATTTAGCGCTTCTGGGAGGCAACCCAAAGTTTTTGTTGTTTGATATTTTTTAAGTATGTTTCAGTAGTCAGGACAGGCCAAGGAGAAGAAGCTGTCGATATCAATAATACATGAGTCTTTCATACCGCACACCAAGTTGTATCCCTCCATCTCAGCAATCTTTCTATGTTACATTGTTCTTTTACTTTCAATTGTATATGCCATTGAGGACAATGTCATTCAAGTTGGGGGGGAGAGAAAAATTTTATGATGCATATAATACAATCTGATAGGAGTTCTTGCATAATGCTCTGTATTTGTGCATAAAAATGAATGGATGAAATCCCTAAATGAGTTTTATTAATCCATGCTTTTATTAAAAGTGATTCTGGAATAGAAAAGACTAAGAAAAAGGATGATGGGAAAATTTATTCAATCTAGTCAGGAAAACTGATGAAATAATATTTTTAAAGTCCGCGTGCACTTTAGAAAAATAAAAATCACGTTGCACGCTAATGAAGTAAGCAGGACAAGTCTTCTGCTATTTTAGGTATGTTGTCTGATGCTCTGCACTTCTCAAAGAAGATATATTTTCAAGCTTTCTGTCAAAATCTATCTATTAATTAGGTGTAAAAGTACAATGAAAAAGAAACATGAAAAATAAAAAAAAGAACAAGAAAAAAAAGAGGGGGAAAAAAAGAACACCATGAAAAATGCCCAAAATCTTAGTAACCGGGCCTATTTCACCTAACAAGTGTTGAGGTTCACGTTAAAAGGAAATGAGAACCTTGATCTACGAAACTAGACCTGCTTCTCCTAAGGCAAGAGTCGAGGTTCACGTTAAACAGTGAAGGGTAGTGTAACATCATGTGTGTAAAAAAATAAAAAGATCTCAAGGGGACAAAGCAATAAGGCAGACAAAAAGTTAGAATGTTTAATGCTCTGATCTAGGAGGTGCATGGTTGAAAGGCACTTACTTGGAATAGCTAATAAGGGACGCAATTGTCTACGCTGTGGATTTGATATTTACACATGCACAAGTGCTATTGAACTTTGATTTGTATTCTTGACCATGTTCTTAAATTTCCTACATAAGACTTGTATGTGTATTAATGATTCCAGATTCCTAATATTTGGTTAATTCTATGAAGGAAGAGCTAGATATGAAATATGACCTATGTAAACTCTTGTTAGTCCTGAATTTTAATTGCATTACTAAAGACCTAGCAATGAGTAAGTTGGGGGTGTGATGAGTGTCATATTTTATATCATAATTTGCATCACATATATCATCTTTGAGAATTTAATAAGTATAATTGTGCATTAATAAGGCTAAAAGTTCATTCGCATCATTAATTTGAGTTTACATGATTTTATCATCATTTTGAGTCAAAATAATAATGTGAGAAATATTTAAGAAAATGCACAATTGTCATAATTCATCTTGAAATAAAGATTATTTTGAATTTTCTGAATTTTCAAGAATGAGCGACCAAGCTCTAGGCGTCAATTAATGAACGCCCTTCTGAAAGGGCACAAATTCAATAAACTGCGACACCTTGGCGGGCACCCATTCATTTTGATTGAAAAATAGAAAGAAAAAGGAAAAGATTGAGCGACAGTTCGAAGTGTCGCCCATTGAAGAAATTGCGACCGCTTACATGGGCGCTAAATCCTGATGTACGGAAAAGATAAAATACTGGAAAAATATTAAAATAAAGAAATGAAGAATTTACGCCCGAGTAAAGAGTCACTCATTGGGGAATAAACGACACTGAGGAGGTCGCTATTTTCAGTCTGAACCAGAAACAGAACCGATCGAAGTTATCTTTCCATACATGAGCTTATCTCCTCTTGTTTGAGGAAAGGAGGACTCTAAACATGGCAAGAGACATACTGTGATCAATCCTTGATGCTGATAAGGTGACTTCAAGCTAAATATGGAGATATTTTCGTGGGTTTTCTCTGAACCCTATATAAACTGTCCAAGTGCAGACCGATGAGGGAGTTAACCTTTTCTTCTAGCCTAATTTTCATGCTCTTTTAGTCATCTTTTTAAGTTATTTTCTTCTACAAAGTTCTTCGTTTTTAAGTTATCTACAATTTCTTATTCTTCATCTTCTTCTACTTCTCTCTCGTTTCAAACTATTCTTAATTTTTCAAAGCTCGATCTCTGCATTTTTACTTTTCACCTATTTTACACAACTTTGTTCTTCCTCCATTTTCTTCTTCTTCTACTCTTCTTTTTATCAGTCTCTTCACAAAAGTTCTTCACCTTTCCTAGATCTAATTTTTTTTCTTCTTCCTCTTCCTCCAAATCTCTACCGTTTTCAAGTTATTAATTATTTTTCAAAGTTCAGGTTTTTAAACTTTTACTGTTCATCCGCGCACCACCCTCTGTTCTTCCTTATTTTTCACCTTCTTCCTCACGTTTTCTCCCTCTACACTCTTCATCAATCTTCTTCATCTTCCTCTGATTTACAACTTTCTCTTCTTCCACCTTTTCCAATTCCCTTTAATTTTTAAGCTATTCTTCCTCTAATTACCCTCTATTTTTTGTTTATTTTTACTATGTTTTCCTTTCTTTCCACCGTAGCCCTCTCTATCTCTCTATTCATCTCCACACATATTTTGTTTTTTTTTTCTTCTTCTTCTATATATCTCTTTCTCCACTCTTTTCTTCATACATCCCTTTGACGGATCTTGTTCCTTTGGTGCTCTAAAGGCGACGTCTACTTCTAAAAGCGGGGTGAACTTCTAAGGCTCGACAAGGCGGAGACGGCGGCGCTCTTCATCATCTTGGCTCTTCTTTCCCTTGTCCTTTCTTTTTTATTTGCAAGTTGCATTTTTATTTTTTATAGAGTTGTACTTGTCACCCTTCTTAATAATAAAATTTAGATTTTGGGACATTGTGTTCTTCTCTTTCTATCTCCTTCCAATTTCTCTCCTTAACCCTCTCATATTCTTCACTTAGTTCGTTTTCATGCAAATTTCCTTTTCATTAGTTTAATCTCACTCAAAATTCAGATTTCTCAAATATAAGAATTTTTCATCTCATGTTTAATTGAAAATATTTCTTCTTCGTGGGATCGACTCGTTCTTACCACTTTACTCTAATTCTAATCTTTTTACGTGAGTGAGTATTGTTATTTTTAAATTGTGGCACGACTTTTTTAACGACGAGAGTTAGTGGCTATCACTCACCCCCTTTGTTTTATAGGTGAGACGCGCCTTACTCGTAGTGCTTCAGAGGTTTAGCGCAGCGCCAGTGGTCCGTCTTAACTATCAATTTGTCAGAGACGGAATATGTCCCGCTATCTTGTACTTCTCTCCTATTGACTGTACTTGTTATGGACTTAGAATTCTGAACTGCATAACTGTTAATTATATCATTGTTTAATTTCTGTACATTTATATCGCTGCACTTCTATTATCTATATTTATTTAAGATTCTTGTACACTCCCACACCAGCAATTAACCTTTCTGAGCCCCGTCATTCGTGGGTGACGAGTCAGGATTCGGGTCGTGTTGGTTCCTTTCCGATACTTTGATCCTGGGTTGTTACACCGATGGACATTGTAGAGGGAGAGGGGGTTCGACAATGACGTTGGTAGAGAGGGAGGGGGTTTTCTTTTTTTATATTTTTTAATTTGAGGATAATTTGATATTTTTACCGGTCTAGTTAAAATTAACCATGGTTAATCTCACGGCTAATAACGTGCGGTAACAACGATAGTATTTTTGCATAATTAGAATTTACGCAGTGATATGCCTAATATATTTATAGGAGTGATTTTTTTACAAATTCGCGTCTGACAATGGATTTGATACAAAAAAATCTATTATTTAATTATTATTAAATACTTAATTATTACAATGGTGGTTAATCTTATTTTACTAATTAATTATGTTAATTAATATTATCAGTATTAATTAATCATATAAATTAATCTTATTTATGATAATTAATTAATATATTACATAATTATCATTAAATAATTAATTATAACCATCTCATTATTACTAATGAAGAATTCATCATGCTAGAATTAATAAGATTAGTGCGAATTATGATCATTAATAATAAATATATTAAATAATAATAATAATATTAGTGTTAATTATGATCATTAAGGAGAACTATTAATAATAATCATAATCAATCTGAAGGGTAAAATAATCTTTTTTCGATGCTTATTCTCATTTGTATCTCTATTTTTTACTAAGCAAGTAATACAAATATCACCATATTTATCTCTTGCATATCAAATGTATACGAGAATAAGGATATGGATAAATTGACCCAAGTGGGCCCCAACGGGCGACGGTCCTAAACTGTGCGCCGGTTGATGAGAGTTATATTGGGTCTGACGATAATGGACCGCATTGAGCCTCACGTTAATAGACTGCATTGGGCCGGATAGTTTTCTCCTACTCATCCACCACTATTTATCTTCATCCCATTTCTATTTATTTATTTATTAAATTTTTTTGTTAGATTTCATTAATTAAATATACTATAATTATCTTAAAATCATATTTAAAAGTCATTAAGATTGTTAATCGAAATTTGACAGTGAAAAACTATTTTATGTCGTATAGATAATTAAATGGAAGCATTCCCTCTAGAATTATTATCAAATGATCTAAACCGAAGTCAATTATTTGTTAATAAGATGGACGGTCTAGTTTCTAACTCGCGACCTCGCCTATTTAGTCACACACATTAACTAACCAAGTTAATAAGTCATATAAATATTAATTAATAATTTTATTTTTAATATATATATATATATATTAAATATAAATATTTTTTTATTTTCATTTCTTTCTTCTTGAGACATAACGATATCACGTCATATCGAATCGTAATAGTCAATCAACGACGAGACCCGAACAAACGGCACGTCAGAACTCGGGTGAAATGAGAAGTTTTTCATGGAATAGATATTTTCGTACTACCCGAGAGCTCACCTCGACGTATTTCTGAGGAAAAAATATTCTCCAATACATGTATCTATCACTTAGTTCTGTAGAGTCAATCGTTCAAGAATGTACTCCGTCCGATTAATTGATTATATAATCATTGGAATCAAAAATTTCCGAATGCCATCTCAGTCGGAAGTTAACACTGTTGGACTTTCCTTACGTGAGGGAGATCTTGAAAACATATGCTACCTCCACGTTACG
Source organism: Amorphophallus konjac (assembly GCA_022559845.1). Classification (NCBI taxonomy): domain Eukaryota; kingdom Viridiplantae; phylum Streptophyta; class Magnoliopsida; order Alismatales; family Araceae; genus Amorphophallus; species Amorphophallus konjac. The sequence continues at coordinate 390,149,353 of CM040122.1, forward strand.
TGAGAAGAAGGACTTACGATATGGGTTTGTAGGGAGGTGTTGCTGTGTACTGCGAAGAGACGGGGCCCACGGGGAGAATATGACTTCAACAACAAAATTCCTAGGTCTAGAATATATGTCTAAAGACGTCAAGCTTGTTGTGCTTCAACGGAAAAATTATTGAAGTTTGGTAGATTTCATCTCTCATCGTCGAAAAAATATTTTCAAATATCTTAGTGTCTCGTCAATTTTTATGTTAGGATAGATTTTAAGATTTAGAGAAGGAGAGAGAGAGAAAGGAAAGAGAATTTAAAAATCTCTAAAATTTATTTAACAAATATTTCTTCTCTCTCTAATAAATTTTAAAAAAAATGTTCACCCTCGATCCCTTCCAAACGCGTCATAAGTATTGGCATTTACCTTTTTTATTGTCACAGCTCTTAGATCAAGCCCTTATCACACGATGGAGTGGATAAACTTTCGGCAAAAAAATCTACTCCAACTCTCCGAGTCATCCTCCCACTTGCCTAGTACTTGACACTTGACGGTGACCAGCCCGCCAGCCAGACATACTAAAGAGTAAAGAATACCTCCCTACGGCCCACAGCAATCGCAATTGGACAAAGATCCCCAGTATCGATCATGGCTGGCCTACCATGGGCCCATTCCAAACTGGGCCCCCAGATTATGAGAATTCGAAAAATAAATAAAAAAAATCTGTGGACGCTGGCTGCGTGAAAACTTCGGCGATGTCAAAAGCCAAACTGCAGCCTGCGGGTAGTTGTTGTGGGACGTAGTAACCGGTAAACGTTAAAGTTCTGTGTTTTTTAAATGTAACCCTCTTGGGACTGGGAGTTGCTATGTTTGTACGTAACACCTTTTGGCCCTTTTGATAATCGGGTGGGGGTATATTAATCAATCTCGAAGGGTCAATTAACTCACCTCACCTCGGTTAGACATGCATGTGTGAGAGGAAGGCGAGGGGGAGGCGGGGCCCATTTGCTCCCCGGTTACGCTAACCGGCCGACAAGCCGACTATCAAAGCGGCCCTTTAAATTTACTATTTATGTTTCGGGGATTGGGAATAACTCATATGGTCTCCTCACGACCAGTGCATGACACGTAGTCAATTATCGATACGATTGGCACGTGATATGTAATCAATTATTTATTGATCCATTCGTACTGATCATATCATTTTTTTACTGACATAGTACGGTACAGGTCAATCTTACTATGTACTCAGATAAAAGAATAGTATATATGTATATATATATTATGAAGTAAAAATATTTAATTTTTTTTCTAACGGTTAGTTTATATGTAATTTAGGTGGTGGTGCTCGATTTGAATATAGAATGTGTCAACATTTTTTACTTAAATTTTAAATAATTTTGAAAAAAATAATAAAAACATGTCAACTATACGTTTCAAACATGAGAACACGAGCACCTCGTGTTCCAGCGTGAGGTCTCTAACCAATCAAACTATATAATTAATTTTGTTAGAAAATAAAATATCTAATATAAATAGTATATCGGCCACGTATTATGCACCGATGATGTCTATAATTGACTAGTACAATTTGATACAGATCATAACGTGACGATTTATCCAACCTTGAATATAAGTGACCGACTGATAAGTTTGTGTCATAAGAGGTGAATCAAAGAATTTTTTTGAGGATATTATAGACCCTAGATCGTTTTCTTACATTTCTCATCATTTGTTCCTATTTCTCGTGGATTATGATATGGACTTTTACATACCATTAATTTCATACTAATATTTCAAAACTTTAAAATTCCACTATTAGAATTGATATTGGAAAAGAAGTAATAGGTCGCAGGTTCGATTCACTCGAAGAAAGTTTTACTTGATAACGTGTTCAATTCTCGAGAACTCGAGAGATGTATGACCTGAGATTTTTTGATTTGTTAAGTTCCTTGACATAAAAAAAAGATTTATAGTGCAGACATGTAAAGAGGGGTGTCAACTGCCCAGATCGGGTCGGAGAGCTGTTAGTCCCAACCTGATTTTTAGGGCTTGGACATTTTTTAACCCTAATAATTAACTTTGGCCTAGCCCAAAAATTTTATGAGCCTGACTTGGGCTTTGTAAGGCCCAGTCTGACCCAACTCAATTTTTTAATTTAAATTATAATTCTTATAATATGGAAAATCTATGTTTAGTAAGCGAATTATATTTTATGCATTTTGATGATTATGTTACTAGGAAGGAACAAAATCTCCCACGAATTGAGAATGTAGATATAAATATGGGTGTAATAATTTTTTTGTAGATGGATTTGTAGGTGTCAATATGTTAAATATCAAGGTTTGACGTGATACGTTGCGTATCGCATATATCGGACTGTACCAATCATAGATCGACACGGTTATCATGTGATACGTCACGTGCATCATTGATACAACACTTATATCCGTTAAAATATTATATGTTTTATTTTGTGTTAAATATATCTTGATAGCTAAATGGTTGGGGGTGTCTCCTTTTAACGATTGATCTCGAGTTTGATTGAAACCCGGGTTTACCAAATCGGGACGGGACGGCCTGAACTGCCTGTCCCGGATCGTCCCAGTCACAGATCGGGACGACCGTCTGTGGTATGCAATCGAGACGCTTTATATATTTTATATTTTATTTAAATATAAAATATTTTATAGGTAAGTTGGTTGAGTGTTTACCTCGATTAGGAGCAATCTAGGTTTGAAATCCACTGGTTACATAATTTTTTTTAATTTCTTTTTAATATTTTCAATCAAAAAATTTAAAATTCCAAAGATATTTACAAGATTCGATCTTAAGCTATCTTAAATAAGGCACACAGACCACTTAACTAACCGAACTAAGAATTTTTTTGTTTTAATTTAGATATATAATATATAATGGCTCTTTTTCTATTGTGGCACCTTGCGGTACGGAGCGGTACAGTACGGTAACGTCCCGTCCTAATCACAGACCGGGACGGCCGGTTCGATCGAGACAACAAACCTTGATCGAAACATAGTAGAAGCATTTTTTTTAATTTTATTACTCTTAAAAGATCAAAAATAAATGTCAAAATTTGAACAGTGAATCTCACGTGTACGTACATGGCTCTCTAATCAACTAAATTACACATGATTTTAACTCATAATTTATTATAATAAATATTTATTCTTAATATAATACGATATAATAGGATACGGTATCATATCATAGTGTATCAATAAAGTATCGATACGATCCGTACGATCTAGTCGTCAAATCTTCCTTATATCCCATTTGTTACTAGGGTTTGTCGTCTCGACCGAACTGGCCGTCCCGATCACGGCCCGAGATAGGACGGGACGATATTGTACCGCTTCGTACCTATATGAAATAAAGACTTTAATATAAAGATTATAAGCAAAATTTTATAAATTATTCTCTAGGTCAATTGGTTAAACGGTGTCGTGTGGAAATGAGATGGATGAGGTTTGATTCTTGTTAACGTCGTATGAGATTTTAACGTGTTCTCCCTTCAATAGTGAAAGAAAAGTGAAAAAGAAAGAAAAAAATTGATGCATCTTCTAAGGCTCGAGGTATTATAATTGCAACAAAATAATTTAAACCCATCAACTTACCAATCATATTTTATTATAAAATATAATATAGTTATACATATCGTCTCGATTACGTATCACAGATTTGAAATGATCTGAGACAGACGATTCAAGTCATCTCATCTCGATTCGGCGAACCTTGTCTATAACTGGACCACAATGGACACATGTTCACGTATCACAACCGAGAACCGACGATACAAGTGTTTCTCATACAGTTAGATTTTTCGTTTAAGGTATTTTTATTGTTCGTAACTATGGAACTTCTTTTAGCATTAAAATGCCACGGTAGAAAATCACAAGAAATTAATTGTACCATCCACAAACATAAACAACTCGGAAGACATCTCATCCGAGGTGGGCCCTTGGAGAAGAAAACAACCACGTTCGAAAGTGTGAGAAATAGAATGCCAAGGGCTTTTTGTAATAAGGAAAAGGAGACGAACTTATCAATAAAATTAACCCGGGGCTTTATAAATTATAACAGAATTTCGGGAGCCCGAGCCAAAAATCCGGCCGGGATTCTCGGCTTCCGCACGCCTCGTCCTCTCCCTCATCGACGGCCCTCCCCTCCGACCACCTTACCACCGGCCAGAGCACGGAGACGGCGAGATGCCGGCGTCCAAGACGAGTAACCGGCCGGAGGAGCTGACGGAGAGGCTCGGGGCCGGCCTCGCCTCCATGGACGCCGGCGCCGAGGCGCTGCTCAAGGTCCTCCGGGAGGTGAAGAACCAGATCATTGGAAACAAAACGAAGAAGCTGATCTACCTCCACCTCGGGGCCGTTCCCAAGGTCGTCTCCGTCCTCGTCTCCGCCTTGGACTCCGGCGGCGGGCCTACCGCCACCGGCCTGGTCGTGCAGTCGGCGGCGGCTCTCGGCAGCTTCGCCTGCGGGGTGGACGCCGGGGTCCGGGCCGTGCTCGACGCGGGGGCGGTGCCGCATCTCACCCGCCTTCTCTCCAGCCCCAACGAGAAGGTACCGGCACTTAATTACTGTCTCTCTTTCTTTTGATGTGGCCAATTATTCTTCGTTTCGGTATTTCACTTTTCGGCTATCTGTCAGTTTTTTGTTCGTGTCTGGAAGTCTAGGGTTTGTGCTTTTATAATAAGGTGATGGCGAATTGTGGATGGGAAAGAGTGTTTACTTTTCCTTTGTTTGCGTACTCTGTGTTAGAATTTGCATCTTCTCCCCTCGTTTTTTTTAGGGTGGGGGATGGGGACTGGGGACTGGGGCCTAGGAGTTATACATCGTGAAATTTTAAGTTGATTTTGATTAGTAGATATAATGGCGTCGTGCTTCTCGAAGGCAAGGAAGATAAGAGATTATCCACTCGACTTCCCCTCGAAATTGCCAATACTTGGGGGTTGTTAAGTTGATTACTGATTTTTAAAGTAATGTTTTCATTTTTCAATGCTTTGCCTTTTTGGGCGGGGACAGGGATGAAATTTGGGCGCTTGGATGGCAGGATATTCAGTAGCTGGGGCCACAATGGAAGTTGAGGCTGGTTACCCTTTGGTTTCTCATTTTTATTGAAGACTGAAGTTTGTTTGACAAGAGAGCTACATATCACGTTGATCCACACAATGAGGGATTTAATTGGCGAAGAAAAATATTTGTTTTTGTACCATGCAGGGCAGTTTAATTGATTATTGATATGTGGGATTGTTTGTTTGTTAGGGTGATAGAGAAGCTGGGTTAAGCCCTCAGGAAATGAAAATCTTTACTTCCATTTTCAAGTACTCTCTAGGTGATTAAGGCAGGTTTTAGATGTAGTGGAAAGTTAAAATGTCATCTGTCGACAACCTTTTGACTTTTTGCAGCAAGTGTATACAATTTGGTTATTAATGATACTTACATTCTCAAAGTTTTATGGATATGGCATAATTAATTAGTTGAAGGAGGTTGGAGCAAACTCAGAAGTGTAGAGTTTATATTGTTCCATTCAGATCTCCATGACATGGCACACTCACTTTTTGATACACTTGATTGGTAAAGAGAAAGAAGGCTCCAATAAGGCCTTCTCATTGTCATGCAGAAATCTAGAAAGCCTTGTCTGCAATAGGAAGGGACTCCGAATCGGTTTGGTAGGGGCAACATTGTCTCATATTGCCACTCTGCAACTGCCTTCCCCAACCTTTTGCAAATGCTTCTTCGACTTTGCAACAGCTCATTGCTTCTCACTATGTATCTACCTAGTAGATGTATCTCATATTTTCTATGTTGTTCTTTTAATTGGAGATCTTGTTCTCCTTTTTATTGAAATTCCCAATGTTCATACAAGACATTGGAGATATAACGGAGTTTGTCTCCTCTTATGTCCAACTAAAACTCTTCCTAGATGCTTCAAGACAAAATCTCTACCTCCATTATACCCAAGATATATGTAAAATGTCGTTTGAATTGCCATGTTCACACGAGAAGTAACCATCCTTCTTAGATCAATTAAAGGGGAAAAATTTACTCCGTTCTTTCTTATTCCCTCTTTCGAAAAGGTTAAACCACCCAAAGTTGGAAAGAGTAGAACCGTAAGTTAGGAGTTTATACAGCATGTATGGTTATTTGTAAGTGATTGAGTGTAGTGCAAAAAGTTGTTTAGCAATTTATGAAATCGCCAGCAATTTTGCAAGTAATTGTAATGGAGAAGAGATTAGACTGGCTGGTTGGAAGGCTAGATCGCTTTCTTATGGAGACAGGTTAGTTCTTTCCAGATTAGTTCTGGATAGTTTACCTATCTACTTTCTCTCCGTGTTCCTGATTCCGAAGTCAGTCGTGAAGAAGATTGAGGCCATTCAAGGGAGGTTCTTCTGGCATGGGAGTGGGGGGAGATGTAGGATTGGCATGACATTAGGTGGGGGAGGGTGGCTATTAGCAAGGAGCAGGGGGGATCGGGATCAAGAATGTTAGGGACTTTAATCTAGCTCTTTTGTTCAAGTGGTTGGGGGCTGGGGAGGAAGGGCTTTGGGCATAACTTATCAGGCAAAGGCATTATGGCAAGAGGAGACTTTGTGATATGGATACTCCAGCTCTGTCCATAACTTCTCCCATTTGGCGTGATATTTTGATGTGCAGGGATAACATCTCTTCCGGCGTTCGTGTCTGTCTAGGGAAAGACAACCACTGTCTTTTCTGGAAGAATAGATGATGCGGTGACTTCACCTTGTAGGCATCCTTTCCCAGTCTATTTGCCGTCTCTATTGACCCTCTGGGGTCGGTTGACCGGGCTGTTGACTCCCAACTTTCAAGGGGCACCTGATCGCCGACTTTTAGGAGGGATCTCAGGTCCGATGAGATGGAGCAGCTCCAGGACCTCTTACTCCTCCTTGATTTTGCCCTCCATTCTCACAGGGAGGATGGGTGGATGGACTTGGAGGTGAAGTAGGGAAGGGACGTTCTCTGTTAGTTCTACTTATGTCATCATCTCAGACGGAGGGGTGCATCACGGCCTTGCCCCACAAGTCTGGAGGTCGAGGAGTTCATTAAAGGTGAAGCTCTTGACTTGGAGGATCTCCCACGGCCGGCTTCTCATTCAAAACAGGTTTCTTCACTTTGTCTTGGGTATTCAGCCGACCTGTTATTTGTGGTCAGGAGGACGAGACCCTAGACCACCTTTTTGTAGGATGTTCCTACTCGCGTTTGGTGTGGGAGGGGATAGCTACGAGAGCCCGTTGTGTTCCCGGTCATCATAGAGACGTGTTGCACTTCATTAGGTCTAAGGGCAGGAGGTGGCCCGTCATAGGTGACAACATTATGTGGTGGCTGATTCTGTATGCTACTATATGGTCTTTGTGGGGTGGAAGGAACAATAGGATTTTTAGGAACGAGGCTAGAGTTGAGGATTCTATTGTATCTTTCATTTGTGTGAGGATGGGGGAATGAGCGGAGTTATTGTGTAATGTGAACTCTCTCAACTCCCCACTTTTTGTTTTGCTGGGGGGTTAGTCTGTCCTTCACTGTCTTGGTGTTGTCTATTGTACAGGGATTTTTGGGAGCTCACTGACTATGCTTGTACATCCCCTATTTTGATTTTATACAATTAGTGGTAGCATCCACTTTCAAAAGACTGTAATGGAGAAGGGTACCCCACATGAGACATTTTGGCTGGGCTGACTATACACCTCCATTAGATACTTGATTAGCTTCCATCCATTTTTAGCACTACCCTTATTACCTCCCTGGATACCTGCTCTTGCATCAGTTACCCATTCTCCTACCAGATTGTGTTTTATTTGTTCATGAAGAACTACTATTTACAGAGTTGCTCTTTTGGATTCCTGTCTTGTTCTTACTTCTCCTGGTACTTTGAATTACCATCTGCAATTTGGAGTTCCTGTAGTTTCATAAAACTTAGAGCTTGTCCTTCAATTATTGATGAATTACACATTTTTTTCATTGAATCTTTGTGAAATTTTGGAATTGGTTTGATCAGTTAGTAGTTTTTTTCTATAATATCTCAAAATCATGGCCAATAGGCTTAACCAGAAAGTGTTTAGGTCTTGGTTGTGATCTGTTGCCCTAGTTTAAGACATGTGATCTAGCCTACTAGACCTAAAGCAGTTGGGACACTAATGTACCCATGACAATAAATTGGTGGAACAATCCACCTTGTTTTCCCTTAAAAACACTCATGTGCCCATGTTCAAGCAAACAATATTTTTGCACCCATATGTATGGTCTAATTCAACCAAGGCAACCTTTGTACAGGGCAAGAGCATAATTAGGGGTGAGCACGGTTTGGTTTGGTTTAGTTTGAAGATAAGTTTTCTCAAACCAAACCAAATTGGATTAAAGCTTCAACCTGAACCAAACCAAACTGAATGGCTTTGAAACCAAACCGAATTAATCCGGTTTGGTTCGATTTGAACCATAATTTGACAAGGCTCACTTTTACTAGTGAAGAAATTAAGTATCAACATCTCAATATGGAATATTAGAGAAGTTAACCGTGCAGGATCTAGAAATCCATCTAATTAAATTTGATCACCATCAGCACACAATGACATGAAAAGAAGTTGGATTTTCGTGGGAGAGGAGTTCCATTTTGCTTCAACTTTGCTCAGCCAAGGTCAAAGCTGCACCCAAAGAACAACTAAAATAATGCAATGATTAGAAAGTGGGTACATGCAGTAGTGGCTCAGAGTGGAAGCATTGTACATAGAAGTTTGGATGTCTGACCAGATTGCAATAGGAGGGGAATACTTTTGTTATTCTAAATCTTGCGTGAGATCAAAGGCCTCTGATAACCACATTTGAGAAACTATTTTTCTATCTAAAGTCAGTTGAATCTGCTCCAATTAAAGGAAAATAATCATCAAGATGGTGTTTTGGGGTTTGGGCAAACTTTTAAGACATTAACCACCCGGGAAAATATCTTTTGCGGCAAAGAAATTGTCAATTCAAGATAGACTAGGCTGATGGAAGCATGAACTTCCTCAGAAATGCACAAAATTCTGCAAACCATATGCCTTCACGTTCACAAGCATATTTTCAATTCCTAGTACACGACGGGCATAAAATGGATGGGAAGGGCTATACAAGATTCGATCCAAAACAAACACTCCATAAAACCTGGTGAAGAACCAAAAACCAACACCACCCAGGCACCCATTAACACATTTCGGAAAACAGAACAACCCCACATGGATCTAGCTCGGATGATCACCGGAGGCATGGAACTCCAAGAACCCACCACCCAGAAACAAAGACACAGTGGAATGGGGTCATGGGGACTCGGAAGGCCAGCCCCCCTCTGCCTTCCACCTGAGATCCTCACCCCCATCTTCACCTCTCCCTTCTGGCTTTCTCCTCCAAATCGGAGGGCCAAAACGAACATTAATCAAAGGATACCTGCAACCTGGCGAGCAGACCGATCTGTGGAGGTGGATGGCAGCTGGCGAGGAGGACAGGGGATGAGGGGAGAGCCAGAGAGGGCCGGCTAGGAGGAGAGGGGAGCGGTCGGCTGCGGGCTGCAGCTGTGAGGCTGCGATCGAGAAAATCAGAAAATGCCCCAGAGAGTAGGCATACGGGCAGGGTTTTTACTAGGGTTAATCAAATTGACAAAAATGCCCCAAAGAACCGGTTTATCCGGTTTGGTTTGGTTTCCGGAAAATAAAAACTGAACCAAACCGTTTTTTTTTATAGTACGGTTCAGTTTTAAAGTGAACCAAAAATTTTAAAATTTCAACACCACCCGAATAATACTCACCCCTGAGCATAATTGTAACTAGCTTAGCCAACTAGAGTTGAGTTAAAGCAAATGGAATTGTGGAACATCCATGCACCCATGTTCAAGCAAAAGAGATTGTGGATATATAACAGTCTAATTCAACTAATAAACTTTTATATAAAGCAAAAGGAGCACAAGTAGAAGAAGCTACCGGGGTTCAACTTGATTGCTGATTCTCCATTTTTGTTTACTTATTTTTGTTATAAAAAACAATAGCTCAGATGATAGAACATGACAATATGACATATGCATCACTTGAAGGAGCAGAAGTACACTCAAAGAAGTCACAAGAGTTTATTTTGAATCTTGGAGAGGACAAAGTCACAAAGCCAAGCCAGAAATGTTATAGCTCAACTGACTTAAAGCTTTTTAAAGTAGCAGTTAGGCTTGATAGCAGTGAGCAAATTTTTCCAAAAAAGGGTGGCATTTAGTTGTGCGTGATATCTTGTTAGGTCTGTTAGGCAAATGATTCATCAATTAAGCTTGATCAGGTCATAAACAACTTGCCCCAGAGAACGGCACAAGTGTCATTGTCTTGTTAATTTGTTGTTTTTGTTCAAGAAGGCTCTTAGTGGGATAAGCTTAAGCAATTCATGAATAGCCTGTTTATTTAAAAGCCTGCTTTTAATCATCATCATCATCACCATCATCATAAATCCTATCCCATCAATCCTCAGCTAGATCTGACAAAGGATCCAAAGATTTGGCAGCATTTTCTCATTGGCTGCCCTGCTAGACGTCAACACCTCTAAGTTGATGCAAAATTACCCTAATAGATAATTTTCATCGGATGAGGGAGTGTTGAAACTCTCATGAGACCATATAATGGGTACTAAACTGCCTTCTTGGTTGCAGTTTAAGCTTATACAACTAGGAGCAACCCTCAGATGTTACCCTAGATGGTGAAATGAGCCGAGATGAAGATGGAAAGATGAATGTTTAAACTTACAAACTTATTACAAGTACAACTAGGCCATCAAATATTTCCCTCAAAGAAATTTCCTTATACTTCTGTCTTTAATGCTTGTGTGGATTTCTCAATGGAAATTTCTGTTTTCTTACAGGTTGTGGATGCTGGTGCCCGTTCCCTGAGAATGATTTTCCAGTCAAAGCTGGCACCCAAATATGATTTCCTTAAAGAGAACAATCTGAAATTTCTTCTTTTGCTTTTGAACAGTGAGAATGAGAATGTGACAGATCTTGCTGCTAGTATTATAACACATTCTTGTGAGTCCAGTGCAGAGCAGAAGATATTGTGTGATGCAGGTGTTCTGGAAAGGCTTGTTAGTCTGCTTGAAGGATCTCTATGCCAGAGGGATTCTAGCTTAGATTCTATAGCAGCAATTATCAGAAACAACTGTGAAACTGTCACAAAGTTTGTTAGTATTGACAATGGAAAAGCATTGAGTATTATAGTTGAGCTGATGAAAGATAGATATCCTCGAACAAGGCTGTTTGCCTGTGTGTGCTTAATTCTCATTGGGCATGCCTCTTCTTTCTATGTGCAAGAACCTGAAATGAAGACCAAATTAATCCTGATACTAACTGAGCTCCTTGAAGAACCTGGCCGTCCTGGGGATGAAGCACCATTTGCTTTAGTGAGCCTTATTGCAGACAAAGACGACTTGCACAAGCAGGCTCTTTCCGTCAATGTTGTTGAAAAACTTTGCAATTTCTTATGTCAAGGTCACATGGATGGAAAACGTCTCCAAGGAATTCTGCTCGTCTTAGCTGAATTGTGCTCAAATTTGGAGAAGTGCAGGGACCAATTAATGTCATCAAAGGTATGTTACGTCAAAAGAAAAGTACTTGCATGGTTGATTTCTAGCCTTTTTGTTTTTATTTCCCTTTCATTTTTTAATTTCCTTTGAAAGTGATTCTCTGTGCCACCAACTTTTTTAATATAATAAACAGAGGTACTTGTATAACAAATCTTCAGTTGGAGTTGTTTTGTTGTTCTTGTTTGAAATAAGACCATTTTTTTTTTGCTTCTCAAAGGTAGATGCTACTTACCATGAAAAGCCCTATCTAGAAGCCTTCATCTTTAGCAGAACACAACTCAGTATAAGGTACATAGCATATACTCCTTAAATGAGAATCTAGCATCCCTTGCCTTTTCTTGTGCTCTTGCTAGGTAAAGTTATTACTACTTTGGAGCTGAAATATCCCTTTTGAGTACATCCATACCCTATGTTATCAAAAGCACGCCTAGGTGCTCGCCTAGGCGGTTTTTGAGCTGAGGCGGCCCCAAACCGCCTTTCTTTCGCCTCAAATGCCTCACTCCCAGGAGGGCTGGTCCCAAGAGATCTTGATTGACTTACCCTATGTATTTTTGCCTCAAATCTTGATTGTTGTTAATTTTATTGAAAATCTTGATTGTTTGCATGTATATTTTGTGATATTTAGACCAATATTTATATTTTTTGAATTGTATGTATATTTTTTAATAAAATGCCTCAAACGCCTCAAACGCTCAAATGGCTAGGCCATCGCCTAGGCGTTTGAGGCATGAGACGACCCCTTGGTTGCTCGGTCGTCTCACACCTCTAACTACATAGCCTATACCTGTAGCATATCTTACCATGCAAATTAGAGAGATTATCAAATTGCTCTTATATGTGACGTCATTTTTTTATTAATATGTTGTCCTGTTCTGGAATGTTTATTATGATTCTATTCCATTTTTATTGGTGTCCTCCCAATGTGAGTAGTTGGGCAAGATGAATGCTGTAAATGACAAAGTTTAAATCCTTGTGCAGAGAAAAATTAAGGGAAACGTGAGGTTGATGGAACTGTTTATGATTTTTTTAGGAATGAATATGGCTCCTCCAAAACAAAATTTGACCTTTCATATTTTTTCAATGGCTTACAACTACCAATGCAAATATGTATTTAAGAGAATCTAAATTCATCTCCAGGATAGCTTTGTTTTGCACTTTCATATCGAAAATGCACTTTCAAATCTAAATTCATCTTCTCTGTAATTCATGCACTCTCATGAGGATTTCTTGTAAAATAGATATCGAAAATGAATACTCATGTGAACATGTCTGCGTAGAAAATGTTTGCGTTGTCTAATTATATCTGAAATTGGCCTTTAAAACAGGAGGAGGGAGGGAGGGAGGGAGGTGTTGCCATTGACAATGAGAATGCAGATTTCACTTTAAGATGATGTTGTTTTATGTTTTCCTTAACAGTCTCAAATAGAGCTTGATGCTTTGAACACCAATTTGCTCAAAATCATAAGAAAAAAACGGTTGATCTTATATAACATCTGACATGCTATATAAGACTGTAACTTCCTCGCAAACCCCGTAAAGTATTGTATTCTTAAATCTTCCTAAAAGCTAAACAATCATGCCATTTACCCACCCCTTCTAAAAGTACTAAGTCTAAATGGATTCGACCCGTCTGTTATGCATGGCATCAACTTTACTTTAAGCAAGTGCCTTAGATGAATTGGCACATTCACACTCCTGGCGATTAATGTGAAATTTTAGATAAAACCATTGAAACTGCTAATATATGGTTCTACTTAAGAGATTTAGAATGTACGTTCTGTTTTATATCTAAAATGTCATGGTAACATCATAGAATCTGTTTAGGGATAATACATATATTCCCTCAAAATCTTTCTAATCCACTGTACACTTTTTATTGCTTACATTCCTGTGTATATCTCTATAATGAGCAAGATTGTTTCATTTATATCACTCTGGGTCCAGTACTGGCAGAGCTAATCAAATATTGCATTAAAACCTTAATCGTGGTGTAGAATATAAGATTTTTGGATGTTATATGGTAGAATATTAATATACATCTCTTCTTTTTTCATTTAATACAATAGTGGTACCACCCACTTTCAAAAAAATGGTAGAATATGAAATGTTTTGTTTGCATATAAGATGCCTAGGTAGGTAACATTTTTGTGACAGATTTACAAGTACTGATATTGTAGTATTTATTTCTAAATTAATATTCCTGGAAAGTGGTATATTGTGCTTAAATTTTGCTCTTAGCACAGTAATATGGGTTCCTCGTATGTGATGGAAAATTGGCAGGTAGATGTATCTTTTATATTTATTTGTTTGCTGTCACTTGTTTTTCTTTTGAATGTATTTAATTGAAGGGGGGCTGACTTGGGTGGGGGGCTTATGTCCTGCCTTGCTCTGTGGAGAGGAACGGTCTTTGAAGAAAGCATGTGAGAATAGAGTGATTGGATTAGACTATGAAGATGGAAGAGTGGTAAAATCATTATGATTGACCAAAAACTGAAGTTAGGAAAAGATTAGATAAAAATGAATCTACTAGGATGGCAGCTATAGAAGATGGGGCTCATTGAGGTGGCTTGGACATGTGCAGCATAGATCAGATGCAGCTTCGGTTAGAAGAGAATAATCAAAAGAGAGGGGATTCAGGAAAGCTTGGTTTTAAGTGAAAGAAGCAATCTGAACTGATTAGGCTTAGTGTAGGAGGTAGCAGAATAGGAAGCAACGGGGTTGCAGAATGGTAGTTGATTCTGGAGTTGCTAATTAGGTCATCTGCTTAGCTTCTTAAATCTTTGATTTTTGTTTATATGGTTTCTTGTTGATTGTCTTGCAAACAAACAAACCTTTATCGTGATATGATTTCTATTGATGCTATGGATTTCTGTCATACTTTCATGTTTGATGATGCTATATTTGTTGGTTTAGGATAGACTTTGTCCACCTGCCAACTAGCCATGCTTGGGAATTCAGTGTCATGTTCTTGTGTAGCCCCCAAAGGCTATTTGCCTGTGATACAGAAGGTGAAATCTGCTGGTAATGCCATTTTGACACAAGGTCACTAATTTTCGGTTAAGCATTTGTGATTTAATCAGTTATGGAATGGCTTGTGGCCACTTCACTGATTGGTTGATAGAACTCTGGTGTCACATAGTTGGAACAAAGGATAAAGCGATGGACAAATCAATATATAGTTGCTATTACTAAATAAGGAGTTATATTTTGCAGGATGCCATGCTTTTGGCTATTAACAGCAAGTGGTGGCTCATTCTGCATGCCACTCTCTAGTCCATATGGAGTGAAAGGAACAATAGGATATTTCAGAGGGAGGCTAGAACAGAGGACTCTTATTTCTTTCATTTGTACTAGAGTAAGGGAATGGGCGGAGTTACTTTGTAATGTCAATGTCCTCAAAGCTCTCATTTTGTTTTGTTGGGGGGTTAGTCTGTCTCTCACCGCCTTGTTGTGGTCTTTTTTATAGGGCCTCTTTTTGGGAGCGCATTGACTATACTTATGCATCTACTTTTTTCATTTAATACAATCAGTGGTACTACCCACTTTCAAAAAAAACAGCAAGATTACCTCGTTCTATTCAGTAATAGCTCACAGTTTTTAACTACTGAGAAGCATGTGAAGTTCAATAATGTCTGTGCCTACTTTTCTCTATATGTTCTACTTACAAGTGCAACAAGTTCTGAACATTTTGGATGCATCTATGGTTGATGTGTCTAACAATTTGTAGGACTGATAAAACAGGTGTTAAGTGTAGTTGCTGGTGCTCTAAGGCATGACTGTGCTAATGTACGTGTAGCAGCATGCACCTGTATAACAAGCATTTCTCGGTCAGTGAAGGTAAGTCCCATTGTCTTGTACCGAATTCAGTATTATAGACTGGCTGTTAAATGGGATTTTTTGTTCAGAATTTGTTCGCAGGTCATCTTGCAAATGAATCAATTGTCCTTCCCTTGGTCCAACTTTTGAACAACTCATCCAGTCATGTTCAGGTTTGTTCTTTTGCCCCTTTTGTATTATAAATATGACCTTTCCTGAAGCATCACGTGCTGAGTCTTCGGTTATACAGAAATGCTGTTCCCATTTCCTCTGGTATGTTTTACTTTGCCTGGATGTATAATTATCAATTACCTTGATTTAATTTGTACATTCTTGTCAATCATAAAGTTTGCAAATCATGCCTCAACTGTTTGTTGATCTATAAAATTGGCTGTCATTTTGGTGGATGCTACGACTTGGGGGTTACCTATGGTTCGAGCTTGATCCTGGGTTGGTGGGTTTACTCTTGGTCTTCGGGGGGGGGGGGGGAGAGAGAGAGAGAGACATGGGGGACACTTTTGAAATTTTCAGCTTGATCTTGGGTAGGTGGGTTTACTCTTGGTTTTCCAAACGGAGGGGGGAGGGACATGGGGGACACTTTTGAAACTTTATATCATCCATGTTGACATTAGCAAGATTTCTAAGTTTCTAAGTGCAGGTATATATGTCAATAGGATTTAGTTAACTATCTACTGATTAGTCTTGGTTCCATCATCGAATGCTTAAGTTTAGCTGGCAGCTAAAGCATACACTCATAGCATGTGAGATTTTTGAGCATTTGATTAATAATATATAGTGAAACAAACTGTTTAGACAATAACTATTGGGAAAAAGATCAGGCAGTACTAAGGATGCAAGAGGAAACCGAAATATCTGTCCTTATCCGAAGCTTAGAGGGCATACGGAGATACAAATTTAAGGATAAGGATAAAGGTACTATTCTTATCCTCTTTAGTTAGAGTAAAGAAAATTAAGAAATAGCTGTTTCGTACTTGTAACCAGATCATCCATCCTTTTTATTTAAAAATATTATATATATACACACTATGGTATAGTAATATGAGAAGGATTTTATATGAGATCTTTTTGTAAAACTAACTGGTATTAAAAGTGATGGAGAGAGTTAATTGTGACCTCGTAAACCTTCAACAAATGTATTAAGCAAACTATCTTGATCCTTATATATTACAAAGATAAATCATTTGATCAAAACTGAGAACGAGACAGATTACTTGATATATAACCAGTTGGATGGCTTGAACTCCTAAGGCTTCAATCCCCTATAAGTCTCAAGTTGGTTTGAAGAACAAAATGCTACTATCGTCACCATTAACCTTTTGCATCCCTGGGCAGTACTGTCGAGACAGGTGACTTGTTACTTGTCTGAGGCACCTTGGCAGGGTGGATGTAAGTTTCTATGGTAAAACAAACTGACTTGACAAAATGATTGAAAGAAGGCTTAGGCAGTAATTGTCAAGGCAAGCATTTTAAAGACTGGACCAGATAGGCCAGCCAGACCATAAAAAACTGGAATCATTGGTCAATTTAGTCCGGTTCAGTCAAGGATCATAAACCCCTATAAAACCAAGTGAATCGACCAAAAATGGACTCCTCTAGCTGAGTTTAGGTGAAAACTGGCTAGTTCAAAATCAAAGACCACAACTTTTTTTCTTATAAAATGTTAAATGCAACTCCTGGGATTTGAACCCAAGCCCAAGGCCAACCTCTTAAACATGAAATGAACACACTATCACACGGTCCATACCATGATAACTTTTATGTCAAAAAAATAAATATGATTATGTATAATATATATTTATTGAGAAATACCACCCTGATACCTAGTAACAGGGAGGTTTCCTGATATCTAACAATTATAGACCACTAGATTTCATCTAATAGTTAAAAAAGGCCCGGATGCTAGCACATTGTGTGCTGGGCAAGATTAGCGCCCATTTGTGGGATGCGCTGGGCATGGCAGAAGCGCTGTGCGAGATGGGTGTCGCTTGCGGCCCTTCCGTAGTGCTCTGGGCCATCTAATCGCAGATCGGACGGCTGCTTTTTTTGTTTGTTTTTTAAGCTTTTCTCTTCAATGTTTCCCCCTCTGTCACCCATTTTTTCCTCCATGAAATTAGGCACACCGAAGGGGTGCAACACATCCCACTCATGTATTTTTAACCATTAGGTTGATATTTGTGTGATCTAATGGGCAGGAAAAGGATAACAAGAAAATTTCCTGTTACCAGGAAAGAGGAAATCCATCCTCATTTATCTAATTACACAAAAGTGATCCGCTCTAAACACCAGTTTTAAGTGAATGGTTTAAAACATATTTGAGACACCTAGGTAGATCACCTAGGTGCCTACTGCTGCCTAGATGGTTGCATTTTAAAACAAACAATACTATGGATGGAGTCATGTCAATGAATATATGGGAGGTAAGCAAGGCAACAAAGGGATTTCCTTAGCCTCAAATGCCTAGGCATGATCCAAGAATTCCCTGAAACATTGTCAAAATTAATAGTGTTCTCATTATGCATTTGGCATTTGGCGCAAAAGTGGGAACACTTCAAATTGACACCAGTAATCTATCAAGTTATAGAATGACAATCTACAGAACATCGAGCAAATTATAAGCCACATATTTCGTACTAAATATAAACTTTTTTTATGAAAATTATTTATCTTGCAAAATTGACACATAAGAATACTGGTTTGGAGAGCAACTCAAATATATTATACTATCTATTTCTCCACTATTTATCTTGCAAAATTGATACATAAGAATACTGGTTTTGGAGAGCAACTCACATATATTATACTATCTATTTTTCTACTAAATAATTAGGGGATGCATTTTTATCTGTTCTTATAAAGTAAAAAAATGAACAACCTATTTGATGAAAAGTCAGTAACTCATTGGAAAATGAGACGTGGAACCATGCAGTTACAATAGGATTCAGACTGTATCAAGCAATTCTCACTGGAAGGACAAATTAATCAAGAATATAGAACATTTATGGTGTCCAATTATGAGGCTCATGGTTGCCTGCCTAACTGAGGCGATCAAGTAAAATGGTGGGCAAAAGCACCTCACCTTTGGCAAGTGAGGAGATCACCTTTGATAGCATAGCACTGAGTCCATGTCAATGTGGATAACAAAGTACACCCTGGATGCCACAAAGTTTTCATTGGTCAGACAATCTTTATTGGGTGGAACTGTGGATGTACACACATTGCTTCAGGCAGTTTGGACAACAGTCATTGACGGTCAATTTTGGGATGTACCAACTGATCCCATAACACTTTGGCTTGATTCGATTATTATTATTATTAACATTGTTGTTTATATAATGTTTTTGGAAGAGTGACTACTAGTTGTTGGAGACAACCAATACAGTTGGGGTGATACAGAGCATCTGAACATGGCCCTCAGATAAGAATGATAGGGTTGTCAATGGGCTTGGCCAGTTTGCTAGCCTCTTGGGCCTACCACTTTTACTCAACAGGCCATGCCTTCAACGAAACAGGCTGTCTTGAACCCTAGGAGATTTTTTTTCCTTTGAAGTGGGTGGTATCACTATTGTATTAAAAGTAAAAGTGGCATGTACAAGTATAGTCATTGTGTTCCCAAAATATCCCTATACAGCAAAAACTGCATGGGCCTGACAAATTTTCATATATAATCAAAACAGTCCAAAATGCAAAGATTGCATGGCTTATTTGGTTAAATGCTTTGTTTAACTGCCGAAAAGCATGGTTTGAAGCCTACGGCGGCCACTTTTTTGATGAAAAATAATGAAATCAGAAAAGGCTAACCTGTGCCTTTCATGGGCCCAATTTGAAACAGCTGACCTTGGATCAAGATGATCTAGGCCTGTTCATTCCAGGGTCAAGATGCTCTTTCAAGGGTTGGGCTCAGGCTTAGGTCAGCCCAACCCAAGCTTGGCTGATTGTGTCACATGTGGCATGCACAATTTGTTAATTAGGATGTATAATTAATTGCATAGACACTCTCAGAATGATTTTCACCAAGAATATGAGGGTGAAACTCCCTATGCTATTCCTAGATGACAGGCTATCGTCCTATCCAGAGTAGCAACTATGTCATGTCGGGAACATACAAGACAGGGTTCAATTTTTTTTAAATGAATAGCACCACAAATGTATTAATAAAAGAAAAGTGATGTACAAGTATATGGCTTCCAGCTCTCAAAAAACCCCTATACAAAATCCATCACACCTTGGAGGTGTGTCCCTTCGACCTTCCATCAAAAGGAAAAGAGAGGAGTTATGAGCCTCCACTTTACAAAGGTGTTTGGCCCAAAAGCCCACTTTCTCACAAACAAAAGAAAATATTCTGCCCGCTGTTCTTGCTTCCTTCTTGAAGATCCTATTGTTTCTCCCGTTCTATGGAGCCCACAGAGTAGCATGGAGGATCAGCCACCATATGATTCTATCCCCCTTAAGAATCCACATCCTGTACCAATTGAGGAGGAGCTGAAGTACCCCTTCGGGGTGGTCCAGAGGTGTACCGAAAGTCTGCCCAATCCTGTGCCAGTCTTCGTAGTTCAATTACAAAATCAAAATGCAATTGTATACATTCTCCTTAAATTTGCATATGTAACCCACAATAAGCACCCTTGCAATCTGTTGGATTTTACAAGTCTCTACGCCAGTGGTAACGTGTGGAAAAAAAACAATTGACGAATTAACCTTGCACTGGCCAAAGGAATAAAGTACCATAATTAACGGTCAGATGGCTTCCTTTAAAGAACTCCTTTCCCTATGGTAAGGAGATCAGTAGGCTACCCCCACATTAATAGATATTTCAAATGAACTATAATTATGCCTTAACCCAAGAATAGTTGGACTACAAAAACACTAAGTACAGCGGGAATAAATATGCATAGTTTGGTTATATAACAGGAGATTCACATTGGAGGAGATCAAAGACATGCTTAGGGTGTATCACCAAACAGGCCAGGATGAAGATGAAGCACATTGAGCCCTTCATAAGAATTTAATTCATGATACTCTTCTTAGATATGTAATTATGTGAATTAGGGGTGAGCATTATTTGGGTTCAACCCGAAATCCAAACCGAACTGGTAGATTTGGTTCGGTTTGGTTCGGGTTGAAATTTTAAAATTTTTAGTTTGGGTTCAAACCAAATCGTATTAAAAAATTCGGTTTGGTTTGATTTTGATTTTCAGGAAACCAAACCAAATCGTATAAACTGATTTGAAGGGTATTTTTGTCAAATTAATATAAAAACCGTATAGCCCTAATTCTAAAGACCCCTACCTGGCTACCCCGCAGACTCCCGACTCGTCAGTCCCCACTGGCCGCTTCCCCACTCCCCAGTCCTGACTCTGCGACGGCGACTCCCCAGTCCCCACTTCCCTGATCTGATCGCAGCCGGCAGCCCGCTCCCCAATCCCCAATCCCCAGTCCCCGCAGGCCGCAGCCCCACATCCCCCGATCTGATCGCAGTCGGCAGCCCACAGCCCCAGTTCCCTAATCTGATAACAACTGGCAGCCCGCTCTCCAGTCCCCACAGGCCACAGCCCCACTTCCCCGATCTGATTGCAGCCGGCAGCCCACAGCCCCAGTTCCCTAATCTGATAATGGCTGACAGCCCGTTCTCCAGTCCCCGCAGGCCGCAGCCCCACTTCCCCGATCTGATTGCAGCCGGCAGCTAGCAGCCCCATTTCGCCGATCTGATCACAGCCGGCAGCCCCACTTCCCCGATCTGATCGCAGCCAGCAGCCCGCTCTCCAGTCCCCAGCCCCGCAGGCCGCAGCCGCATTTCCCCGATCTGATTGCAGCCGGCAGCCCCACTTCCCTGATCTGATCGGCCAGCAGTCCGCTCCCCAGTCCCCACAGCCCCTCGCAGGGAGCCGCCGGCAGGAGGAGCTTCGGCCCTCTCTGGTGCTTAGTCCCCGCACCCCCTCACAGGTAGCCACCAGCAGGAGGAGGTTCGGCCCTCTCTGCTCTCAGATTCCCTTGTCCTTCTCATCCTCGCCGGCTGCCGTCTACAGGTAAATGCAACTTGCTTCATGGCTGACTTCTGGATCATAGTCTTAAGAAATTATGATCCATCGTATGATATAATACTAAATAGGAATGCATTGTATATAGGACTTTGCAATGCCGGCCAATTATGGTTCAAACTGAACCAAACCGAATCAAACCCGATTAATTCGGTTTGGTTTGGTTCGGGTTGAGTCTTTAATTCGGTTTGGTTTGGTTTGAGAAAAATTATCTTCAAACTAAACCAAACCAAACCGTGCTCACCCCTACCGACATTTATCTATTTTCACTGCCGTTTTTCATTCTTTTGGTTCATTAATGCTTCAATTTTAGTGTCGTTTATCATCCTTGTCGATGCTTCTTAATTTTGCTATTATCATTGTCACTTTTTGTTTGATTTCTTCCTGGCGTATGTTTAAGTGCCATTGCCCATTTTTGTCATTTATCATCAGTTCTTTCAGATTTCAGTTATTGTCGTTTGATCTTAGGATGGGATATATCTCAGTTCTTCCAAATTCCATTTTATCATCACGCCCCTCTGCAATAATCATTATTTTACAGGTAGCTGCACTTAAGGCTATTTGCAATGTTGCTGTTGATTTTACGCCTAGGAAGAATATTTTTCTCCAAAGTGGTTGCGTTAAGCAACTAGTGCAGTTGTCTAAATCAATGGATTACACACTCAGGCTAAATGCTGTGTGGGCTCTGAGGAACTTGATGTTTCATGCGGATAAAATAGGCAAAGCAGGCATTCTTTGTGAGCTCACAGAATCTATACTTGCTAGCCTAATATGTGGTAATATTTATTGTTGTCGTTGATTGATACCTGAAAGCTTTTAGTATGACATTTGAATATAAATGGCTCCTATGATGTCTTCTCAGATTCTGAACCCCATGTCCAAGAGCAAGCCTTGGCCCTCGTTCGTAATCTTGTTGATGGATGTGTTGATTCGATTGAGCGCATATTTATGAAGGGTGGCATGATTTTTAATGCTATTGCTAGGCAAGTGCGGCTTACATCTGTACCAGAAGTGTGCATTCAGGTATGCTTAACTTTTTGTACTCTTCAACTATAAATTTCTATTTCAGTGGATTCTTGGCGACTAGGAATCATCAGTAGTTTCTGGTTGTGTTAATTAAATGTGAAGCACAAGGAAAAGTCTCTAATTATTTTTTGCTTTGGAGGTATGTACAATGGTAGCTCATGGTTCAGTTTGATTGTGGGTTGTGCAATGATTTTCCTAATTGTGATACTAGCATGAAATGTGGTTCTTTTGCTGACATGTTGTTTTGCCTGCTTGGTCACGAACATCTAGCTAAAGTTTTTTGTATTACCTTGGTTTAGACAGATGTTGGTCATCTATTGACACTTTGAAATGCAATAGAGAAACTTTATCAGAATTTTGTTTAACTTCTGAAAGGATATAATTCTTTTGCTATTTCCAGGGAATGTTTGTTCTCGGGAATGTCGCTGCTGGAAATGATTTCCACAAGGAGACAGTGATGACTTACCTCCTCCCAACCAAAACAGATGAACTCTCATCTGCCTTTATTTCCAGATTTTTGCAGAGTAATGATAGTTTGTTGAGAACAGCCGCAGTATGGTGCATAGTCAACCTAACTTATCCAGACTGTCCAACCTCTTCTGCTCGTGTTTCAAGATTACGTGATGCAGGAATAATCGCTCAACTGAAGAACATGGTCAATGATCCTTGCCTGGATGTCAAGGTCTTGTTAGTTCACAATATCATTCAATTTTTAGTATATTACGAATTTTTGAATGTCTTTTCTCTAATAATCCGTATGATTTTTCTGTACAGTATCGAGTCAGAACAGCTCTTGGACAATGTAGTATTATTGAGCAGAACTCTGCGTAATGCTGTTTCACTCACTGCAGAGCAGTTCGTTTTTTTCATGTTTGAGAATTTTCTTTTGCGGCCACTTTTAACCCTTATCTGTGTCTGTTCACCTCCCTCGCTTCTTTGGGATGAAACAGGTAAGCCCCATGGGATTAAATTCTACATGGTTCACCTTTTAAGTTTCTTTCTCCATGTAATAACTTCGGTTCTGATTTCTTGCCACAGGAGTGGAAGTTACGTTTGTTTATTACACCCAATTGATCCAACTGTTTTTTGGGGTGAGTTCTGCTGACCTTGATGTATAATTGTATGTTTCTTGCATGACATTGATGCACGCCAATGGCGTCTTTGTAGCTTAGTCTGCAGTGCTCTTCTCCCTTTTGTTTGTACATGTACATTATGACAAAAATATGTCATCCTTTCCTCTCCAGAAGCCCTCAACATTATGCAGTCAGCTTTCCATCCTCGCCTTCTTTTTGGGTATCTGGAATTGGGATTTGCTTCCTTGTTTTGTTCCTTCTTATGTAAGAAATCCATTTTCTTTTTCTTTTTCAAATTAAATTTCACAGTGATGATGAGTGGAAACCTACAATTATGCACGTGATCTTTGTTTTTCATGACACAATTTTCCTGCAGCTTTCCTTTGGTTGAATATTGGAATTTTGTAGGCTTCGTCTTCCAAGATCAAGAAGCTGGGTTTTTGGAGGGATAGAATTAATTCCCTTCCACGCCCCCCTTGAATTCAAAAGGGCATTTTTTGCATCATCAAAGCAATCATCAACATGTATGCACTTTTTGCATGTAACGGTGGTTGCCCTTCTCTTTCTACTTGGGTATCTCACTGGAACCATGCTGCTTCTCTTTGATGTAATCTGACGTGATTTATTAATCACTTCTACGCTTCGATGTAAGGACACCAGCTGGTGATTGCTCTCGTCATTCGCTAACATATGCTCCCGAAGTTCATCTCAACTTGCAAGAGCCATCAACATTGTTTTTATGTACATAGCACACCTTTCTGCAACAGAGTCTACCATTCTTCCTGTAGGCCCAAAGTCCTTCCATTTACTATCAAAACCTAGCCATTTTCTGAATATTTGAATGTGAAACTCAGACCTTACCTAAATGGTTGAAGCTGAATCATGGCAGTAATCTTTTTGATGTTTCCCTTATTATCTGCTTTTCTGAGTCTAATATCAGTCAGCTCTACTCTGATTTATTCTGTCATGTGGCCCGCTAGTGCTTTTAATTCATTTCCATTTGATAACTACGTTTGAGAACTTCAAGAATTGAATCAGATCTAAGTAAAGACGAGGCGTGTCGTTATAACATCCAAGATCATTTAATTATGAACGCATTTAACTTCGCCTAGGGATTATCTTTGCCACCTCTCGTCTTCGAAAAAGAGTCTGTTTTGGAACTTTGTCTGGAATCTAATTATATATATAGGAAAGTGTCTCTTTGGTCTCGTATCACATCTTTAAGATTTGTTTGTTGGAGATGAATAATAGGTCATTCGAGAAAATTTACAACTAGGGTTGGTAGTCTCGTTCGTATCGACCGTATCGATCTTTTATTGGTATGATATGGTACAGATCAGTATCGTTACGTTTCGAGATAAAAAATATTATATATATATGTTATAAAATAAAATTATTCAAATGGTCTTTTATCTCAGTTGGTTAGTTGATATTCGGTTTAAATCAAGTCTCCTCGGTTCAAATATCACATCTATCATATTATTAAGGATTTTTTTGCATATTAGTCCCTATAAATTTAGTGAATTGTCGATTAATCCCTCTATTTTGAGTATTATTTTATTAGTCCCTATAATCTTAGTCGTTATATGTTTAAGTCTCTACCGTTCATTCAGTTAACTAAACTATAGTTATCTTATACTAAAGATAATGAAAATACTAACTTATCCTTGGGTTAAGTGTGAGAGTGTGAGAGAGAGATAGAGAGATGGGTGCCTCCCCCCTCCCCTGCAACCTCCCCCCTCCCCAGCCCTCCGGCTCCCTCTGGCCACCCTCCCCCCTCCACCTCCCCCTCTGGCCTCCCTCCCCCCTCCCCTGCTACCTCCCCCCTCCCCAGTCCTCCGGCCCCCGACCTCCTCCCCCTCCGGCCGCCCTCCCCCCATCCCCTGCGACCTCCCCCTCCCCCGTCGGCCGCCCTCCCCCTCCCCCCTCCCCCTCCGGCCGACGCGACCTCCCTCCTCCCCCTCCGGCCTCCCCCCCCTCTCCTGCGACCTCCCTCCCCCCTCCCTCTCCACCTCCGGCCTCCCTCCCCCCTCTCCTGCGACCTCTCCCCTCCCCCTCCGGCCTCCTCCTCCCGGCCTCCTCCTCCCGGCCTCCCCCTCCCAGTCTCTCTCCCCTCCAACCGCGGCCACCTCCCCGTCATCCTCTTCCCCCTCCTTGGACTCCTCGCCGCCGTTGTTGATCCCCCTCCCTAGACTCCTCCCTACTGTAGTACCGCCGCCGTACGGAGAGGAGGCTCAGAAGCGGTCGGGCAGGCAGGCCGCTCGGTTAGGGGCAGGCGATGGTCGGAGGGGAAGGCCGACGACGGGGGGCGGTGTCCGGTGGTGGTGCAGAGGTGGTGGGAGAGGGAGGCAGCGGCCGGGCTTGCCGTGGTGGAGGTGGTCGGAGGTGTGTGGAGGTGGTGAGGGTGGCAGGGGGCTGCCGCGGTGGTGTGTGCGACGTGGTGTTAGAGGAGGAGAAGGCTGTCGGGGGTGGGTTGGTGGCTACGTGGCCACGACCGGTGGCGGAGTGGACCGGTGGCGAGTGGAGGCCGGAGGGGAGGCTGCGGGGTGGTAGCAGGAAGAGGAGAGGCGGGCGATCGGTGATGTGGTGTGGGGTGAGAGAGGGGGAGAACAAGAGAGGGTGAGGCTGGGGAGTTGGCCGGCGACGTGGGGAGAGGGGCGACGGTGAGGGAGGTCGGCGGTGAAAGGGGGGTGCAGGTGGAGGGGCGATTGTGGGTGTGGCACAGGGAGGCCGTGGGCGCGGTGGAGTGGCCGTTCGCGATGGGGAGGGGAGGAGGGCAATCGCAGCGAGGAGGTGCAGGGGTGTGGGGAGAGGTCGACCTCTCCATCAAGGAGCGTCGACACCACGGACAATCCAGCAAGCAACACCTTCTGTCTAGCCATGAAAGGTCGACCTCTCCATTAGGAGGTGTCGACACCTCACAAGGGTCCTTCAACAAAATAGTATTCAAGCATAAGCATCCAATTGTTTCAACATAAATGAACCAAAATTACTACAGAAGACATTTTGTTTGAAAGTGAACTACAGAAGATATTAAACAAGCAGAAAATCTGTGAACTGATAGAAATAGAAAGTGCCCCAATGCATCATCTGATTTATCACTCAAACTCTCACCTTCAAGACTAAGACAATAGACGCCAATTAGTTTTCAAATTAACTAATACGTGCATTGGCTATGTATTAAATAGATCAATGATTGTCCTCTCCTAGTCATCATATATTACATTAACTTGTGCATTTCTTGCAGTGACCGGATATAACAATTCAACGTTTTTGTTGGAAACCTGCAACAATCTTTCCCCAAGTCTCTCATTTTCTGTTCTTAAAATTGTAGGAGGTGTTTTACCCACCAAATCATTCACACGTCTAGAATGGAGTTCTTGCTGCAGGATAGCAAGCTCTTGCTTTGTCCATTTTGATTTTCAGCAAGTTCAGAAACCAAGTCTGATCATCAACTTTTCTTGCATGTATTAGTTCAGACCGAATCCCAATTCTTGAGCATGGATACTTCATGGACAAGCCGTGACAACTCTTCCTTTGTCATCATTTTTTTTGTTTTGGTTTCCTCTCTTTTTTTTGTAAGAATGGTCAGCCTGTCGTAAACTGTGGGCCAGGCTGCAAGCAACTGGGCGGGTGTCGACTCCTTGAGTCGACACTCCCCATCCGACCTCCGTCCCCCCCTCCCCCTCCCCTGCTATCTCCCCCCTCCCCAGTCCTCCGGCCCCCTCCTCCCCCTCCGGCCGCCCTCCCCCCATCCCCTGTGACCTCCCCCGCAGGCCGCCCTCCCCCTCCCCAGTCCTCTGGCCCCCTCCTCCCCCTCCGGCCGCCCTCCCCCATCCCCTGCGACCTCCCCCTCCCCCGCCGGCCGCCCTCCCCCTCCCCCTCCGGCCGACGCGACCTGCCCCCTCCACCTCCCCCTCCGGCCGCCCTCCCCCCTCTCCCTCCCCATCCGACCTCCGTCCCCCCCTCCCCCTCCCCTGCTATCTCCCCCCTCCCCAGTCCTCCGGCCCCCTCCGTCCGCCCTCCCCCCATCCCCTGTGACCTCCCCCGCCGGCCGCCCTCCCCCTCCCCAGTCCTCCGGCCCCCTCCTCCCCCTCCGACTGCCCTCCCCCCATCCCCTGCGACCTCCCCCGCCGGCCGCCCTCCCCCCTCCCCCTTCCCCTCCGGCACCCATCCCCCTCCCCAGTCCATGGATGTGTGTGAGAGAGAGATGGGTATTTTAGTCTTTTCCATGCCATTGACGGAATATTCAACAGAATATTCTTTTTTAAGACGGAGATAAATTATGTGGACTTATTTATAAAATATTAATAATTGTAAGGATCTTTAAGATAATACTCAGAATAGAGGGACTAATCAAAAATTCACTATGTTTATAGGGACTAATATGCAAAAAACCCTATTATTAAATGATTTTTTAACTTAAAATCAAAGTAATTTTTTTTAAAAAGAATGAAAAATCAAAGTAATTTAAGAAAATGTGTTGAAAGTATGTTTCAAATATCAGACCTAACGTTTGAACGTAAGGTCTTCAACCAACCAACTTACAAAAAAATATAACATATCAGTCGTATCGGTCACCGATTTGTACGGTCCGGTATGTGCAGTACTGGTCATATCGTATCAGTTTGTCAAACCTTGCTTGCAACCACTAAAGGACGACATCATAAGGAGTCATGGGAGTGATTGTAGGGGACAATCTTTTGATATTTAAGTCAGCAACTTACAGAAGTAAAAAGGGAGAAGAGCTGAAGTAAGAGGAGAGTTTGAGATCAAGGACATGATGGAGGAGTCTGAGCATAGAAGCGAGTGTTCAAAGAGTGCTTGAAAAGTTGGGAGAGTACTCGAGGAGTTAGGAGAGAAGAACTCTAAGGGAACCTCTTTGGATTCATTTCCCAGATGGAGATTCATTCAGCCGCTGCGTAGAGGAGCTTCTATCTTCTCTCGGTGTAGAGCTCTGCTAGCATTAGGATGTCTCTCTTCTTTCTCTGTATGTGTGGGTGTGTTTGGAGATGAATTCGGCTATTCCCCCCTTTCTCGAGTCCAGCTGGGGACTTATTTATATGGGCTGACGTGGCACTACCCGTTCTCCAGCTGGGAAATGACGTAGATTGTGGTGTAATGTCTCCTTGATTGTAGGGGTTACCCGTTGCATACTCGTCTGCTCTCGGAAGGCCTCGTGGTGGAGATCTCGGAGGCGTGGGTGTGACTTAGTCCATGCGGGAGATAGTCCTGTGATGGCGGTGGCAACGTTCATCTGTTGGTGAGTTCTACGGGGACCGGAACCTACGCGCGCAGAAATTCCACCCGCGGGCTGGCGGAGCTTCCTTGGGCCTTAGCTAGACCGCATTGAATGGGCTAGAGGCTGATAGGGTAGTCTGTCACGGGCTCGACTGATTCGGGCCACAATGGGCCTGGCGATATTGGGCTGCACTAGGCCTAGTGATCATTTTCTCCTCACTAGCCCCCCACTCTCGAGCACTGAGCGTGCTCGGAGCTCGGGAGGAGCATACGAGGTCAGTCGACGGGGAATGTCTGGCGGAATCTTCTCGAACATTCTCATTCCTTTGACATGGGGAGGCCCGCTACCTACTGCCTTTCTTAGCGCACAAGACAATCTCCTGGCTTGTTAGGTGACATCATCATCATGGCGTAGTCGTTTCGCGCCTGGAGAAATGGACACAACAGGTGTCAGAGTGGTGCTTGGGTTTCCCGCCGAGCGTCCTGACGGTGGCGGTTGTGTCCTTTTGACCGTTCATCTGATCAAAGTGGACGCTTCGCCTCCCGAAGCTATTAAAAGGATGGCAAAGAGTGCCCATAGAGGCACATTCTTCTTCTCCAGCGTCGGTGTTTGTCGCGTTTCTTCTGCTTGCTCAGTGTCTTGGTGAGGCCTTTCTCCCTCCTGCTCTCTTCTGAACTCATGCTGCCTCATAGAAGAGTCATCCTTTCTGGCTTCGAGTCCTCTCGCAAAGGGGAGAGTGAGAGTGGTGGCGTTGCCAACATCTCGGGCGCTCAAACCTACCCCTGCCGTCCTTATTTCAACGGCAAGGCTGAGCCTAAATTGACCAAGAGTGAGTAGTGGTTAGTCGTCCGATACAGCCCTATAAGAAAGGAAAGTAAGATGGAGCGAGGAGTGACCAACTCTAGTTTCTGAGGGGCACATCTGGCTTTCTCTCGAAGAGGAGAGATGCTTGGTACCGTCCTCTAGGAAGTACTAGGAAGGGTACACCAGTAGGGTGGTCAGTGGATCACCATGATGCTCCTGTCGAGGAGCCAAGTGGCGCCATGAGATGACCATTCCCCAGTTTCTAAGTGACACATCTGGCTCTCTCTTGTAGAGGAGTAATGCTCGGGCGTCATCCTCTAGGGAGTACCCGGAAAGGCACACCTGTGGGGTGGTCAGTGATCACCACGGTGCTCCAGGAGAGGAGTCAAGTGGCGCCATGAGACGACTGTTCTCTGGTTTCTAAGGGGTACATCTGGCTCTCTCCTGAAGAGGAGGAATACTCGGGTGCCATCCTCTAGGAAGTACCCGGAAAGGCACACCTATGGGGTGGTCAGTGGATCACCACGGTGCTCCTGGAGAGGAGTCAAGTGGCGCCATGAGACAACCATTCCCCAGTTTGTAAGGGGAGTATCTGGCTCTCTCCTGAAGAGGAGGAATGCTCGGCGCCATCCTCTAGGAGGTATCCCGAAAGGCACACCTGTGGGATGGTTAGTGGATCACCACGGTGCTCTTGGAGAGGAGTCAAGTGGCGCCATGAGACGACTGTTCCCCGATTTCTAAGGGATGCATCTATAGACACGCCATTTTTGACATTACCATGAATAAATCTCATATTATACCATGATGCCCCAAAGTGGCTCGCACATTTGAGTTATTTGAGTGATTTCCTATTTTTCTGGTATTTTTTTCCCATTTTTAGAATCTTTTCAGGAAAAAAGTTTTAAACGTGGCGGCCGAGAGTGACACCTTCTTTAAAGGCGTCAGCCACCCAAGACGCCTTCTTGAGCCCACGTGCAGCACACCGTCGGCGCCAGCCACGCCGTTCAATTTGATGCTTCAAATAAATCCAAAACAAGAAGACGTCTTGCTGACCAGATGTGGCCTTAAAAGTCATGGTTAGGCGCCGTGCTTTCGATGCTTTCGGTGCCCTTTCGGTGCCGCGTTTGTAGAAAATGTTAACGCGTCTAGGACCCAAGACGTGTTTAAAGAACGGGTCTATCATAGTGGATGCATCTTTTTAAATGAAATTAATAATTAATTGATGAACGCGACTGGTCAACGGGACGCGTTCACATGAACGTGTCCCTGACCTTGGACGCGTTCTTCACAAATTTCCCTATAAATAGAGAACCCCCTCCCATGAAATCAAGGGCTTCAAATCCTCATTAAGAGGAGGGGGAAACTCTAGAGAAATCACTCCGAGTTTGTGAGGTTCCATTTTGGGTAAAGGGGTCACTCTGCTGAAATTCTGAGTCTTCGATCTTTTAAGAGAAGGATCTCTCCATCCCCTGCACGTGCACGCCGTCCTCACGCCGCCGAAGCCCTCCTCGAAGCCCGCCATCGGCGCCACCAATAAGTTTTTTCTCACCTTATCTTTCTTTCTCATTTATTCTTGTAGTCTTGCATGCATCACCTATCATTGTTTGTTATTATCCTCTAAGTGCAACTCTTGCACAAATATTCATCCATCATATCATTTTCCTACCCTTTGCATCCAAAATGGGTTTAAAATAACGCCAACTGGGTGTGCATCTGTTCATGAGCTCATCATTTTTATCACAAGGGATTGATACTACACTGCTTTTGTTCTAATTCACTTGGTGTTTGTTCATTTTCTTGAAAGGGTAACAAGAGAAAGCCCTCTTCGTCGGCCAGTCGAAGGAAGAGGAAGAAGGAATCCACAATAATTTCCCGCTTCTGAGGTATAAATGCGATCACATATTTCTTCATTTTGGGGTCCTTGACCCCTGGCGATCACACAATCAACACACACACACTCACGCATGACTTTTTATTTCCTTTCTTTTCATTCTTGTCTAAACCCGCAGAGAGTAACATCCCGTAGCGGTCCCCCTCCCCTTATTTTCATTTCTGCTAAAACCCGCGGAGAGTGACTTCCTGCATCGGTCCCCTTCCCCTTATTTCCATTCATGTTCAAACCCACGGAGAGTAACTTCCGGCATCAGTTCCCTTCCCCATTTCAGTTCTTGTCTAAACCCGCAAAGAGTAATTTTCGCAGCGGTCCCTTATTCCATTTTAATTCTGCACATTTCCTTTCCGTCTCGTCACGGCGGAGAGCAATCTCCCGCTGATGTCTTATCCGTGTTTTTCGCGTGTGTTTTCTTCCTTTCCCGTGATGTCGTTCATAGCATCGGGCTCTCTCCTGAAGAGGAGGAATGCTCGAGTGCCATCCTCTAGGAAGTACCCCGAAAGACACACCTGTGGGGTGATCAATAGATCATCACGATGTTCCTGGAGAGGAGTCAAGTGGCTCCATGAGACGACCATTCCCCGATTTCTAAGGGGCTCATCTGGCTCTCTCTTGAAGAGGAGGAATGCTAGGGCGTCATCCTCTAGGAAGTATCCCGAAAGACACACCTGTGGGGTGGTCAGTGGATCACCACGGTGCTCCTGGAGAGGAGTCAAGTTGCGCCATGAGACAACTATTCCATGTTTCTAAGGGGCGCATCTAGCTCTCTCCTAAAGAGAAGGAATGCTCGGGCGCCATCCTCTAGGAGGTACCCCGAAAGGCACCCCTGTGGGGTGGTCAGTGGATCACCACGGTGCTCCTTGAGAGGAGTCAAGTGGCATCATGAGATGACCGTTTCCCGATTTCTAGGGGGGGCATCTGGCTCTCTCCTGAGAAGGAGGAATGCTCGGATGCCATCCTCTAGGAAGTACCCCAAAAGGCACACCTGTGAGGTGGTCAGTGGATCACTACGGTGCTCTTAGAGAGGAGTCATGATGGGAATCGACACCGAGCCTGTACTTTTTCTTTTGTATTTATGTCCTTTTAGTTTGTGTTTATATCCTTGGGAAAGTATGTACGCAAATGTAAGGCTTTATAAGCCAAGGAGTCGTTCCCATGGATTGTGTGGTTTTTATGCAATTATGCAGTAGGACTAGCAAGGGGGCCCTCAGCCCTTTCCCATTGGTCCATGTCACCTTGTGGGCCTGGTCAACCTTCCTAGGTGGACATCTAGAAGGGTGGCTGGTCATATGGACACATGGGGTTAAAGGGGTCAACATTCTAATAGGTTGGCCACCTACCCCATTCAACCTTACACATGGTCAATAGGCCGCCCCCTTCCCCTTGATTTTTTTATTAGTTTTTATGTGTTATTCACACCTCATCCCAGCCCTTCAATCCCCACCCCTAGATCTAAGGGTTGAGGTTGGATTTGGTTGGAATCATATATAAGCTTGTATTTTCATGTGAAAATTAATGAAAAATCAGAAATTTTGTTGGAAAGCTTGAAGCTTGGTGCGCCCCCTTCCTCTCCCCCTGGTTTCCTCTCCTCAAACCTCCAGTTCTAGAGTGTATCAATCATCTATCTCCCCCTCTCAACCTCTGATCTTCATCTGTGCCGCCGCCGCCGCCGCCGTTCGTGCCGCCTTCGAGCCGCCGCGAATCCGTCTTCGGTTTTCTGTCCTGCTAGATAGAGGTGTCTTCATGAAAATCCTGCTACCAACCACGGCCTCTTCGTGGTTTGTAATTTTTATGGTGTGTTTCTATCTTCGATCCCATCATCCACAAAAAAATTCAGGTCGAAAATCCTTTGTTTGATATTTTTACAATTTCGGTCTTCAATCACTCTCAGATCTGTCCTGTCTCTGTCTACAGTGACAGCAGCTCTGAGTTTCTCATCTCCGACCTTCTTTTTTATTTTTGTTGGGGCTCCTAATTTTACTGGGAGTTCTGTCCATCATCCCCTACATCCACCATTGTTCTTGATTTTTGCTCCGCCCTCTATCCATTTTTCAAAATTAGTGTTCTATCTCTGCTACAGTGCTTTCAGCCAAGTTCCAGATCCGACCACCTTCCAGTTCAAAAATCAGAACAAATCACAGCCACCTCCAAACCTTTCATAAAAACTATGTCCGTTTTCCTAACTTGATTTCCTACAACTTTGCTGAAGACCACCACTTCAGATTCGGACGTTCACATATCGGTCAAAGGCAGTTCTCAGACAAGTTCTCTGCAGATCTGAGAATCCGGTCACTGTACAATAGCAACTCAAAAATTCATTAAGGCCAAGATCCGTGCAGATCCAGACCAGATCTCCAAGCTTAGATTGAAGGATTTGAAGTTAGCTTTCCAAAGGCGCCAGTTTCGTGTCGATCCGACATCGAGGCTGATCGCCGCGTCCGTTCTCGCCGGGACGCGCGCTGAAACCCAGAACCTGCAGATCCGTGGCCGGTTGTTCCGACCAGTGCCGATCGGAGCCGCCCGGCCTCCGACCGGTGAACCAGCGCGTCTCCACTCCAGGGAGCGCCGTTCCAGGCATCCTCCACTACAGCGGTGCCATCGGGTCCACACAGCCCCTCCGGACAGCACGTGGGCCCCACCGTCACGTGTTCGGGTGTTGCCGAATCAACGCGAGAAGCCGCCCGTCAACCCGAATTCGGTCCTCCCGGACCCCATTGTGTAGCCCTTTACCTCCCTGCGTGGAGTGGGCAGCGACGTGTATTGCTGTAATATTGTGTATTATTGTTCCGGGAGTACGAGTTTCGGCCGGGTCCGTCGTCCCCACGCCGAGCGCGTGGAGGTATCGTTCTCGCTCCCTACACTCGGCATTTGCTTATTTTCCTATATACTTGTTTATGCCACTGCTAGAGAGCATGTTTTAGGATCTAGCTCGCTATATTTTTCATATCACCGCTGCTGCGAGAGAGAGCGTGGCCGTCCCGTGACCCGATCCGGGCACAAGTGAGAGCCGACCACCCTAGCTCACTGCCGATTTCTCAACCGCGCACGTCCGACGCTTCCCTCGTTAAGGGACGATCGCGAGCTTGTCGTGTCCGTGGTCTCATCCCGCATCAATTTGGTATCAGAGCGAGGTTGAGTCTAGGGTGTCAAAAAAAAGTGTCATTTACATCTAGCCATTAGTCATTGTCTAAGTCGTGTTTAGGGTCATCATTGTTTTAAAACAAAAAAAGTGTCTTTTTGCATTACATCCCAATAACCCGGTATATCAAAAGGTGTTGTCCGAACGTTAGGCTACGCCTGTCGGGAAGGCCGCACACTTGCGC
Organism: Amorphophallus konjac; assembly: GCA_022559845.1. Classification (NCBI taxonomy): domain Eukaryota; kingdom Viridiplantae; phylum Streptophyta; class Magnoliopsida; order Alismatales; family Araceae; genus Amorphophallus; species Amorphophallus konjac. The sequence goes on from CM040122.1 coordinate 390,184,175, forward strand.
GAGTGATCTTCGGATCGATTAACTCCGCCACGTGCCGAGTTTTGGTTACGTCTAGGTGCATCATATTAGTGTGCGTTTGCATTAGTCGGTGTTTCCTAGTCTGTGTCGTTGCATGCCCACTCGGCGTGGTACCCAAACCCATCGCCCCACATCTATGGCTAACCCTCGCGATGCCGCCTCGGGAGACTTCCACTCCTTACAGGAGGCAATGTTGGCCATTATGGCTCGGATGGACCGGTCCGAAGCCACCTTTCGGACCTTCACCGAAACCATGGATGGTCGCCTACGAGCTATGGAGGAACGCATGGAGACATCCGTCCAAGGCCTGGTCGGACGGTTGGAAGGGATGTCCCACGGAGACCCTCTTAGAGTGGTCCAAGACCCACCCCCACCTGCCCAAGCTGCCGCCCAAGGCCAAGCCAATCCTATAGCTCAGGCCTTGCCTGCCATTGTGGCCCAGGACCCGCCCGCACATGCTCCTCAGCCACCCGCCCCTCCTCAGGTTCCCGACTTACCACACCGTGACCTTGGTCTCGAGGACTATGGGTCCGACAATGCCTATGAGGGGTATGGTCAGCGCCGTCATGGCTTTCAGCCACAAAGAGATGAGGATGATAGGGTCCTTAAGACCGTGCGAGCGGACCCTTCCACTTTTTACGGGTCTTTGGATCCGAAAGTCTACCTAGATTGGGAGTTCGGCATGGACCGTTACTTTGAATGGTATGATATGTCAGAGCGCCGAAGGGTCCGCTTCGCCACCATGAAGCTCATGGGACAGGCATAAACCTATTGGAAGAATGTAGAGAGCCTGCTACTTCAGCGGCTAGAACCCCCGATTGACACATGGGCCGAGATGAAGAATAAACTTCTGCAAAAGTACCTTCCTCCCACATACCACCAGCGACTCATCGATAGATGGCAAAGTCTTAGCCAGGGAGACCGGTCCGTCTCCGAATACATCGCGAAGTTTGATGAGTACTTTCTACGATGTGGTGTCACAGAGGAGAGTACCATGCCCGTTTCCCGCTTTCGACGTGGTTTACGGCCACACTATCAGTATGAGCTTTTCCGCCGCAATGCCAAGACGTTGGAAGAGGCATACTAGGTTGCTCTCGAGTTAGAACAATTCGAGGGAGAGTTTGAGTCTAGCCATCGGTTGGGCCCCACCCCTCTCCGTAGTACCGAGCCCCGTCACTCTATAGGCCCACATCAGCGGCCTCCCATGGCTCGACCTCAGGAGCCCACCTGTCAGGAGCACTTCGCTCCACGGCCTCGCCCTCCTCCAGCCCGGGATCTATTTCCACCCCGACCACCGGCACCCGTTGCTCGTCCCCCGGCTCCTATAGCCCGTCCCCTGGCACCGGCACCCCCTCCACTATTGTCCAATGCATCTACATCTCCCCCATTGCTGCCTACACCCCCTACCCGACGGGATGATAAGGGTAAGGCCCTTTTTATAGGAGAGAGTAGTCGGTCGAGAGTGTAGTGTTTCCACTGTCACGGGTTTGGCCACATTGCCAGCGAGTGTCCCGCTCGCACCACCCTAGCCCTAGGTGTTGGAGAATCCGTACCTCCCGAGCTTGAGTATGTCAATTACGTGGCCGATGAGGCACTAGCCGATGAGTACTATGCCTTGGGGGGGGAAGAGTTGGACGGCTCTCCGGCCGCCCAGGATGCCGCCACCTAGTGGGCTTGATGTCACCACCTTAGTCTAGAGTCGTGCATGAGTCAGTGTGTTTTTTTTGTGTGGTTTGTTTGCATGGTTTGTGTGTAAGTTTGAGAGTCTGCATGTGTCTTGTGCAAGCTCGTTGTTGTTCTCTTATGAGTAATAGGCGATTGGACTCACTTGATGAGTATGTGATCGGTTCTACATCTACCCGGATCAGTCACCTACAGGGACTCAACGGTGATTCCTAGTGAGTCTTCGAGCTGCTCCCTTCCCTTTTGAGAGTGCCCCACCCGGAGTGTCCACCTTTAGCCCATAGCAGTCCGCGCATATCGAGTATATATGGAATGAGCAGGTGATGATCACTTGGAGTGGAGCGTACCCGCGTTACTTGGCACGGTGACGGATCCGCCGGAGTACTCGAGCATCCCTACCCCTACTCGACGGGGTCGAGTTCCTCCCACTCGGGGAGAGTTGATGGGAATCGACACCGAGCCTGTACTTTTTCTTTTGCATTTATGTCCTTTTAGTTTGTGTTTATATCCTTGGGAAAGTATGTACGCAAATGTAAGGCTTTATAAGCCAAGGAGTCATTCCCATGGATTGTGTGGGTTTTTATGCAATTATGCAGTAGGACCAGCAAGGGGGCCCTCAGCCCTTTTCCATTGGTCCATGTCACCTTGTGGGCCTGGTCAACCTTCCTAGGTGGACATCTAGAAGGGTGGCTGGTCATATGGACACATGGGGTTAAAGGGGTCAACATTCTAATAGGTTGGCCACCTACCCCATTCAACCTTACACATGGTCAATAGGCCGCCCCCTTCCCCTTGATTTTTTTATTAGTTTTTGTGTGTTATTCACACCTCATCCCAGCCCTTCAATCCCCACCCCTAGATCAAGGGTTGAGGTTGGATTTGGTTGGAATCATATATAAGCTTGTATTTTCATGTGAAAATTAATGAAAAATCAGAAATTTTGTTGGAAAGCTTGAAGCTTGGTGCGCCCCCTTCCTCTCCCCCTGGTTTCCTCTCCTCAAACCTCCAGTTATAGAGTGTATCAATCTTCTATCTCCCCCTCTCAACCTCTGATCTTCATCTGTGCCGCCGCCGCCGCCGCCGTTCGTGCCGCCTTCGAGCCGCCGCGAATCCGTCTTCGGTTTTCTGTCCTGCTGATAGAGGTGTCTTCATGAAAATCCTGCTACCAACCACGGCCTCTTCGTGGTTTGTAATTTTTATGGTGTGTTCTATCTTCCATCCCATCATCCACAAAAAAATTCAGGTCGAAAATCCTTCGTTTGATATTTTTGCAATTTCGGTCTTCAATCACTCTCAGATCTGTCCTGTCTCTGTCTACAGTGACAGCAGCTCTGAGTTTCCCATCTCCGACCTTCTTTTTGATTTTTGTTGGGGCTCCCAATTTTACTGGGAGTTCTGTCCATCATCCCCTACATCCACCATTTTCTTGATTTTTGATCCGCCCTCTATCCATTTTTCAAAATTAGTGTTCTATCTCTGCTACAGTGCTTTCAGCCAAGTTCCAGATTCGACCACCTTCTAGTGAAAAAATCAGAACAAATCACAGCCACCTCCAAACCTTCATAAAAACTATGTCCGTTTTCCTAGCTTAATTTCCTACAACTTTGCTGAAGACCACCACTTCAGATTCGGACGTTCACATATCGGTCAAAGGCAGTTCTCAGACAAGTTCTCTGCAGATCTGAGAATCCGGTCACTGTACAACAGCAACTCAAAAATTCATTAAGGCCAAGATCCGTGCAGATCCAGACCAGATCTCCAAGCCTAGATTGAAGGATTTGAAGTTAGCTTTCCAAAGGCGCCAGTTTCGTGTCGATCCGACATCGAGGCTGATCGCCGCGTCCGTTCTCGCCGGGACGCGCGCTGAAACCCAGAACCTGCAGATCCGTGGCCGGTTGTTCCGACCAGTGCCGATCGGAGCCGCCCGGCCTCCGACAGGTGAACCAGCGCGTCTCCACTCCAGGGAGCGCCGTTCCAGGCATCCTCCACTACAGCGGTGCCATCGGGTCCCACACAGCCCCTCCGGACAGCACGTGGGCCCCACCGTCAAGTGTTCGGGTGTTGCCGAATCAACGCGAGAAGCCGCCCGTCAACCCGAATTCGGTCCTCCCGGACTCCATTGTGTAGCCCTTTACCTCCCTGCGTGGAGTGGGTAGCGACGTGTATTGCTGTAATATTGTGTATTATTGTTCCGGGAGTACGAGTTTCGGCCGGGTCCGTCTTCCCCACGCCGAGCGCGTGGAGGTATCATTCTCGCTCCCTACACTCGGCATTTGCTTATTTTCCTATATACTTGTTTATGCCACTGCTAGAGAGCATGTTTTAGGATCTAGCTCGCTATATTTTTCATATCACCCCTGCTACGAGAGAGAGTGTGACCGTCCCGTGACCCGATCCGGGCACAAGTGAGAGCCGACCACCCTAGCTCACTGCCGGTTTCTCAACCGCGCACGTCCGACGCTTCCCTCGTTAAGGGACGATCGTGAGCTTGTCGTGTCCGTGGTCTCGTTTCGCATCAAGTCAAGTGGCGCCATGAGACGACGGTTTCCCGATTTCTAAGGGGTGCATCTAGCTCTGTCGTGTAGAGGAGGAATGCTCGGATGCCATCCTCTTGGAAATACCTCGAAAGGCACACCTGTGGAGGGTTCGATGGTCTACTGTCGACTATCGTACTCATGACCAGTGGGGCCATGAAATGACCGGCTCCATTTTGGAGGGGAGTTAGTATCTCTTTAAGAGGAGGAGACGTCTCGCCTCTTGGAAGCTTACATGCATAAAGCCACCCATATTATTTTTGAGGGGAGCGTACATCTATCTCCTGAAGAGGAGAAGATTATTGCTCGCCTCTTAGAAGCGGTAAAGTCACCCTTGATATTTTAGAGGGGAGTGTATGTTTGTCTCATTAGGAGAAGAGGATTACTGCTCGCCTCTTGGAAGCGCGAAGCTGCTAATGTCCCTGTGAGTAATGGAGATGGGACGAAATGGCAAAAAAATACAGCCCGATCCACCTTTTATTGGTAAAACACCTTGAGGTTTACAGAGTTCCAAGTGTGGGGGATTTCTCGGCCTTCTAGGGTCGTTAGGTTGTACGCCCCTTGGCCGAGCATTTCTACAATCTGGATGGCATCCTGGTGTAACAGTAGGCCGTGGTTGATGATGAAGGTTGTCTTGTCCTAGTCGGGGTCGTGTATGTTAATCTGGTGGTACTCAGAGTAGACGTCCAAGAAACTCAACATCTCGTGCTCGACCGCCGTCGCGTCGACGAGTTGATCGATCTACGGCATGGGAAAGTTGTCTTTAGGAGTGGCCTTGTTTAGATCGGTATAGTCCACGCACATGCGCCACTTCCCGTTATTCTTGGGAATTAGGATGTAGCAACTCGAAATTCTATATATGCATTTATATGTAAAAAAATAATGAAAGATGAAAATAAAATAAATGATGAATAATTTTTCTTTATGTCTTTGAAGTGTAAAATATATAAACGCAAATCCTATCCCACGTGTCAACACGAACGGCGAGAGTCGTAGCATGATTATGAGAAGGCGAAGACGTCGGTACTATAGCAATACTGTAGCATCCGATTTAAGAGAGAATTATTAGCTCTCATTAAATCCTAATTAGTGGATGTTGTCATTTCTTACATCATTGAATAAATGAGGTCATTGATTATCTCATAGAGAGGGATTTATTTCAATATTCACATGTTGGAATTTATTTTCAACATAAGTTGGTGTAATAGTAACATGAGTTGGTGAAATAGAAAAATTAGGTGAAAAATTGACTTAGAATTAAATTAGCAATAAAATATCATTGAATAAATGAGGTAATTGATTATGTCATAGAGGGGGATTTATTTTAACATTCACATGTTGGAATTTATTGTCAACATAAGTTGGTGTAATAGTAACATGGGTTGGTGAAATAGAAAAATTTGGTGAAAAATTGACTTAGAATTACATTAACAATAACATATCATTGAATAAATGAGGTAATTGATTATGTCATAGAGGGATATTTATTTTAACATTCACGTGTTGGAATTTTTTACCAACATAAGTGGGTGTAAGAGTAACATGGGTTGGTGAAATAGGAAAATTAGGTGGAAAATTGACTTGGAATTAAATTAACAATAAAATACTTATGGGATTTGGCCTATAAATAGGGCTTGGATCTTCCTACTCAAGGCACAAATCCATTGGGGAAGTGTTAGCTGTAGAGAGTAGGAAATCTTGAAGTTTGGAGGAGTGTTCAAAGTGTTCTTCGTTCTTGTTCTTCTTCCTCTTTGATCTTCGACTAGGTAGATTTTCTCTCAGGCAAAATTTAATTAGATCTTCATATAGGTTCATCTGCATGAGTATTTTTATTCTATACAAATTTTTATGATCATATATTTGTGGCTTATTTTGAGATTTAAAGTCTAAAAATTAGAGTTTTCATTGTAAGAACGAGTTTCGATTTCTATCTAAGAACACGGATCACACATGGACCATGATTTGAACGTGGTAACCACGTCCGATTTACTTCGTTTATGTGCGTTATTTCAAAACTTAAAATTTGAAATTAAAATCATATTCTTACCTTAAAAAGACTATCGAGAAATAAAATCATATTCTTACCTTAAAAAGACTATCGAGAAAGAAATGACTACGTAAATGAACTCGTAAGGCTATCGTTAAAGGTTTAAACAACTATGCTCGAATTTTCATAAAATTTATATACATGATTAACCCTGTCCATTTTGATCTAAGCTCTATCTAAAAGCTTGACATCTTTTTTCAATGTCTTTTCCTTCATTGAAATTCTTTTACAAATGAATATGTTAGAATATGCAAGAATGATTTCTGTTCGAGTTACGTGTTTCTGTGTTTCTGACAAATCGTGTAGCTACCAAGTCTATCAAGAAAGACCGGTGTCTAAGGCTAGAGGTCCACGGGCAAACGCTTTAAGTGGATAAGTGGTTACTTAATTAGGACCTTGCGAATGTGAGGAGAACCTCCCACTGTCCCACCTCTTACGTGGTCGAGATCTCTTTAGTTTTCTGCTAAGCACCCGACTGTGGAAAAAAAACTTGATCTAAACCTATTTTACAAGATTTTTCACAAAGCTGATCGTGCCTTGACTGACAAATTATTCTCTTTATTGCCTTAATGTCGTTAGACATGATTCCTTAAATCATCCTTGAACTTCTCTTATAAGCTTCATTTACTCTTCATACTACTTGTCCTTGGAAATAAAAATTTTGCTAGATCTGTACTTTAGCCATAAACTATAATTTGGGAGTGTAGGAGTTAAGTGCCATGCGGGGCAAAGTGCTACGTTATGAGAGCCACCTCTTGAGGCCGGAATGACGTAAAGTGCTACATAATGGGAGTCACCTCGTGAGTATGTAGGGGCCACCTCTAAAGTCCTCCATAACTAAATGCCTAGCTGTGCGCTATACTACACTTCTTAAGCTTTTCTTGAAACTCGGATTGGCAATAATTATAAATGAATTGTTCTAGAAATTACATGGGACTCTTGGTCCACCTGAACACTCGATGCCTGGCAAACATGGGGGCCCCGATCTGGTCCTAGGCGAGTAAAGCCTGAAAGTATTTGTGTCCGAGGGAGTTGAATGATCAGGTATGACATTGTACCAACTGGCATGCAAGATTGAACTAGACAATTCACTTATTACATGCTTGACTTTCTATACATGACATGTTTGACCGGGAGTGTTAATATTCTTGTTACATGGCCAATTTTACAATTCTATACTTGTTATTGATCCTCATACTTACACTTGAGTTTTACAATATCTATTCTTGAATTCTTGACTTCTTGATCTTGTTCTCTACTATACTTGTCATTTGTTTTATTTACTTATTTTATTTCGAGAGCATATAGATGATTCAAAATATTAATTACTTAAAGTGACCTAGTAAAGAGATATAAGTCCTACTGAGCTTTCTAGCTCACCATGTGGATTCTTGTCAATTTTCAGGAAATCCCGAAGATGACAGGAATGGGCTGGAGTGACGAGAGTGCTGATATTTTTTATTAGATTTTTTCCCAGTATGTCTACTTAGAAATGATTGTACTAGATTTGAATAGTATCAAAAGTCCTTGAAGAATATTTTTTGAAAATGTCAGGTTATGAAATAAAGATGTGATTTTGTCCAATTATTGTTCATACTCCTTATCTGAGTCTCTTGAATAACCCGCTCATAAAACTGTTCACGCCTTGATATTTTCGCCTTGTTCGGGGCGGGACATAAGACCACGTAGACAACCCAGTCTAGATACTGGTTGGTTGGAGAAGTTCAGAGCACAACTTCTCGCCTACTTGTTCCTGAATGATTGCTTGTCGCTCGGAGTTACAACGTCTCCTGCGTTGTTGAACCGAGCGGCATTTAGGGTCCAACTTTAGCTGGCGGGTGATCACCTATGGTGGGATCCCGGGGAGCTCATCCTCGGGACAGGAGCACACCTCTCCCTTAGCCCCTACTGGTCGCGACGCTCTTGATCTCGGCGCTCGCCCTTGCTTCTCTCCCCTCATGGGGAGTCGGCCGGTCATGTGTAGTCGGGTCGGTTGGTCCCAGTCGCTCAGCCCAATGCTGCATTGTTCTCTTCGCAACTGGCGTGTTTCTGGGCCAGCGTAAGAAGGTCCATTAGCGTCATCGGGGATTCCACTCTGAACGTTCATTGGAGGATGGTGTCTCGGGTGAATTGCGTCAGCGCTATCGCGGCGATGCTGACGTCCTGACGAGGGATGCGGAGGGCCTCTTTGCGGAAGTGGGTGACGTAGTCCCACAGGGGTTCCTCGTGGCCCTGCTTGATGGCAAGGAGGCTCACCGTAGATCCGACCTCCTTTTTGCAACTGATGATGTTCTCCTTGAACATCCTCTTTAGCTGTTGGAAGGAGGTTATGGTCCCGGTGGGTAGTGCCTTGAACCAGGTCCGGGCGTTCCCACAAGGTGATGACGAATGCCAAACACTTCACAGCATCCGAGACCCAGTGGAATGTTTTGTTGGACTCGAAGCTATGCATGTGGTCGACGGGGTCGTTGGTGCCATCGTATGGAGTAAACGTCGGTAGTTGGAACTTTGGGGGGATTGGCGCCTCCATAATTTTCCAAGAGAATGGGGCATGGAAGTCTGAGTCGTTGTCGATAAGCCCCCTGGTCCGTGTTGTCTAGAGAATAGCGTCCAGATAGCAGATCTTTCCTTCGAGCTCGCGCTCCACCTCCTCATAGCATCGCAACCACTACGCCATCTCTGGATTGGAGTGTAGCGGGCTGTCGGGACGCTGGGTAGGCAAACTGCGCGGGCGTTGCGAGTATGTGGCGGAGACGTGGGAATGATCACGCACTTGGCGGGAATCCGCTACGGTGCGTCCGCTCCTGTTCTGGGGGAGCCCTATTGTGGTGCGATCCTGATCCGCTTGCCAATTGAGGAGGCCTTGGCATACCTCCATCAGCGCCTTGATTTGGAGGCGCATCTCTGCCAACTCGTTCGTAGCGGCGTCGAGTGGAACCGCGCTGCGAGGTTGATGAGTGGAAGCGGATACTTCATATGACTCACGCCGGGAGTCTGGAGCTTGTCGGGAACCCTGACCCACCCTGGCAGATGTTAGTGTTGCGATAACTTCCTCGGGATGCCATGGTTTCCTGCTCATTTCTCACAGATGACGCCAAAAAATATAGAGGGATGGAAGTGTTCCCCTCGCAAAATATCTAAGCGGTATTATGACATGTTCTAGAGGTAATCTTTTGAAAAGTGCCCAATTTCCAGCAGGTTACTTGTTCTCACATGAGTGTCACCATTTGAGCATCAAGTGCCTGGGTAAAGTCCATGCTACGTGATACTTATGCTCGGGGATATTAACTGGACTAGTGCCTATATGGAAAAAATTAAGTTACGGCAGTGCCTTCACTAGATATCTGCGCAGAGAGAGAGTACAGTCCAGTGCTACAACAAGGAAATGTGGATGATAGAAAGTGAGAGTGCTGATGTTTGTTGCCATTGTATGATAGATGTCCACATGTCTATACCTGCAACATTGGCATCTACATTATAAGTTGTTTTGTATAGGTTGTATCTAACGAAGAATTTAAAGACACCTACAACATTTCTACTGAAGCATTGTGAGGCCCTGATCGTCGGTGGATCTGCTCTCTATAGTTGTGCAACAAGTTAGAGTAGAGACCTTTGGAGGATGCGACAGTCAATGGACTGATGAACCTAGAGTGAGTGACATTTACCGCGAACCATGGTTTGAAATTGTGCCTAGTCATTTTGCAGAATCTGTCCATCATCAGTCTCTGTTTTTTTTACATTTATTGCTTCGGTTTTCTTTCATTCACCAATCGTGTGAACCCCTTCCAGTACTGATCCAAGTACATGTTGGGTTGAAGTAGATTGGAAGTGTTCTTAAGAAAGGGAAACTCAAAGGTTTATCCAAAGAGTGCTACCTCAAGTGTTGTGTTTTGTATGGGGACTTTAGTCCCACATTGGAAAACACAAAGAGGTGAGGGGACTTTATAGTTCCTAGGGCCCCCTGGACTATGTCTTATAGACAATAGTGGAGGTAAGCTAGGACCTATCACACGCACGCACGCACGCGCCGGGCCGGGCGGGGCTGGGCGGGCGCGTGTGTGTGAGGTGCGGGTCCAGCCGACTTGCCCTGGCACCTTTTTAGATTTCTTTTTACTGTTTTACCCTTTCTTGAAGAGAAAGAGGGGTCTCCGAACGATTTTTGTTTGGAGGCGAACCGTCGCGGGCGTGGGTATTACAGGAGTGATTAGCATTACCCTAATTACGGTTATCTTGTTTTGCTGTTCTACTCCCCCGAGGAATCGCTCACGATCTGCTCTCTGTCTCGTCTCCGTCAGTCACAGACGCTGCTCTTCCTCCCTTGCACATCACCAACACCAATCGGTCGTCGACGTTCGCGCACAGACGACGCTCTCTACTGCTGTCTTTCGTCGGTGATCGGTGCATGTTCTTCAACTATATATATATATATATATATATATATATATATATATATATTCCTTTCAAGAAGAGATCTAGGTTTCTCGCATAGCATTTTCTTTAGATTCTTAAGGGTGCGCTTAAGGGTCTTGTGTTAGTAGTCGTATCCTGGGGGAAGACCACCATACTCATCGCACTGTTCTTGTGAGGGGTGATATCTTCTCTAAGGGGAGTCTCTTTGAGACGCTTCTACTCTATATTATTTACTTGTTCTGCAACCATGTTTTATATTATAATCATGCTTATTAATTTTGTTTCTTGGCCGTTCTTTGTTGAATCAACCCCATATGCGTGTATACTCTGGTTTGCCTTGTATGTATTTTGGTCCGGTTGTTGCCATGATGTTACCCCATTACACTGTTTATTCCCAACAGTCTTAGAGAAGATATCATTCATGGCATCGTCATCTTCAGTGAGTTTTGGAACCAGGGTGGATATGTCTGGGATGCCCGCGAAATTTGCCGGGCAACACTTTAAGCATTGGCAACAACGCATGAAGATGTGGCTCACCATGGTTGGCCTAATCTCATTGTTAGAGTCGGACCCCCCTATGATAGATGAAAATGACCCAGAGAGTGCTAAGAAGGTTGAAGAATGGACCACTAAAGGCAGGTTAGGACATGTGTGCATTCTAACTGCACTGTCGGATGTCCTGTTTGATGTCTATAGCACTTCCACCTTCAACACTACTAAAGCTCTGTGGAATGAACTTGATCGGAAGTACAATACCGAGGACCAAGGTCTGGAAAAGTACTCCGTGGGCAAGTTCCTTAAATTCCAGATGGTCGAGAATAAGTCTATAGGGGAACAGGCACATGAGCTTCTACTTATGTTCCATGGTTTGGCTGAGGCAGACATGAAAATACCTGAAAAGCTCCAAGTCATGTGCATCATAGAGAAATTGCCTAGATCCTGGGAGGATTTTGGCATGGGCCTCAAGCACCGCAAAGGGGCTATCTCTCTTGATGATTTGATGAGGGCTGTAGCCATTGAAGAGGAACATAGGAAGGAAAAGCCCAATATGCCTGTGGATGCAAGTGCAAATCTAGTAATGAAGCATAAGGGTAAAGATCCAAAAGGCAAGGCCAAGGTTGATTCCACTGTTCAGATGAAACCTAAGGGAAAGATAAAGAAGAAGAAGGTACTGGGACAATGCTGGAATTATGGTGACAAGGGTCACATGCGCAATGATTGTCCTAAAAAGAAGGAAAAATTGCTGAACAAAGCCATGCTGACCAATGAAATCCCAGCACAGGTCCATGTGGTGACTGGAGGATCTTCTTCTGGTATGGAGTATGTTTCTCTAAATCCTCAATTATTTACTATTTATGAACCTAATGAGTGGCTGGTGGACACTGGAGCCAATGTGCATCTATGTGCTGACATGGCTAATTTTGTGTCTTATCAGGCAACCCATGATCGCTCCGTGAGAATGGGAAATGGAAGTACAGCTAGGGTGCTAGGAGTTGGACGTGTGAACCTGAAGTTTACTTCAGGGCGTGTTCTTACTCTTTCCTTAGTGTACCATGTTCCTAGTGTTAAGAGGAACATTTTATCTGGTTCTGTTTTAGTAAGGGAGGGTTATGAATTGAACTTTAAATGTAATAAAGTTGTTATACTCTATCTGAAGACTTTTATTGCTAAAGGTTATCTTTCTGATGGTTTGTTTAAAATCTTTGTGGATCATGTGATGAACAGAAATGTGGATGATAGTGCTTCAATTTCTACTTCTGTTTTTGTTGCTTATAATGTTATAGATTCATCTGAATTATGGCATGCCCGTCTAGGTCATCTTAATTTCAATTCTTTGAAACGTATGATGAACCTGAAATTGATTCCTAAGCATACTGTTGATAAAACTAAGAAATGTGATATCTGTGTACAGGCTAAACAACCCAGAAAACCTTTTCATTCTGTGGTTAGAGATTCAGAGATTCTGGATCTGGTGCATTCAGATATTTGTGAGTTTAATGGTGTGTTGACTAGGGATCATAAAAAGTATTTCATTACCTTTATTGATGACTGTAGTAGATACTGTTATGTGTATTTGCTTAGATCTAAGGATGAGGCTTTGCAAAAGTTTATCATCTTTAAGAAGGAAGCAGAAACACAATCTAGCAGAGTTCTTAGGAGGTTGAGGTCAGACAGAGGAGGAGAGTATACTTCTAGTCTGTTTGTAGAATATTGCCAAGATCATGGCATTATTCATGAAACAACCGCCCCATACTCTCCTCAGTCTAATGGGGTAGCAGAAATGAAGAACCGGGTATTCATAGATATGGTCAACTCTCTCCTGCAGAGTTCGGGACTACCAAAGTATATGTGGGGGGAAGCTTTGAATACGGCTTGCCTTATTCTGAATCATATTCCCCTGAAACATAGAGATAGTAGTCCAATTGAACTTTGGAGAGATAGGAAATCTAGTTTTGAAATTTCTCAAAGTGTGGGGGTGCCTTGCAAAGGTACTTGTTCCTGAGCACAAGAGAAAAAAACTAGGGCCTAAGACAGTTGACGCCGTCTTTCTAGGCTATGCTGAAAATAGCTATGCGTACAGGTTTCTGGTTATTAAATCAGAAATTCCTGGCATAGATGGTAACACCATAGTCGAGTTTCGAGATGTCACGTTCTTCGAAAATATGTTTCCCATGAAGACTGGTTTGCCTCAACATTTCACTTCTGAGACTGTGGCCTCTACATCTGATTCTATTCCAGAACATGTGGAAAGAATGACAAATGTGGGGGTTGATGCATCCGAACATAATCCTGATACTTGTGATCAAGAAGAGGTTGAACCAAGAAGGAGTAAAAGACAAAGGGTAGCCAAGGATTATGGAAGTGATTTTGTTACTTTCCAGATCACGGGTGACCCCCCAACCTTTCGAGATGCCATGGCTTCACCGGAAGCAAGGCATTGGAAGGATGCCATTAAGAGCGAGATAGATTCCATTCTTGCTAATGGCACTTGGGTGTTAGTTGATCCTCCTCCTGGTTCAAAGACCATTGGATGCAAATGGGTCTTTAAGAAGAAACTAAAGCCAGATGGAACCATTGACAAGTATAAAGCTAGGCTTGTGGCTAAGGGTTTCAAACAAATGGAGGGGATAGATTACTTTGATACCTATTCCCCTGTCACTAGGATGACCATAATCAGAGTGCTTGTAGCACTGGCTTCCTTATACAATCTGACTGTCCATCAAATGGATGTCAAGACTGCCTTCCTTAATGGTGATCTTGATGAAGAGATTTATATGGATCAGCCTGAAGGATTTGTGGCTCCAGGTAGTGAAAACCAAGTTTGTAGACTTATTAAGTCCCTATATGGTTTGAAACAAGCCCCTAAGCAATGGCATGAAAAGTTTGACATAACCATCATGTCATTTGGCTTTATAGTCAATGAGTTTGACAAGTGTATCTATCACAAAGTTAAGGGTAATGAATATGTAATCTTATGCCTATATGTAGATGATATCTTGTTATTTGGAAGTAATTTGAGAATTATAATTGAGACTAAATCATTCTTAAGTAACAGATTTGAAATGAAGGATATGGGTGAGGCAAATATAATTCTGGGGCTGACTCTCATTAGATCAGCTGAAGGGATAGCAATTTCTCAATCTCACTATGTTGAGAAAGTTTTGGAGAAATTTGGCTATCAGAATTGCAAAGCTGTCTGTACACCCTATGATCCTTCTAGAATTTTCTGCAAGAACAAGAGTGGTGATCATGTGTCTCAATTACGGTATTCTCAGGTTATAGGAAGCTTAATGTATCTTGCAAACTGTACTAGACCAGACATTTCATATGTTGTGTCTAAACTCAGTAGATACACGAGTTGTCCTGATCATACTCACTGGGAAGGCTTGGATAGGGTATTGAGGTACCTAAAAGGTACCATGACCCTGGGATTGCATTTTCAAAGATTCACTGCTGTTCTTGAGGGATATAGTTGTAGACACGCCATTTCTGACGTTACGATGAGTAAATCCCATGTTGTACCGTAATGTCCAGAAGTTGCTTACATTTTCTTTTATTTGAGTGATTTCCGTAATTTTGGTTAAATTGCATTTATTTTGTGAGAGGGAGAAAATTAAAATATGTGTACATATAAATAAACGAAAGAGAAAATGAAATCCAAAAAAATGCGTGTGTAATTATGTTTACATAAAAAAATGTAATTGATTTTCTTTAATAATAAATTTATTTTTGTAAATATATATATATATATAAGTGATTACTATATGTATAAAATTAATAGAAACATATTAATTAAAAGGTAAAAAAATACAATAACCATTAAAAATAAACACAAAACAAACAAAAAAATATAAACAAGAATAAACAAAACAAACAAAAATAAAATATAATAAATAATGAGATAATATTCCCTACCCCATTTTATTCTCTCTACATCTCTTTCCATTTTCTATTTTCTTCCCTCTCTCTCACGTAACCCCCTCACGTCTCTTTCTTTCCCTCTCACCTCACTGCGCACACCCCCTCCCCTACGGCACACACACACACTCCCTCGTCCGCACTCACCTCCTCTCCATTCTAACCCGTGGGCTCACCAGCCACCTCCACGGCCAGCCATCGCCTGCACCCCAAACCAACCTCGTCTGCACCCCAGCCATGCCGCCGTTGACAACGCCACTCCACGTTGCCCACAACCACTCTTCCTCTTCACCGCTCGCCCTCGCCGACTGACCTCTCTCTCCCTCCGCTTACCGGTCGTCCACGCCACCACCCTCTCCACCGCGAGCCCCTCACTGCTGCATTCACTTCCCTCTCCACTCCCACGTCGTCGGTACACCGCCACCACCGTTCCCGTCATCGTCAGGTCGCTGCCGCCCCTCGCCACCGCATGCACCGCAGGCCACCCCGGCCATCGTCGCCGTCTCACCGTGAAGCCCGCCGCTGCGAGCCTCCTCCGTGCCGCCGCTGTCGTCGCCGTTGGACTGCCCGCCGGTCGCCACCGCTGCAAGCCGTCCGAGCTCAACCCTTCTGCAGCCGTCTCTCACCGCACCGCCGACGTCGCCGTTCCCCTCAGCACGTTACCACCACCGCCACCGTCGTCGACCGGACGCTCCCCACGCTGCATGCACGTCGTCTACTGCCACTGCTGCACTTGCTGCTCGTCGCCAGGGCACTCCCGTCGACAGTCGTCGACACCATCTCTTGCCGCGTCTACTCCGGCCGTCTCCGCCATCGTCGCCACCTCACCGTTGCCGCCCACCGTGGAGCTCCCCGGCGCGGACTTCCACCCTCGCCGTTTCTCTCTCTAACCCTCTCTCTTCTTCTTTCACGTAACTCTCTCTCTCTCCCAGCCGCGGTCTCTCCCGGCCGCGGCGAGCTCCCCCTCTCTGCTCTCTCTTTCTCCTTCTCTCTCCCCCTCCCCCGCCACTCTCTTCTTTCCCTCTCTCCGTCTCGCGCTCTCTTCTCTCTCTCTCTCTTTTAATTTTTTTATTTTACTCTCTCTCATCCCGCGGTCCCTCTCTCTCTCTCTCTTTCTCTCCCTCTCCCTCTCTCTGTCTCTCGTTCCCCCATCTCGCCGTCCCTCTCTCCCTCTCCCTCTCTCTCCCGTTTCCTCTCTCTCCCTCCCGATCTCTCTCTCTGCTCTCTTCTCTCTCTCTCTCTCTCACCTTTTTTACTTTTTTTTAATCCGCCTCCCTCTCTGCATCTCCCTCTCCCATCTCTCTCGTCTCACCGCGTCCCCCCCTCTCTCTCTATCTCTCCCTCCTCTCTCCGTCTCACTCACTCTCCCTCTCTCTCTCTTTTTTAATTTTTTATTCTCTCTCTTTCTCTGTCACTCGCCTCTCTCTCTCTCTCTCTCGATCTCTCCCTCTCTCCCATTTTTATTTTTTTAATCTTCTCTCTCTCCCTCTCTCCTCTCTCGATCTCCCTCTCTCTCACCCCTTTTTTTTCTTTTTTTAATCCCCTACAGTCTCTCTCTCCCTCTCTCTTCCTCCACCCCCTCTCTTTCTCTCTCTTCGTCTCTCCCTCCTATATATATATATATATATATTATCATATCTCTTATTTTCTTTCTTTCTTTCATTTTTATTTTCTTTTAAGTTTACACCCTCTCTCTTCTAAACAAGTTAAAAAAATAATAAAAAAATTAATTTTCCTCTCTCCTTTTCTTTCTCTCAAATCCTTGTTCTTCTATCTTGACCAGTTTACGTTTCTGAAGTCCGCTCGGAAGCTCCTTAGTCGTACTGTGCTCGTGCTATTGGAGCCCTCCTCAAAGCTCGTTGCCGGCCTCCCTCGATAAGCTTTTCTCCCCTCTCTTATTTTATCTTAGTCAATCAATCATGTTCCATGCATCATTTAACATATGTGCCATGCCTTTCTCTCTGAGAGGGCATAGCTTGTAAGTATCTTTGTGTTTGTACATTTCATCATGTCATTCTCCCACCCTTTTAGTTCTAAAGGGTTTTAAACACACCAACCAGGTACGTGTTCGTTTATATTATTTACAGTTTCATTACCTAAGGATTGGTACTACACCACCGTCGTTCTCACCAATCAGTTCTCCTCTGTTTGTTCTTTGTGTAAAGGTAACCAGTTAAAGGCCCTCTTCTTCGGCCTGTCGAAAGAAGAGGAAGTTGGAGCCCGCATAACCCCGTGTCAAAGGCGAAAGCGATCAATCCACTCGGGACCCCTCGGTCCCTGGCGATCACAATCTTCTAACGCGCGCTTCATTAATTTTCTTTTGTTTTAATAACACCCGCGGAGAGTTACTTCCCGCAGCGGTTATCTTCTTCCGTCT